>VZRL01000889.1:137048-214971 GCA_013397895.1 Origma solitaria | reverse complement strand
AGGCAAAATATATACATATATATATATATATACATACACACACATATATATATATATATACACACACACACATGCACAGACAGAGGCATTTTTTCATTCATTTTCAAAAAAGGGAATTCCTTGACTCTCACATGTTCTGTCCATTTAGTAATTTCCAATGGGTTTCTTCCTAGAAGAACTGTATGAGATCATGTCCATCCCCTCCCTGGATTCAAATCTTCTTCTCACACACAAAATGATTTGTCAATCATTGTCAGAATTTCTCTGGTCTATCTTGCACTGTGTGAAGCTACCCCCGAAGAGCTGAGTGTTGATATCCCCCGGTTCCTAATACACCTCCCTTATTCTGGCACCACGGGCAGTTGTTATTCAGTTATGGGCAGTACAGAGGAGAAAAAGAGGTGCAGAAAGCATGAAATTCCTAAATCCTGAGTTCATAGAGTCTATAGGTGGCTGGCGTTACGGACTATTACTGCAGTAGCGAGCTCAGTGCTAGCTCTTAATATGAATATATTTATCTCACTTGTGTAAATCTGCCACCTGCTACTCCCCATTTAATTCTTACACAGTGAAAAATGCTTTATACTGCATACCAAACCTGCTTGCTCTGTTCTGTTGTTTTTTTTTTTTTTTTTTTATTAAGGTCCCTACAGAAACTTAGAAGGTTTGGCTCAAATTGAATAAAAACCCATATCTGAACATACATTAGCTGGCTACTTTTATCCCTCCTTCAAGCAGACGTTGTTTATCTTGGGTACTAACTTTTCTGTTAAAAAAACAAAAACAAAAACAAAAAAACCTCAACATTTTGTATAATATTTCAGTTAATGGCAGTTCTTGAGCTGTAAAAATCCTCTAAACAGCTCCTTCAGCAATTTGGTCCTAAAGTTGGAGTGATAAACTAATTGATATAAGGAACAGAAGTGCCTGCCTGATTTCAATCCCTGCTACATGACAATTAAAATCAAGTGCAGCTCAGTGAAGAGATCTGTGTTTTTACAGCAATGTCTTTTTAGAGCCATGGCACTGAGTTTCTTTTCATGCTCTTCCCTTTAATCTGTGAAATAATGCAACAATGCAACACAAACTGACAGATGATCAAATTGTCCAGAAAGCTCCTTGCAGAGTCTCTATTTCAGTTTTAAAGACCGCATTGCCTAAATGGCATAAAGTGCCATGCTAAAATGAGATTTACAGGTCTCTGGAAAACTGAGGAGCAGATTAAATTTGAATAATTAATTTTAATGTTTTCATTTATTTTCGTCTGCATTAAAGTTTAACTTGCTTATATCTTCTATATGCAAGAAATAAAAGCTAATTCCCAGAATTCAGTTCTCATTTCAGCCAAAATGAAACGGAAAGGCTCATGCAGTGTGGGAGGACTGCAATGTAAATTGATTAGCCACAATTTCCACCCTCTGAGTGAGATACCATAATAGATGACAGATTTGTTTTTAAAAATCACAGAGCTGGATGCTACTGAACATGACAGCACTTATTTCCAATTGCTCCATTTACCCCAGAATGCCATTATTCCATTTGAAATTTAACTTTTCAGAGGGTCAGAAAATTACAACACCGTGGTCCTTCACTGCCCGTCCTCACTTGCGCTAATAGAAGGTGTCATTATTGCTTCATTAGAACTAAAACCAAATAACTTTTTATGACAATTTTCCAGTAGAGTGCAACGCAATCAGAAAATTGAAAAAATTATCATGGAAAAGAGGTGCATCTGCAGAGATAAAAAGTAACTCAGACATACAAAATTCTCAAAAGACTCTTCATTCCCTTGAATTTTTTCTATGATGATATTTTAAATGGAAGATTTATTAAAATTACAAAAAAAAAAAATCATGTTGCTCATATTTACAGGGTCATATTCCCTTAGAAACACAAAATTACATACAGTAGTGTGGGGAATAAAGACAATAATGGGAATAATGTTAAGACTCTCTAATAATAACCTCTTAAATTCTCATAAAACAGAGATTTAATTTTTAATATCAAAATACTTTTAAGGACTGTGAATTATTGCTGTGAACCTTGGAAAACAAGACTTTTAAGCCACTCTCAAATAAAAATCAACCTTTTTTGTTGTGCCTTGGAAGGCAAAGAAAATCCTACTGTGGTTCCACAATTTATGCGCTTGTGTACTTTTGGGGGGAAAGAGAAAAGAATAAATGGTTAGGTGGCAGATGCTGTGAAAAACGGAAGGCACCTTAAGGACCTTCTGGTTCCGTCAGTGCCACCCCTGAAAGCCGAGGATGTTCAGGATTATGGAGCAAAACACAAATCCAAAATGTTTTTCCATCTTGTGCTATAGCAGCAGCGTTTGAGGTAGCGCAGCCAAAGTGTGAACAAGACAAACCCAAGGACAAAGTCAAGAAAAATAATTCCAGATAAAGGAACAGTGCAGGGAGGGTCTGTTCCAATATTTATAAATACCACATCAAGCCTTTGACTTTCTGATGCTGCCAAAGGGAGGTCATTAACCATCTGCAGTGAGGTCTTTAAGTGATATTCTGATAGCCTTTTTCTTAATAATTCTTAGCCGAAAACATTACTGTTGTAATTCTCATTACATCCTAAAAAAGATGACCCATTAAGATGGATCTAAATATTTTTACTTTTGTCATTGGAAAAAAAAAAAATCTGTGTTTTCTTTATGGAGGTGTTTTCTTTTCACTAGCTATATATAGAATTAATTTCTAATTTTGAAAATACTTTTCTGCTTAATTATACAAGAAAGAAAGGATGGCTTGAAATAAGATTAATATATCTTGTAGTTAATTAAACATGAAGCTTCTAAGGCGATCACTCCAGCAACAAAAGCAATTAAGGCTTTGGTTATGTATAGTACATAATTAAGCAGGAAGTTCTTGTAATCCCAAGGACTAACTTTCAAAGCATGTATTCCTTTAAAATAACCTATTTTCTGGCTTATTTTAGAGAAAACTATCAAATGTAAGTACTGTCAACAACTCAGGTATCTTCTTAGCTGTGTCCTAGCATCTTAAATGAAATATGAGATTAAAAAACACGGCTCCATTCTGAAAAAAAAAAAAAAGCCTCTATTTATATCTTTATGCCTGTTGAGTAAGTGAGTAGATGTACACAGAGACACAAGCCCGAAAATAACCAGTGAGGAAATTCTGATGAAAGCCTGTTTCGATACTTCATATTACAAGTCTCAAGGTGCTCTTGAACAAGACCCAGATAATTGGGGAAATGTTTAGTTGCAGTATTTTAGTGTCTGCGGTGATTTCCCTTTTAAAGTCTCTTCTCTGCTGAGATTTTCCTTTTATGTCATGTTTTCTGACAGGGAAACTGCTCTTGCGTTGCTGCAGGAGGGAACAGGATGAATGTTATTAAGCAGAGTGGAAAGAGGGTCTTGCACAGCCCATTGCTGTAGAGACACACCTGACTTAACATGGAAATCAGAAACAAAAAAAAAAAGCCAAATATTCTGCTGGGATCAACACTTGACTGCGAGCATGGTGTTGTTAGGGAAAAATACATGATGGAGCCAATGAATAGGTTAAGATTCAGAAACCGCAAGAGAAATGCTTGGATCTACTTTTTGTGATGCTTTAACATGCTGAGATATGAGTATTTCAATTTCTGCTTACTGCTAGGCAAATGTCAGCCTGGCTTTTAGCACATTCACCCCTCCTGTGAAGAAGGATGAAGGATAATTTGTTGCCTTCAGATTCAGATTAATTTGAAGTTCCTTTTCCAACATTCCTTCTTTGTGTTTGTGTCTCCATTTCATTATTTACTTAGCTAAGAAGACACAATCTCTGTTCCTCATTTGACAAGACAGGAATCAATCTGTTCCTGTGTTCCTTATGCAGGAAACAGAATACAAAAACGAGTAGCAGATTTTGAACAAAGATGTTCTGAAATCAACTAGAATCTCACAATAAAACTTCACTGTGCTTTCAAAGTGGCATAAAAAGAATGCAAAAATTGAGTCTTATTCAGAGAAGAATAGCTTTCCTTGACGCTTGTATATTTCACTCATGAGATCCTGACAGATGCATGGAGAAAATACTAATTTTCTTGATTAGCCAAGAAGTAATACTAGGGAAAATATGTGCAGGGCTAATAAAAATATCACACCCCAGTTAATAAAGCATCAAGTTCTTGAAAACAGAACTAAATAGAGGTCCTCTCCACTCTTTCACTCTCATTGTGCTCTGCCTTTTGTCTCATCTGTGTTTACATCAGGTATTTTTTGCTACTTAAAAATAGTTGACCTTGACAAGGTCGCTTTTCTTCTCTCCATCATCTGTATTTTCTTTGCCATCCTTTTTTCTTGTCAGGACTCAAAGTATTTTAGGGCAACAACTGTGACCAGCTCTGCTTGAGTCAAAAACTAATTCAGGGGTAGCTGCGAAAACAGCAAACACTTTTATTAGGAAAAAGTGGATGCTATTTTGAAACACTGCCATGAAAGAAGAGGGCATGAATAAGAAACACATTTGGACCCATTCTGTATTCCTACCTTGACAATTGTGCAGCTGTTTTTTTATTTTAAGGGAGGGCAAGGATAATGCGCCTCTGTTTCACAAATAGAGACAGAACGTTATTTCAAGCCACTGGAAATGATAGCTTGGTAAAACAGGCAGGAATTTAAAACAATGAAAAACTAACATATTTCCATTAAAATTTCATGTATTGCCTTTTCAGAAGGTGCTGCCACTGGCATCACGCAACACCAACGTTTCCACTGTAAACACACAGCAACAAAAAAAAACCTCTTCAGACTCAGATCCTGTGTACATCAAAACTCACAACAACCAGGCAGTTTTTGCTTACACTCCCAGATTTTCTGAAGCAAGATCAAAACCTGTTATTGTAAAGGAAATGGGTCATTACCCAATTTAACTTTCATCTGCAGGGGAGCGATACACACAGAAAAACTACGAGTCAGTGAGGGAGCTGACAGAACTCTCTTTAGAGCTGTATAGGATTCCACTGCTTATGGAAACTTCCCAAGTGATTTTTGTTAGTGGCGATGAATTTGTTATGCGTCAAAGACAGGCTCTGGAGCGCTGATTTAACCCCTCAGTTTTTACTGAAGGCTCAACAGAGAGATTAGGGAATATATTTCAGTGAACGGAGCAGGACTCGGTGAAATACAACATTTTTCTCATATAAAATCTTATCCATATCTAATTTGCAGCTCAGGCAGAGTCTTTGTTCATGGTTTAATTATTTAGGGGTTGCAGTGGCGATGTTGGATTGATGGTTGGGCTTGTTGACCTTAAAAGTCTCTTCTAACCTTGATGATTCTGATTCTATGAAGGTGACATCTCACAAATTTTTATCACAGAATATAATCGTACTGTATCTACCTGATGCCCATTTTGTGGACAAGTTGCATCAAAGAGCTCCTGTGCTCTGCCTGTGCTTCTAATAACCTCTCTGTATTTTGCCAGAGTAAAATCAATGATTCTACGGAGGCTTCAGACTTTGCCACCTAAAGGATAGAATACAGCCTAAATAAAGCATTTAAAAGGCAAAATAAACAAAGATTTTATGCTTCCTTATTTAATTTCTAGGCTTAAATTCAATTACTACTATAAACATTTCCATAAAATGAGTTGCAGAAGAAAGCTTTGCAAAGTCAAAAGCAATTTAGGAAGGGCAATGCTGAAATGCACAATTTAGTAACATTATTAATGTGAATAATGCATTTAATTTGAAATGATTTAGGGAAAAAACTGAGTTAGAGTGTGACCTCTGGAATGGCCATCAAATACTGCTGGAAGATATCTCTGAGTAGGAACTCAAGGCAAAGCTCCCAATACCATTTCTTCAAGATACGTATTTGTTAGCACTGTTAAAAACAGATTTGCAACATACACTGAATTTAAAAAAAAGAAAATGAGGAAAAAAAAAAGCTTTTTGTTCATCTTGTCATATTGAGTTGCACACTGCCCTAAAAGCAAATAGTGACCATCTAGTTGCAAAATTAAGCCTATGGTTTATGGGCAATTGAAGAAGTGAATAAAGTGACCTGTTTAACATTCCATCCTCGGCAATGCAAAGTCAGTAAAATCACCAGCGTGCAGTTTAGAAGTGGGCATCAGTCTTTACCTGCTTTTGTCTTTGGCTAAATCACTCAGAGCTCTCTGTCCATTACTACCTTACTCTACCACCAGCCGCTTTTTTGCAGGAAAATTTATCTACAGCAAGTGCCTGGCAAAGATTTGTGTTATAATTTATCCCCAGGCTGCCTTGGGATGTGGCTGCACCCTGTGA
Organism: Origma solitaria; assembly: GCA_013397895.1. Lineage (NCBI taxonomy): Eukaryota > Metazoa > Chordata > Aves > Passeriformes > Acanthizidae > Origma > Origma solitaria. The sequence goes on along the minus strand of VZRL01000889.1, from coordinate 208,701 downwards.
GCCACCAGGCTGTGAACAGAATATCACACTGTGAGGTGCCATCCAGTTAGCCACAAGAGCAAGGGGATGCCAAACCTCACTGCCCAAATTAAGTCCTTCAAGTAGGAGAGGAGCAGAGCTGCCAGAAGAAAGATGATTTTGCACCGAAAAGGTAAAATGATCGATATTGACTGTAAATTATTTTTATATCCGGATAAAAAGCACAAAAATAGGCCAATCTCTGCACAACTTTTGTTTTGCTACCCAAAATATGAGGACTTTGGAATTGTGAGAAATAATAGTGAGAAAAACAGCACCACCTTTGCATCTGGAGAACCAGACACCGCTTTTGTTGTTGTTGTTGTAAAGGACACTGATTTCCCTCGTGGTGGTGATGGCCGTGGTTTATTGAAGCTGCACAGAAATAAAGGTTTGCTCTGTTTATAATGTGATATATTTCAGTTCACAGCTCCTACAGAACACCCTCTCTTTCCAAGACCAGCCACGACACACAGCTTAGAGATCCAACCCTTCCAGAAGTCATGCAATTTCCTCATTAAGTTAATTACCAGATTGGTCTTAAATGAACATTTCATCCGATTCCAATTTTGTGTCTTTCAAGTTCTTATTTAATTAAGATGTTGTTAAGCATTTTCTGGTTATTTGTTTTGTTTTTTTTTTTTTTTGCCTCTGAGTGTGGGTGTTAAAACACTTAAACTGGAGGCCAGACATAAATCTCTTATTTGGCTACTTTAACCAGTTCTGGAATTAATATGAGCTTTGCTAATGACACAAATTGTCAAAAGACAATGAAAAAATCCACACAATTTTCTCCTTATGAGTTGTTTCCAGCATTCAGGAACTGCAATAGTATAGCAAGTTCTTATCTAGAAGGACTGTGCAGAATTCATTACAAATAAACAGATTAATACACCCAAAAAAGAGGGGGAAAGAGTCAGGTGCAATAACAGACAAGACAAGAAACAAATACCACGTGAGAGAGTAAAAAAAAAATTCCTTGTTTTTTAAAAAATTCCTTCCTCCAGCATTGAAAAAAGCTCAGCTAATCAATATGAGGTGAAAAATAATGTTCTCTGCCCATATTAAAAGAAGGGAACGAGTCACCTCATGTAGCTTTCCTCAGTCAAAATTCATCTTATAATTTAAGCTAACTGTCCAACTTTCTCTGCGGCTGGCAGAGTGAAGACACATTTCCACTTCTGCAAACCATTCCAGAAAAAAAGATTAGAAGCTGGGTTTGGCTTAGCTTTCCAACAACAACTCTTGCATTTGTTCATTTGCAAGCTTGAGCCTTGTAAATAAATGCTAGAAAATGAATATAAGTGGATCCTATGATGGCATGATGGAGATGGGTTTTGTATATGTATAACAAAAAAGATAATTGTTTGGAATACAATTCTGCCTTTATTTTCAAACAAGAGGCATTTTGATGTGAAAAAGATGGTTATGCGTTAAACTGAAAGAATAATTTGATCACAGAGCTGCGACAATTGTTTTCTAATGGCGTTGATAAAGAATCTCAGGTAATATTGTCTAACACTGGAGATTAGTTTGGCAGGAAAACACCCAATCCAAATGCGTTATACTGCTGGAAATCATTGCATTTTAAAAAATATTGGTATAACTATTGCTCTGCCAATCAGCAACTGCTTTTTCTCTAATAGTATTTAGCTGATTCTGCAATCAGCAGGAGAAAAATTACAATATGACATTGCTATTGCCTTCAAAAAACCCAACTCGTCTCCAGTTTTACGACAAAATTCTGCCAATGCCCTGGTATGATTACAAAGTTAGGGCTAGGGTGACACACAAAATAATTCATGCAGAGTGGATGGTTGCGTGGGGAGGAGAAAGCTCTCGCTGTTTGGAGACACCAAATGAAGTGAGACGCCAGAATTTAACTAACAGTAAATAAAGAAAACAGAATTTAAGTTGCTGCCCCTGATTTCACAATCTGTAACAGTAGGAAATAAGTAGCAGAGCGGGCATGGATTTTGAGGAAAATGTTAATTATTTTCAATGACAGCCTCAGCTGGGAAATGAGATTGTGAAAATCTATTTATGAAACCATTCTCCAAGCACCTGAAACATCAGTCGCACTTATTTCAATAATCTTTACCGCCTCAGTGTCTCATTTTGGGCACACAGCAGGAAGTTCTCTGTCACATCCTTCAATGCCAAATAACTAAAGAAAAGCGAAGTGGGGTGATCAAATGGAATATCAATCCTGGACTGTGTCCAGAAGGAGCCTCAACCCTCCAAAACCCTGCAATATCCTCTTTAAATGAATGACAAGGGCACCACTGAGGAAGCATGTGAGGAATTCAGCCCCAAGTTATGACTGAGCTAGGAAACTACAATTTCGGTCATCTCATTTATTTAACTTTCCCTCCATGTCAAGAAAATACATTTTTTTTTATCACTAATGGGGGTGTTTGGTGTAAATAAATGTTATTTGGGGAACCTGGAGATTGTAGAGTCTAAATCACAGCAGATTTTCAACAACTGCAGCATGATTGAGGTGAGTATTCTTTTTGTGTCCAAAAATGCACAGTCTGTGCCTGGAGACACAAAACACTTCACATTCCTTCTTCTGGAGCTAAATTATGAATGCAGCAATCCAAAACACTTCAAAACAAAGAGCCTAAGTGTTAATGGTTGAATTTTAGAATACACAGAAAGATTCGGAGTTATCCTTTTTTGATAGAAAACCCAACAAAACATTCCCATCTCATAACAGAGAAGAATTTATCTCTTGGGCTCGTCCACAAATGCAGGCAATATTTGATGCAGGATGCAAACATCACCTGTCAGCAAACATTTTTGGAGCAGGTGCTCTGAGGTGGATTTAAACATAGATTTTAACCACAGGAACAGTCAGCAGCAGTGGTGCTCAGGCAAGGATACTCCAAAACAACAATTAGTCAGGTCAGAGCCACCACAACAATAATCGTCAAAGGCAAACAGGCTTTTCCCCAGTTTTGAAGGCTTTCTCAAGAAAATTAGAAAAGCTACAGCAAGAAAGCCATTTTTGGGTTTCCCATTCAAAAGGCATGGGAAGTTAACATGGTAAATATGGTATTGGTAGGCTGGCTACTTTAGCAAAATCCATAAAACCTGGGCTAAATGTCTGACTTTAAGCCCATTTCAGGGTACCACGGAATCACTCTGGGCCTGATGCTTTGTGGAATGGCTGAGGGAGTGGGGAATACAGATGGATTTCCTTTCACATGCTTCTTTGTACAAATGTGTTTTGACTAAACTCTGCGAAAGCAGCAGCGTGGGGATAAATTTTTCAGTCAATGTCTTGTAAGGCTACAATATAATTCTCTGTGTTTCAAGGAGAAAAGAAACCCACAAAAAATCACAAAATAGCACTGGAGAGAGCAAAAATGGACAGGTGAATTAAAATGTTAGATGTGTCTCTGTTACAGAATCATTGCCTACACTTGAAGTGTGTGAGACCATCTCAACTCATGTCCTGAATTCACAATAACCAGCCTATAATAAAAGCTAATGGACACCTAAAGCACCGAAAAAACAAGTGGATTTAATGCCTCATGGTTTATGGTTTTGTTTTGGGGTTTTTTTCCCCAAAAATTAAACGTTAGGATCATTTTTTTTAAGAAATATTATGTATAATGATTTTCAGGAAAAGGTAGATTGCTAATATTCCCATAAAGTTGTTGAACTCAGTTATGTAGCCATATGACTAACTAGCTAAAAATGAGTATTTCTTCACAACTTTCTTCTTGACCAGACAATGAAAATTATTCCTTATAGTCCAAGGACTTGCAGAGACTGTGCAAGTGATCAGATTAAATTTGCAGGTTCAGGTAAATTCATATATAGCAAGACTTACAACTGCATGAAAAATTTTAGAATATAAGGATTAACTATGCAGCCCCTTGCCATCTGTAGCTAATTAAAAATCCACTGTCATCCACAGGAACAAGAACACACAATGGGAAATTTCTGTGTGGAGCCCCTGCACACCTTTGGTTTCACTGATGGGGCTAAAATATAATGTATCTACCTCTCCTTCCTGTGGAGAAACATTTTCATCTGCTTCTCCACCATAAAACACAGCCATAATATTTTTTAGCAAATTCTGGGATCTTCAGCTATCCCAAAGTTAAATAAATCGGGCAACTGCTCCTTCCCTTTACAGAAAACGTGTAAACTTGGGAAAAAAAAACCCAGTAATCATATTCCTAACTTGCTTAGCAACTGTAGGCAAAAAGACTAATTGGTAATAATTTACAAGTGTAGGGATTGCAGGGGGTTGGTGGCCATGTCTCGTGCTGCTGAGGCTTCCCACGGAGAGCTGCACTGCAAACTGGCAGCTGACTGAAAACACTGAGTGTTCAAAAAATGTAAATGTGTCAGGGGCTGGTCAAACAGGCTTCCACACCCGTGATTCATTCCCATCTCTCATGTTAGTGACTTGTAGGAATCACTGCAAGGCTGCAAAACAAGTCCTTGGCGCAGGTTTGTAATGAGTTCAGGGCTGAACCAGTCTGGCTCCTCCAGAGCATTGTCAGAAGGCAATTCTGAGCAGCCTCAATTAGACAAAGATAATTTCCACGCGCGGGATTTGCTAAGGTGCATGGAGCTGAAAGTAAATATGTTTTTCCAGGGAGCCTTGGAAGGACAAAAGGGAGGGAAATAAGCTCGTCTCTCTCAACAACTGAGGAGAATTCAGTGAAACAAGTCTGAAACTCCGATTTTTGTTCATTAATGAAGGCAAATTAGGGCTAGTGGAGGCATTTCCCGAGTAGAGTTTTCTGCAACTGTGAAAACAAAACCATGGAAATCTGTTGGGCTTTCAGAGCTTCATCACTTCCACACGGCAGAGTTGGGATGGTTACACTCAGAAATAGAATATCAACATAAAACTAAACCAGAGAACTGTCCCCATCGCCTGAAACACAAAGAAGACAAATATCTGGGAAAATTCATGTGGAATTTTACCTGCAGCCACTGTGACTGGTCATTGTGGCCGGAGGTCCAGGCATTGACTTTGCCTTGCTTGTCCAGCCGGGCTTTCCTGGGCTCCCAGGCGAACATGTCCATGTTGAGCGTGCGGAAAACACTGGAGGCTGTGATCTGGAAGTCCTGAATGTGCCCTGATTTCATCCCCAGGGGCTCAGAGCAACCTGGAACGGCAGGACAAGATCAGTCGCACTGCCTGCTTATCTCTGTTATGGGTTTAGGTTTTGTGTCACGACAAAGAAAACCCTCAGTTCTTGAAGAAAAGGCTTTAATCAGGACTATTGTTGAAGGAACTCGAAAATGAATAAATGAAAAATAGTCAATTCAAGGTGTTTTGTTTCAACAATTGCTTGGGTGAGTCAAAATCAAGATAGAGAATTCAATGTATTTTATCCTGGCATAAATTTATGAAGATAAATGAAATGAAAAGATGACTTTTGTCTGCACTTATCTCATTTTTATTTTCCTGACCAGCAGGAAAATATTGTTTTTCCTGTTCAGTTTGATTTTCCTCATGCTTTTATGCCGCCTCACATCAACCATGTGTTTGCTTACCGAGAAACATTAATTATTCTTCAAGCCACTGCTGTAATAAAATGTTAACAAACGCTGAGCTCTTTTACACTTTTGAATTACCTGACATCTAGCTAAAAATCTAGAAAGCCCAAAACCCCACTGAAGGAGGGGGAGACTTCAGAAAAACAATTATGAAGGAGAGACAATAGTAGGAGGTTATCACTTAGGAGAAATCAATAGTTAATGGCTTATTTTCTTGTGGACATCCCACGCCATTGAGTTGTTTTGACTGTAGCAAAGATAGATCTTGGGCTTCTCCCCTCTGTGTTCTGCATGAAAAAAGACAAAAATAAAAATTGATAAGTGGATCTGTGTTCCTCTGCCTTGCTGGGAATGTGGAAGGTACATTTGGATGAAGAAAAGGGGAAAAAAAGGTGAAACAGGAGAGACACCCTTCAACAGCAGCACTGAAACAACAGGACTGGAAACCAAGGAGGGAAGGTGAGGTTCATGGGTTTAAGATTTAAAAAAAAAAAATCTTGATGGTTTTTTTGGAAGGAAAAGGGGATGTATGGATGGGGGGCTGGAGCGATGCCTGACAGGTGAGGTAAGGTGAAAGACGGAGATAGAAGTGGGAATGCAAAAAATAGAAGCTGTATTCTCATTTCCTTCCTGTCCCAGCAGTCAAAAACATGCATAGGTGCAGTTATTGCAAAGTTCTCACTTCTCAAATTCAGGGTATATGTCCAGTGGCTGACTTGATTCCGCTAAATGGCTAACAATATTTTAACATTTTAAATCGCTGTAATTTATCGAGTGTGCCCAAGATCCAGCGTGATTCTTTTTGCCTTAAAAGTCTATTTCCCTCACAGTATGCTTACTTGCATTTAAAGACCTGATTCTTTTTTTTTTTAGGTTTTTTTGGCATTACAAGCAAAGAGTTTTCTGCCAGATTCTGTGTTCCGTTTGTCTCACAGGTTTAACGCACAGAATTGAGTGGAATTATTAGAGATTCAATCAGGAAGGCATGACCACAGATCCTTTGTGGGAGGCTAACAGCAGGAGTAAATGTGCTTTACCAGACATACATAATAAAACTAGCAACATGATCTCTAATGCAGTATCTCCTGTATTTAAAATTTGAGTACTGACATGTTTCATGTTCAATAAAAAAACCCCAAAAACCCAACCGAACAAATGAAAAAAAAAACCAAGAGGAAAAAAAAAAAAAAACAAGAGGAAATGGTGTTAACTTTTAGAAAAAAGCCATGGTCTTTCAGAACTGATTCTCAGTGCACAAATGGAAATTGCACAGCCTTGTCTGTAGAATGGACTCATTCAAAACCACAACAAAACAATTTTCCTGGGAGTGGGAGGGAGCAATTGATAGTACAAATGAGAGAGACTAATCTGCTGCTTTAGAGAAGGACTTTGCTTATTATTGAATCCTGAAGTATCACTCCAGGATCACAAGGACTGTCAGCACAGATGTTTCATCCCAGGAATCTGAAGGAGGCTCCTGACACAAAACCATGGGTTGTCAAAGCCGTGATTCAGTACTGGCCCAATCCATCAAGACCAGTTCTATCTTTTCTGGGTATTATTATTGATTTATGAAGCAACAGCTGTTTCTGCCCGTGTGCCTGTGCGTGCGTGCATGAATAAATGGGATTTCACACTCGCCTGCCTCCTCCACGGCCCCAAAGGGGTGGCAAGGCACTTGTTAAAGGTAACAGGAGAAAGCGAGAAGAATAATGAGACTCAGAAGAGGCAAATGTGATGTACGGGGGTGGCAGGACAATGTCTGAGTGCTGTCACAAAGAGCAGCAGTTCCCAGCACCCACCACAGGAGATTGTGGCTGTTTGCACCACAACCAAGCCTTCAAACTAACACAGGACCTTCTGTCTGCAGGTGGTCATCTCCTCTGCACTGCACTGCATCTTTAAATTTGCTTTTCAATGTCCCCGTGAAAGGACTCAATTTCCATTTTCATTTTCACCACCTGTTAAAATCAGTGATAGTTGGCGCAGTCACACTAATGAGTGTGTCCAGCGGAGCATTTTGGGCTGGAAGGTTTGAAATGCTTGGGTTATCTCCACATGTGATAAATGATACCTGATACCTCTGTATGTTTAACTCAGTACAAGTTTTTATGTCTTACTTGGCCTAGTTTGATGAAACACAAGTAGGAAAATAATGAGAAAAAGTGGATTAGCACCTGAAAATTGGCAGAATCAACATGAAAATTATTCTCTGTTGACTCTCCCAGGACACAATATTTTGGTCTTCATTCTGTATCCTGTATCCCTCATCTATTCTTTTCAGAGAGCTCAAACCCTCAAAGGAAATATTCAACATCCAATGCAGCAAAGGCAAACCCGCAAATGGATCTGCATACCAAGGTCTGCATGAATCTTGTCTTGGGCAAAGATTTGTGTAGTACTGGCAAAAGAAGCACAGGTCAATTATTTGAGGGGAAAGGTGGTTTTTGGTTTTGCTTTTGCTTTTGGTTTTTCATTTTTTATTGTTGGTTTTGTTTTGTTCTGATTTAGTTTGGTTTGGTTTTTTTTTGTTTTGGCGGTGGGTTTTTTTGGTTTTTTGTGTGTGGTTTTTTTGTTGTTGGTGGTTGGTTTTTTCTGTTTTGTTTTGTTGGTTTTGGGAGTTTTTTGTTGATTTGTTTTGGGTTTTTTGAACAGCTTTTTGTAGAGTTTTCTCTTTTTTTTTTGTTGTTGTTTTTTGTTTGGTTTTTTGTTGGTTTTGATTTTTTGTTTTGCGGGGGGGTTTGTTTGTTTTTTTGTGGTTTTTTGTTTGTTTCCAGATGGGTTTTTTGGGTTTTTTTGATTCATACTGTGATATTTTTTTGTTTCTAAAACCTGAGAGATTTAAAAGTTTTTCCTCATATTCGTGAATCATAAAATGGTTTGGGTTGAGAGAGACTTCAGAGGTCCTCTGGTTTCACATCTATTTGCAGGCTCATTCCCATGGGCAGGGACACCTGACACTAGGACAGGCTGCTCAGCGCCCCATCCAACATGGCCTGTGTGTAATAAACACAAATAAATGAATACATAATTCCCTTCCAGATTAGACAGTTCAGAGGATAAACAAAGAACCCAGCATTAAATGCAGGTGTTACAAATCCCCCCTGTGTGCGAGTTCTCCGTGAATGGCGTCTGCAGGAAGAAAATCCCAGCGAGTGAGTCCCACATTTTCGGGGCCAACATCCTCTGCAGGAACCCAGAAACCCCAAACACCAGGAGCTGCCTGAGCTGGGGCACAGGCACCAAAACCAGGGCTGCCAGCAGCATATGGCAGGGGCTGCCGGCGTGAAGGGAGATGTCTGAGTGAGTTCTGTGAGCGAGTGGCACTGGCGGATGAGCGCTGGTTTGTTTTTAAAAACAACAGCTTGGTGCTGCTATTAATAACAGCTTAGTGAATAAAGGCATTCTAATAAACAGTGGCTGTGATCTGTTTCTCCCCCCAACACGTCAATACTGTGCGAGGGGAAGGGAATTGAGGACACAGAGATGTGCAAAACACAAGTGAGGCAGGAACACAGGGCCGTGAACATTAATGCCTAATTTATTGACGGCTGACTCTGCCAGCATTGATCCTAGTTTTCAATAAGATCTGACTGTGGGTCCTGGTAAGTAAAGCTATTTATGAAACTGAAGCAGATTGCATTGAACATTTTACTGAAGTTTGTCCTAAGAAGGAATTAGTTTTCGTGATGATCTGATGCTGCAAGTCTCCCTCCGTTCAGCAGTGACTCTTCTCTAGAGAAGCCTGACCTCTCAAAGTGCTTTTCCACCCAAGACAGACCACCTGGAATTAAGAGTGAGTTAGTCTGTGTAATTATACTCTTCTTTCAGTGAGGTTGAAATTGTTCTGCTGAGACTCGGCTGTCCACAGGTTTAAGAAATGATGACCTTGAAACAGTTAGGAGACCACTGGAATGAATTCACTCCATCAGCTTTCACAGTCCTTTGAGCAAAACAATTCCTAGTCATTCTGGCAAGGACTTGCTCTAAATTGTGGTTCCAGGAGTGGAAGACACAGAAAACAGAACCAAACTAATAGACCAAAGCGACAGACAGAAATTTCTATTTACTCTTAAACCTATCTATATTGGAAAAGGGCTGCACGAAGATTAATGCATTAACTTTTCAATTCTGAATCTGGTTTTGATGTCACTAGAGGACTGGGCATTATTTAACTCCAGCTGTTTTGATGTATCATTGGTGAACTGGATGACTTGTTTGTAGAGTAAACAGGCAACAACATAAAAATCACTCTTAAATGAATCAGTGGAGTGCTCCTGCCAGTAAAAGGTTTATCTCTTGAAAAAGATAAAAAAATTTACATGCTTTATTGAATTTGTTAGGGGAACACAGTTCTTGCAAAAGGTGGCTAGAGGTCAGGCTTTACATTTCAGAGCTGTAATTCGAATCTGAGGAGGGTTCATATAGGCCCCATTTGTTCATTTACTTTTTGCCACACAGACGCTCTCCCTGCTCCTGCTAAACCCAGAAAACAAATTCAAACTGTAATCATGACTAAAGCAGCCCAACCAAATCCTGTCTTGTTGGACATGCAGGGGAAGCAGGCTGGTTGCTCTGAGGATGTCACCCAGCACAGGGGTGGTGTCACCCCGCAGGAATTACCCAAACCAGGGGTGACAATTTCTGCTGCCACAGCTCCACAGCAGCGCACAGCCACCTCTGGGGCTCAGGAACCATTTCCATCCCTTGGCTTAGGCTCCCTGCCTTGCAGCCTGCTCAGGGTGGTGCATGACAAGCCCACATGGCCATCAACCCCTTTAAAAACTGCTACATGACCCTTCTGAGGATGGCCAATTATAGATCAGCACGCACAGAAAAAACGATGAAGTGTTATTAGGTTGACACCCCACTACCTCACTTCTGTCCTACTGCACGTGGCCATTGTCCCTTAGCTCACATAAGTGCTGCTGATTGTACAACTTGGATAAAAAGGGGTAACTGGCTAAAAATGGGGAGCTGGATAAAAAGAGGTAACTGGATGAAAAGGGGGAGCTGGATAAAAAGAGGCAACTGGATAAAAAGGGGTAACTGGATAAAAAGGGGTAACTGGATAAAAAGAGGTAACTGGATAAAAATGGGGAGCTGGACAAAAAGGGGTAACTGGATAAAAGGAGGTAACTGGATAAAAAGAGGTAACAATAAAAAGGGGTAACTGGATAAAAAGGGGTAACTGGATAAAGGGAGGTAACTGGACAAAAAGGGGGAGCTGGATAAAAAGAGGTAAGTGGATAAAAAGAGGTAACTGGATGAAAAGGGGTAACTGAGGCATCTCTCGGGGAACAAAATGAGCGTGGTTGAGCGGCGCTGGGTGAGGTGAGGGCTGCAGGAATGTCCCACCTGTGAGCTCGCAGCCCAGCAGCTCCATCCTGAGCGTGCAGTGCCTCCGGCACACCTGCGGGTACAGCCGGATGTACTGGGACTTGATGGGTGGCGTGAAGGAGTTGGCGTATGGCGTGTTGTTGTCCACGTTCCCACGGAACACCTGCGGGGAAGCAGAGGTGCCGCAAAAAACAGGAGTCAGGAGGGTGGCTGGAGATCCAGGGAATCTTCTGTCTATGTGAGGTTTACCCCAAATAATAGCTATTTTAGCACTTCCAGTGCCTGGAATAAGTTTTTCAGCGAAACATTCTGCCTTTGGGTCACCTCGTGATGAGTTTGCCACCTGTGCTGGACCAAGGTCTCTGTCTTGTCATTCCCAGAAACTGAAGCTACTAACGCAACTAAATTTTGCTTCTTTTCCTTATTAATGTATAAAATAGTTCTAATTCAATTTAGCCTGCAACTATTTGCGCTGATTGACATTTATTTTTTTTTCCCCTCTGGTTCAAGAGCCTGATCCAGCTCCCACTGAAGTGCACTGTCACCCTCCCATCGATCACAGGGGGGATGAATTAAACCTATCAGTATTTTCCCACTCACCCCTCACTCTAATTAGATATCCTTGTGCTGTGTTTTCCCCCCTCATCAGGCTCCTCCTCACACAGCATTTTAATTTCCTAACAGAGAAACTACATCTAATGCTGCACAGTGCTTCAGTTCTATGCAGACCTACACAGTAAAGGGTTTTTTTGTGGCTTTGTATACACAGCTCCATCAAAAATAAGTGGTAACTGTGAGCTGTAAACACACACACCCCGCTGGATGATAGTGTTTGTGCAGCGCAGAGATTAGCATTGATGAATGGGTTCTGTGTTTCCAAGGGTTAACGCTAATCTGCCAATGTAATAAAACTAAATTGAAAACAGAGTAATGAGTAATTACTAGTAAACTAATTAATATGAAAATCAGTTAAGTGTAATAAACAGGATTATTCTGGCTTGGGGAAATCGCATTTATGCAACCATCAATTAAGGTATGCGAAATTTTTAGCAGAGAGAAAATGCAAATTTGCTGGGTTTGGTTTACTTTTTTTTCAGAGAAAAATGATAATAGTGAAACCTATATCATACTACCAGGCAATCAGGTTTACATTACCACAGACAACTCATACTTCTGAAGACAGCTAACCCATAAGATATATTCAGATACAGATGACTTTATCTTACCATGTCTTCCTTTGTTCCTTTTACTTTGTACATTGTCCATGACTTCCCATCATTACTGTATGCAATTTTATAAGATTTTACATATTCTGGACTTCCAATCCTCTTGGCACCCTGGGTTATGACTCCAGTGACTCGCATCTTCTTCTGCAGGTTTATCTGAAATAACAGCACACTGTTAACCTGAGGGACACAATCGTTGATTCATTGATTCCCTTTTTTTTTCCTTAAATGACAGAAAAAACCATAGATGTAGCTTTTAAATTTCTGCTTTTACACTCACTTTAATTCCTTTGATCTTTCATTAATTTAATGTACAAATGCATATAATGAATTAAAAAAATTGGACCAAAAGCCTGGACTATGCTTATTTCTTGTATGTCCGCACACCTATATACATATATTATAGATATACAGAACATTACTGGTGTATTACTGGGACATTGCTTAATTCTGGCATATAGGGTTACTCCTGCATATTTCCCACCTGAAAGGAAAAAGGAACCGGGTGATAATTTACCAAAGACTAAATCTTCTGCTCTGTTAGAAGCCAATTTGCAATACCATACAAGGGATCCTAATTTAGCTTCAAGTAAAACATTTCTGTGAAAGTAAAAACACATGGAAGTTCTGAGAGCAAAGAAACAAGACCTACTCTTGAGTCTCACTGAAAATTCATATATCTAGAGATCACGACTGAAATGCTAATCCTAAACTAGTCAATAGCGAAATATCAATCAGTGGATGTGAACATTCCCTGTGTGCTTGTCTGAGCTGAACGCAACATCTCAAAGTACAAAATGGAGATGTTCAGAGTGAACTAATTCAACATTATCTCAACAGTCTTAATTCTGCCTCCTTTATTCGTCTGTGGCATGGGAAAGCCAACTCTGACAATTCAGAGTGTGATATTCAGACCCAGCTGGCAAGTATCTTAATTGTTTTATTCTTTACAGTGTGGCCTGAAGACTTTCTCCCCCAGGAATAAAATCCAACCTCTGTGAAGGATGTAAGGTGATCAGACTTCGGTGTTTCAAGATCTCTCTGTGTGCGAAATAGGAAACCTCCAGTTTCTTTCTCCAAAAGATAGAATTTTATGGTTTCTTCTGAGGTTTTTTTTGTTTTTTTTTGGGGGGGGGGGGGTTTTTTTGTTTTTTGTGGGTTTTTTTGAGTCTAGCTATTTCTTTGCTACTTTTCTAAAATAGTTGGGTTTTGGTGTGGTTTTGCCCTAGCTCTCCCTACAAGAAATTAATAAACACTCACACAGCTTCAGATTAACAATGCATGTTTTTGAGGTTTAGATCCATTGAGAGAGGAGGAGCCTCCTATAAAAGCACCAGATTTTTTTACAGGATCTTTCCCACATATACCAGGAAAGCTCAGGAACATTTGTAATTCCAGTGAGGAGAATGGACTCACACCAGGAATTTAGAAAGGTATAAATCAGAAGAGATTCATGCCATTTTGCATCCTTGGAAAACTTCTCTTCCCCAATTCCTGGTCCCCCAGAGGGGAAAGCAAACCAAAATAAATATGTTATATTTGTAAGAAGACAGCTCCAGAGACTACGATTAGTCCCATAACTACATTAAAAATGTAGTTAACATGGAATAATATCCAGTTAAAGATTTCTCTAAGTCTCTTATGCATATTTCATTCTCTATGTGGAATTTCAGAATATTAATTAACAGGCAAGTAAACCAATTTTTCATGTGTTTACAAAATTGCTAATAATGAAGTGAATACCGTCTGCAAAAACAAATTAGAAAGCACAGTGAAACAGAAACCAGACATTGATTATTTGCTGACTGGTAGCTTCTTCACATTTCACTGCCTGGGAAAAGGAACGCATAATGCAACACCAAATAAATTTTGTTTGATCCAATTATGCATATAAATAATATTTTTGCAGCTCAGTTACCAATTTTTCTTTTTCTGGGTAATAATCTTGGGGAGGTTTTTTTGGATAAGAATTTATGGGAATTTTTCTTCCCTGTTTACATGCAAAGAATAATTTCTAATGCAGCCATGGCTTGAACCACTGGATGTCCTATTCCTGTTTGCAGAATCTTTCCTTTTAGAGGATTTCTTGATCAGTATCCATCCCTTGAGTCACAAACTGATCTTTAAGCACTGTTGAACCTTGTGAATCTTGTGATACAACATAAGAAATCAAACCAGGCTGCCTTGTTTTGCAACTGGGTCTACATAGCCTGTCAAGATTTGCAGGAAAATCCCAGTGAAGTGGGGGAAAAAAATGTTTTCAAATGCCTATGGCTTGCCTTATATAGAAATCCACCCCGGTGTAATATCATGCTTGTGGTAGGTCCTTTCAGTGGATATGGATACACCAGGAATTAATTTTCTCTTTGCAACTTTGGGTTATTTACATGTTTTAAATTTTTCAAGTCAGACCTTAGCAAAAATTGAAAATATTACAACTGTAGCAATGATTATAATGAAGCAGGTGCTGAAATCTTTCTTAATTAATATACTACAGTAGGAAGTTGTGAAGAAATATGAGCTACATCTTTTAGCACTAAAAGCATTTTTCAAAAGTGTTTTTCTGTGGCATTTGTGAGGAAAAACAGCTCAGGAAGCTCTGCTTTGTGGATTCAGATCTAAGACAGAAAGTTATGCATTTTAATTATGCATGTGATCATGTTTTAAAACCAAGAGGTGAAAGCCACCAGGATAAGAACAAAAGAATAACATACCTTTTAAAAGAAAAGGTAATTCATAAGGGATTCGCTTATTAAGGATGCCTTATCATCACCTTGATGAACTGGGAAAAATCAGGGATGAAAGAAGATCAATAGTGTTTTGAGGGATTTACCCCAGTAATTTAAGTAGTAAATCGTGGTAAAGGCCTTGTAAAAAGAAGGTACTGGCATAGGCATTTGGGGAATTTACTTACAGAAAAAAAGAGAGAAAGAAAGAGAAAAAGAGAGAAAGAAGCAGAACTAAAGAGAGAGAAATAAAAAAAGAGAGAAAAACAGTAAGAAAGAGAGTAAGAAAGAGAGAAAGAAAAAGACAGAAAGAGAGAAAGAGACAGAGAAAGAAAGAAAGAAAGAAAGAAAAAGAAAGAAAGAAAGAAAGAAAGAAAGAGAAAGAAAAACTGAGCAGTTTTACCATGTTACCATTTGCCATTAAAATTTATTTTAAGAGCAATGGATTCAGACTTGACACTCGACCTCTGCTGAAGGACCTGTGCTCAGCATCAGCTCAGAGGGGTTTCCTACATCCAGAAACTTCCATGGGATTTGACTCACCTAGCAAATGCCAGGGATTTGGCTGCAATCCTAGGACAGCCAGTGCCCTACAACCTTATGGCACGAAGAACTTTGTGAAACGCGGATGAGGCTCTGTTTCACACTTGCGGCTTACGGAATCTGCTCAAACGGGCTTTGCATGCCAATGAGGAGGATTTCTGGGACTAGAATGAGCTGTGAACACTGAGCTGCTCAGGTAAAACTGCATGCAAAATAAAGCCAGCAGCCTGATATCAATTTATTCAAATCTGACTCCGCAAGAGCTGGATTATGGGTGGAAGGTGCAAAGTCACTGGGGCGGTACTGAGGAGAGCACAGGAATGGAGCCAGCTCAGCTTACGTGAAGAAACAAGAAACACCACCTCAGATCCTTTGCTGGGGACACGGTTACATGCTGAATTCACCCATGTGGACAAAACAAATCAAATAGAATCACTTGAGGCAGATAACCTCTAGAGCAGCATACGGCCGAGAGCTGGGGAATAAAATCAACTCTGTTAGTTTCAGAAGTCCCTGAAATGTCTTCTAATCTTGGTCCTTTCTACCCCCTCCCAACTCCAAGATTACACAGACCACTTTGATGACCACAGCAGAGTACAGAGCCATGGCCTTTCTCCACAGGAGGGGAAAAAGTACGCAGTGTGCTGTGTTTACTGCTCTCAGCACTGATCCTGTAGGAGTAATTATCTATTAAACAATTTTCGCTAATGCTTCTGACTCCAGTGACTCACTCATATCTGTTTGGGGATGCTAAATAATTCAGTTGTCTGCACCGATGAAGACATACCCAATCTGGATTTTACTGGAACATGAAAAAATCCATACTGGAAAGGAAATAAAACAAGTGAGAAAGACTGTTTCTCTGAGAGAAAGTGGTAATATGAACAAGGTAATTTTATGAGTTCCTGTTGATTGTACGGTGCAGCATTTCGAAAGGCAATTCAGAACCAGCCCTGCAAATCTTCATGGTGAGAGTGCAGCTCCACTGGTGGCTGTGAGTTAATGTAGGAGCTTGTTTCTCATAAACAAGTCCAAAGGGCTCCACAAAACAAAGGCCATAAATAACTTCGCAGCTTCGGTTTACAGACCTTAGAACCATAAGATTAAATTCAGAGTCGTAATGTGTGAATGTAGCAGAACAGCAGAGATAAAAAACCACCCAGCTGCATCTGTTTTATCTACATTATTCCATGCAGGAGAGGAGAAGAGGGATGAGAAGACAGAGTGACTTTAGGGATGCTCCTGGACAGAATCCATAACCATGTTCCCCTCATTTGTTATCTCCCTGTTAGCAATAATGCCACCAACATTTCCTGCAGAACAGCCTTGTCTGAAGTATTCCTCCAGAGCAAGCTTTACTGAAATGCTCAAATTAAAGCCCACATGAAACCTTGGGTCTCTGAGACCTTAAATGTAGTTTTAGATTCATGAACAGGAATGCATTTCATAGAGAACAAAGGTGTTTACCTGTTTCAGTTATGAGATGGAATAGCATTGTCATAAATTATTCTTCATCTTTTCTAGCACAAAGTAAATATATTTTCACTGCTTCTCACCATTACTCATATAAAAATGGGGTTGAATAAGAGATCAAGGTTATACTGGCATTAAAAGATTTATTACAGCAACCCTTCCCTGCTGATCTCATCAGGTTTTGAAGGAGTGAAATTTAATTTTTTTGTCTCTTTTTTTTTTTTTTTTTTAAAGTCATAATTCTGACAAAGCAAGATAGAAAGCACCCAGAGAAACGTTTTCTGATAAAAAATAGGGACACTTGCCAATGGAAACATTTTTAATAAACCCGAGAAGGGAACAACCTGACACAATCCCCTCAACACTGGGAAATTCAGTGAGTCTCAGAGGTCCCTTTTCCATCCCCGAGCACAAACGGTGTTGTTTCACCCCTGTGCCTCTCCAGGAGCGAGGAGCTGCCGAGCTGGGCTGGGGATGAGGAGAGGAAGGGCATGGCAGGTCAGTCAGCATTAATTTCCCCGTGCGCAGCCTCGCCGGCACCTGCACACAAGGTGCTCATCTGTCTCGCCTGTCGGTGGCTTTTTGATCCTCCCCTAATCAGCACTGTCAGCAGAGCTCCCCGGATTTAGTTCAGGGCATTAATGCAGTCAGCACAGGGGCAGTGATGTGTGTTTTAAGCAGAACCCAACGAGGACATGTGGGGATTTATCCAGGGCAGCACCGCTGGAAGAAGGTGTGCCCCATGGAGAAAAACAAGGTTTTATCTTAAAAC
This sequence comes from Origma solitaria, assembly GCA_013397895.1. Lineage (NCBI taxonomy): Eukaryota > Metazoa > Chordata > Aves > Passeriformes > Acanthizidae > Origma > Origma solitaria. The sequence goes on along the minus strand of VZRL01000889.1, from coordinate 191,068 downwards.
ATTCACATTACAGCACAAATTGTTGTCTTGCAATAGGATAGGAGAAATAACACTTGCTAGGGGTCACTTTGAGAATAATAATTCCCAGCATGATTGTGGGATTGTAACTTAAGGACAGAGCAGTTAAACACTCAGGTTATTTCTGACTCTAATCTATTTTGTTTCAGCTCTGTGGATGCAGGGCCAGCGACGCCTCTTCATAACTTTGCTGTTAAATCCTCTGCACACTCATCCTCCTGTTTTTTCCAGGTTATCACACCTCAGGGTGACAATAAACTCCTCTCAGGGCTTCCCTAAACTCACCTGCACCTCTGCCTCAGCCAACCCTCTAAAAACAGCTCATCACCTTTGCCATCAGCAGCAAGACTTATTTATGGACTTGCTTCAAATTAGGCGTGCAGAATCAGAGATGCAAACTGGACCACTAATTTAATTTGCCTCTCTGTGAGGAGATCAGAATATAGGTTAAACCCTACTTGTATAGAAAACATAAATACAAGGATTGTTTGGCCCACGTAATGCTGTTGTGGAGGAACATATGTTATGAGAATTATCAAAAAGCACCTACTTCATTTGGCTTTTGTTGAGAACTTTCAATTTATGCCTCAGAGAGTTTACATAATTAGACAGACTAAAAACTTGCTTAGTCTGTTCCTTCTTATTATTAAGTCATTATTTTAGTCCCAAAGGTAGTTGTTATGAATGCCATTAACTGGATTATATGAATTATTCAAATACTGTCATGTTTAGACTGTCATCTCAAGAAGGGCCCCATAATCAATTTCGCATTGTTCAGAGGTTTGTAGCCCTGCACAATATCACCTTATTTGCAAAGTATTGATCCCAAGTATTAGCTATCTGAAACTGAAGGTTACCTAAGAAACACCAAGGTCATTTATTGCTGTTATTAGTTACTTCATATACTTTGAACTTGTGAATACTCTTCCTGTCTTTGGAATGTTAATGTCTCTCAGAAAGAATTTCCCCACAGTGTCTTGAAGACTTCCTGAAGAATCAGCCTAAGAATATGTAAATAAAAATGCCAGGGAAAATATCTGTGTGTATTTCCCCTTGTAAAATAGCTTTGATCCACAGCTCGTAGGTTTAGAAGATAGCGTGTCAGACTCAGGTCACAAACATGTACTTTTCTTTTCATCCTACATGAAAACCATCTTCCTTAGGGAAAAGATGCGAATTCGAAAAGGTGCAGTATTAAAACCACAAGGAAAATGCACTCAGGGAAATTTTTGATGGTGAAATAATTTCAGATATTGAGAGGTGCCTTCTCTTGTATACTTTCCATGTGTCTTTACGGCACTTTGGCAGATTCACTCTGGTAAAAACTCTGAAGACACATATGACCTTCTCTCAAGCCCCGAAAGGACAACTGGGAATAATTCCCCTTCTGATTTCAGTGGGTTTTTTCTAGGTTCTGTGCATCTTCTTAGACCAATCATGGAATTATAGAATCATTAAGGTTGGAAAAAGCATCCAATGTATTGATTAAAGGAGTATTAACTATCTGAAATGTGAGGATTTGCAGGAGATCAGACTTCCCTGGCCCTGCGAGATCCCACTGCGAGATTCCCAGCTTATTTTAACACAGTGGGAAAAAAAGGTGTTTAGTCCCTCCATCAGAATAAACCTAGTAAGTGATAACAGTGCTAGCAAGAGGTGCACAACCTAAGTTAAAATATGTATCTTTGCCCCCTTTTTCCATGGTCAAGGTAATCTTAATCAATGTTTACCTGTTTAAAACTGCGTTTTGCAATGAGCCTGGCCACCACAGCTGGCTTTATGCTCCCTGTTGTCCTTAACCACACCACCCTTTTGCTTGCCCCATATATCTGCAAATATATGGATATTTGTGTCCTAGGCACTGCTGAGTTTTTTCAGTTGTCGGTTTGCAGAGGATGAAAAACACATTGAAATTCCAGATGCAATTAGTAGTTCTGACTGAGATGGGAATGCTACAGATAATTAGGGAAACTGTGCTCACAACACGGCAAAATTTGTGGGAGAAAGACAACAGGCAAAACAGGAGTGTGTGAAAATGATCCTTCCCATGCATTTCCATCTTTGAGGATGATCCATCGGTTGCTGAGAGAGAGGCCAAGGCTGGAGATGGACACAAGTGGAGTGAAGAGCTGGTGAAGCACACGGGGCACAGATGGATTTGTGATTGGTGAAGAGACTACGCCTCTCAAAGGATTTGTCAGCCCACAGATGCCGTTACGGAGCAGAGAAGTTTGGCTCAAATGATTAATACCTCCTGAGCCCTAAGGAATTGGCTATTTGTTGAATTGTCACAACCAGAGTAGTGAAATATTTTTTATTATCTTTCGAAATTAGGACTCAAAAGTTAAAAAAAGGTTGATATAGAAATGTTAAAAGTCACCCTTCAGTGAGATTTTCCTTATTTATCCGTACATTTTTTTCTTGAAATACTTTTCCTTCTACAAAAATTTGTAGGCAGAAGATTATATAAAAAACATTGAACATAGGTTGGTTTCGTGATAGACAATTTTTGAGAAGCCTCATTGAGAGAGTCAAGGCTTGAGCAATGGTTTTTACCTTTAACCACTCATGGAAGAAGAAGGTTCTAAGGGTGCAAGAGTCAAATATGCTCCTATTTTTCAGTCCACAGAACTGGTGTGTGGTTTACTGTCCCTGAGCCAGCAGAGTGTCCTGGGGCCAAGGAGGCCATGGGTGTATACATTTATATGCCTGTGAACCACACCAAAAAAGTCTTAATAAAATGTTAATTTTTCTTGACCTTCATTTCCTGAACCTCAGCAGTACAGGAATAACTTGAACCAACACTTTTCCAGAAGTCTGGCAGGACCGTAGCTGTGAGTGAGGATCCTTTGCTTCGCCAGAAGGTAAAAAACGCCTCATTTGACTATCACACATCAGCTTGGCATCCTCTGGCAGGTTTGGATGCTGTCCTCCCCACACATCATTCCACTGCAGACCATCCCACAGGTGATGGGATGCCTCTCACTTGCTTCTTGCTGATGCAAGAAACCACGTGGGCACACGTTTGCTCATTTTGGTGTCACCACTTTCTATGGTTTGATTGCTTCTAATGTCAGAGTGGCAAATGGGGGGGAAAAAAAATCATTTGAAATGGATGGTGTTGCGGAAACAGGGAATAAAGTGCTTAAAAGTCCTGTTGCTTCAGTCCTTCAGCCGCGTTAGGCGGAGTAATTAAGGAAAGCTGGCACGCAGGCTGACAGAACACGTTATGGATGGTGTTCATAACAGCATCAAGCTCCAGTTGCCATGGGGATGATAACTCTGAACCAACCGCTTTTGTGCATCCAGAACTTCAATCCGAAGTTGTTTGAATATGTCTGTGCGTGGGCGTCTGTGTGCGCTGGGAATGAAAGCAGGAGATGTGATATGAAATGGATACCGAGAGATGGGACACGAGGGAGTGTATGGATGATTGCACTAAGAAATAGGCTCCCAGTCCCTTTGTTTTCCTCTCTGCTTTGAGTGCATAAATTAGGTTTTTTGGCCTGTGAGCTAAATGGGTAGATGCTGGGGGAGGTCTGCAGAGAGCAGACCTTGGTATTGAGTTCACTGGAGTCAGGGAATTTATGGCAGGCTTTGGCTAGCAGACAATCTCTTCCAATTCCTGCGGATCAAAGGTCCTGTGTTGCATTGCTTTAATTCAACTGCACTTTCCTTATTAGTTTCTGCTCTCCACAGCCAGGGGCTTTCAGTGCTTTACTGCCACTTATCAATGTCCTCCAAGAAAATCCTTCCATGATATTAAGCCACATTTCAAANNNNTTAAAAAAAAAAAAAAAAAAAAAAAAAAAAAAAAAAAAAAAAGCAAGCCAGAACTTTAACAACTTTTTAGCATTTAACTTAGCAGGTTAATTCTTCCTATATGGCGCACATCACTCACACAATGACCGAGACTGCACTTCATGAAGTTCACCTGGCCACAGGACAGAGATGAGAGCCCCATTAAGGGATATTAAATATGACATTAAACATTTAAGCTGTGGTGACAGGTATTTTTGGAAGCCCGAACACCGGTGCTCATGAGTGAGGAAATGAACTTTGACAAAACGAATGGCTTCACAGATGGCAGTTTGCTTGGAGCCCTCACCAACAGATGTTTGAGTGAATGTTCTGCACGGCCTCTGTGTATTTTGAGTTCTATCATTTCATTAGCAAATAGCTATCACCTGGTGCATACTTGCTCTTTGGAAGCTCTGGATGAGGAAGCTGTTAATCTTTTTTCTTTTTTTTTTTTTTTTTTTTTTTTTCTTTTTTTTTTTTTTTTTAAATTTTTTAAAAATTTTTTTGAGGGAAAAAACCCCCACCAAACACTTCATGGTTTTCTGCTGGGGGGTAAGAAGGATGGAACTCAAGTTTTTATTACAGGTATTTATTATGTGTTTCATATTAGTCCTGATTAGGTTTATGAGATTCATAGTCACAGGTTTAGTTATCCCAACAATGTGAGCCTGAGCACCAGTGGTGGGATTGAAACCAAAAGTGTGTGAAGTTACTTGTGTAAAAAACAAATTAAGCCTCAATCAAAATATAAATTCTACCTACTGAAATAATACTTCAATTTATTTAGACTTTAAAAAAAAACAACAAAAACCATTCTCAGTAATGACCAAAAAAAAGAAAAAAAAGACCAAATAAATTAATTCTAAATAAGACAGACGTCAGGGAAATATTTTGCACTGAATCTGCTGGGGTAGATCCCTTTCCATCAAAGGTCATCTTTTTATTAACAATCTCTGCAGGAAAACCTTTTGCTCATAGTTTCAAGAAATATAGTGAACAAATTTTACTAAAGCTGGGCAAAGTTATTAAAAAAGAAAAAATTAAAAAAGCAAGAAGCGTTATTTACAACAGACACACTGAGATGGTAAATAAATGTATTTTATTTTGGACTGGAGTATTAATATATTCAAATTGCCAATTAGAAGCTGGGCACATTTTGTATCAAACTCTTGTATTTCTGATTATAGTGTTTCATCTGAACTTTAGCACATAATTTCAGAAAAGCCATTTAGCGAATAGATTTAAAAATGATAGAATTATGGCTCTCTTTTCATAGAGTCTAAGTAAGACTTTTAGCTTTTCCATTTTGAAATTGCAATTTGACTTTCAAAAATTGACCCCAAAAAAGAAAAAAAACATGAAATATAGATGGAAAGGGATGAAGTCTTTGAAGAGGAAGAAACGCCAAACAAAATATTCAGGATCCTCTTTTATGCAATAAAAAACAGAGCAAAAAAACTAACTACTCAACCTGAACCAACTTTACTTTCCATTTCTCAATGCTGCAACCCAACTGAGCAGTCCAGCTGTTTTGTAAATTAATCCTCCAATCCTCCTACTACCTTTTTATAATAAAATAAATATTTGAATATTTTATTTAAAAACCAGTTGGTAACCATACCAATGTCCCTAGAGAAACAGTTTATGGCATTTTAATGAGGGATAGCAAAAAAGGGTTTTTTATTATTCTATTTAATACTTTACATTTATATACAACAGTTTCCAGCTGCAGGTCAGGTGTTCAAACACCTCTTCCACACAGTGGAATGATACACAGTAATTAGTGCAGTTTTAAAAAATTATCCAGGTGTAAGCTATGCTCGAATCTGCTCTTGATGGCTGTGGGTTAATGCCTTGTAAAAAGAATTTCCACATCCAGAAGATCACAAAACATTTAAAAAACAGAACAAACAAAGCCAACCCAAACCAAACCAAACCAAACCAAACCAAACCAAACCAAACCAAACCAAACCAAACCAAACCAAACCAACAAACCAACCAAACAAAAAAACCCCAAAAAAACCCCTCAAAAACAATGACAAAACAACAAGAACCCGCCAAAACAAACCAACCAACCAACCAACCAACCAACCAACCAACCAACCAACCAAAAACACCCCCAAAAACCAAAANCAAAACAACAAGAACCCACCAAAACAAACCAACCAACCAACCAACCAACCAACCAACCAACCAACCAACCAACCAAAAACACCCCCAAAAACCAAAAAACCAATCACCCAACCAAAAAAAACTCACCAAAACAAAAAACTGAAACAAAAAATCACCCAGGAACTTAGATGAGCTTTCAGGTCCCTTCCAAACCAAACCTTTATATGATTCTGTGAAAAAAAAGGATAATATCTTAAGGGAAAAAATGGGAGGCAAGTCATGAAGGTGGAAAAACGAATTCAGAAATATGAGGGTGATTAAATTTGGAAGATCAACTTGGGAGTGATGAAACTGCGAGAGGAGAAGATGTATAAGGGCACAGGCATGGATTCCTAGGAAAGAAGTCACCAGAGAGGGGCAACATTCACGAAATCCTGCTGGCAGTTTGTGTTGATTAGCTGCCATAATGATTTTGGATATGGCAGAGGGACAACAGAAACAATAATCCTGCCCATGGCCATATCTATTCTGATTCATACTGCCTTAAAAAGAATAAATAATATATTAATAGAAAAATACAGATGCAAGGAATGAGCAGAGATGAAGTGAAATCAAAATAAAACTAACATATTTTAAAGCCTTAAATGCAAAAGGACATAAGGGAAAAGAGAAACTGCTGCTTTAAAAAAAGAAAAAAAAAGAATTGACAAAAAAGACTCATTACTGGAACAGGCAAAGTGAGCATTTTGGTTATAATTCAGGACCAATTAATGAGAAATAGCTGCATGGCATTTGCTGTATTTGCAAATGATAAAAGTTAATATCACTAACAAAGTGGTAAGCAGTACACAGGTGCTACTTTATCATAGCCAACCTGTGAGGAGAAGCAGAGGTCAGGAGAACTTTAAAAGGCAGATATGACTTACTCTGACTTTAATTTGCTTCCAAAAGCATGGTCACTGACTCTTTAAATCACAAGCCAATTACAAGCATTGTAGTGCCATTACTAATTGCATGCTGAGAGTGTAAATTTAAAATGGCAATTTCAATTTTCAGTTCATTGGGAGAATGCAGGAAAATGAAATTGCATACTAATTAGTTCATGTGTATCAGACACCTGAAAGATTAGAGAAAAAAAACTTCTGCACTCATTACAAGTGAGTTATAAGCAGAGCACTCAAACCTTTTATTTGCCAGGCTGCATATAAATAAAGAAATTAAATGACAAAGAAAATTGATAATGATGGAACAAGGTGAAAATAGCTACAGGCTTGTACATAATCATACTTTGAGGGACTTTGCCCATTATACACGGCTTCCTTTAGAATTTATCTAGCATTAGAACCTACAAGAGGGGAACAGGAGATTGCTTCAGGTTCACTGCGCTAAATGTTAATTTACATGTCCTAAAAATGGATTTTCCGGCTTTGTAAGTTCCCACTTCATCTCTGCCAAACATTCGCACCGTTTTTCAGTACCTTCTCCTGGCCCAGCTGCTTCTCCACCCAGAGCAGCCTGGAAGAGGTTCCGTGTACAGACTGCTCGCAGCAGGGGCCGGGAAGGAGCTGCCGATACGACCGAGTAAAAAAACTCAACTAGAGGGTTTGAGATCTTTTCTCGACAAGATCAAAGGAAGGCAGACAGGAATTCAGCCCAAATCTGGCTTTTTGTAGCCCTCCACAAACATTTGTGAAGTGTGTTCCTGGCCAGAACCTATGCAAAAATGAGATGTGGGATTTCCGCTTCTCCTCTCAGCAGAAACTCTTCACCTCTAAGAGGGTCAGACAGGGTTTGTTTCTTAAAGCTTATTTCATGCTTGAAGAACAAGACAGTGCTCTGATGCAAAGAGCTACTGTGCATAAAGTGTGAGTCTTTGGATGTCTGCACCTTGCCAAATCTAAAAAGAATTTCTGCAGCACACTAAAAAGCGCTTTTCCCCTGCGAGTATGATCTCCCTAAATAGATTTGGATTTTCTGGCCCCAGGTGCTTTAGAGAAACAGAAATGGAAAGAAAGAAATCCTCTCAAGACTTCTGTTCTGGAATTATAAAGAATATTTTTAATTTTGCTCTGAACTTAAAAAAAAGAGGATAAAAAATAAGTATTTGGCAAATTTTGTGAAAATAATAGACCAAAAGTTTATTTTGCAAGAAAAATGAGAAGAAAAAGAAGGGAATGCTTAAAACACATTAATCATAAGACCTAAGCTTCTCAAAAGTCCTCACACCATGGTTGTCAAAATGACAGAATAACCTGTACGGGATCGGAATTACCTCCAACTTAAAAAAAAAAAAAAAAAAAAAAGAAGAAGAACAAATTCTTCAGACCTGATGCCTTGGGCTGAGATTTTAGACACGTTTCCTCCCCCGGCCCAACATTCCTTGCAGGTAAGAGCAAAGCGAAGACTTCCCAGGGAGCAAAGTCCAAGGGAGCATTCAGACCATTAGATATACCCAACCAGTTCATCTCCTAGAACAGACATGCCTTGGGGGCTGGTGCTAAATGATTTTGAAATTTTTCTCCAGCTCATTTAATAAAGCCCATAGTCTAACACAGCCCAAAAGCTACTGCAATGCTGACTTTTTCATTATCCATTAAAGTTACATTAGCTTTCTACTCCCTTGGAAATAATTCTGTTCAGGTCCCTCTGCGTGATCCTATCCAGTTCTTTTCAATGTATAAATTTTACAGACTTCCTAACCCCCCCGATCTTTATGGACAAAAACTGATATACGGCACCTCGAAGGCCCTTTGAGTTCTCAATCTGCAATAAATAACAAACAGTAACACCAGTTTTCGTTTTTCAGAGCTGACAAAATCCAGCACTCCCACCGCACCAGTCTCAGGAAAAATCATCAAACAGTGCTTTGTGTCTGCTCCCCCCACAAGAAAAACGAGCAGGTGGTCCTGTGTGCTTTTCCCCCAGATATTTGGGAGCCTCTCAGAACAATCACAAATGGTAGTCAGGTCAAAAACTTGAATATGTACAAATATTAATGCCATGTGCAGCAAGGTAGTTCCAAGAGGAGTGTGTCTGACCCAGCTGAGGGCATTATGGACTGTTCCACTTAGTTCTTGCCAGATAAAATACTCAAACACCACATTTTGTTAAATCCTGCAATGAGTTTGCTGGAAGGGAAGCATCCTCCTCACATATTGACCATGGTCATTACTGCAGAAGGTTTTCCCATAAGTATTGAAATCACTAACCTTTATTAACCAACAGCTGAATGGCCAGAGCTTAGCCCAATTTATATATCATGAAAAGACAACATCATCCAAGCAAAGAGCTACAGCAATTGCTGGATAGTCATTATCTTCATTAAAACACTGCTGCAGGACTCCATATTCACTGCTTCATGGCTTTTACTGAAGTAATTTGTTGGGCATGAAGAAATCCAGTTCACAGTGAGGGCACTGCCATCTGAATCACTCTAACAATAACATCCTTGAGTGGGGTGAGAAAATGTGTATTTCCAGCCCCATGGATATGGCTGAAGTAACAGCTGTTTCAGCCGTAATTAAAACGTCCCTTGTTTCTTCCAGTAATACTTAACCTGTGTGCCCAGAGCAGCTCAGCAAAGAGGACCAGCTCTTCCAGCAGCCTCTGGCACAGCCAAAACCACACTTAAAAACATTTTAGCATGTGTCAAGACATCTCTACCACAAGATACTGCTGTGATATGTTTCTAAGGACCTGACCACCAAATAAATGTAACATATGTGGAAAGCAACTTCCTCGAAAGGAGCCTGTATAAATCTGTTTCCATGGTTTAGAGCCACAATGGAACATATGCACACTTTTTTTAAAATAGAAAAGAACTCTTTAAAGTCAAAATTATCACTGTTTTGCAACTAAATAGTCCCTTTTAGCCTCAGCTCTGCCCCTGACAGTGAACAAGAATCTAGCCATTTGTTAACCACTTGTCTTCATCAGTTTCTTGAGTGACACTGGCAAATTAATCAAGGATATTTTCTTCCTCCTCAGCTCCATCTGTTACCTGAATCCATGGCCATCTGTCATTTTCTGCAGCAGTCCAGGCATTCACGAGACCCTTCTTATTAAGTCGTGCATAGTACGGGTACCACTTCTGGAGTCCAAAAAGAGCTCGGTGAGTGGACGACGCAGTAATTTGTTGGTTTGACACAATCCCTCCTTCTATCCCTAGTGGGCCAGAGCATCCTGCAAATGGAAAGAAAAAAAAAGAATTCAACTGAAATGATCAACTGTTCTGAGTCCCCAGTGGCCGTAATTACAATAGCATCCAAATAGACCCAAAATGTCATGCCAAATGGCATTTCTTCAGATGAAATTTAAAGTACTTGACTACAGCACCTTTTTTTTGTAGAAATTTAAAAAGGAAATACAAAAGTATTGTTTGCAAATTACTATTCTCATTATAAAATTAATGAAATAGATTAAACTTTCAATTTCTTTTAGTTTGTCCTAGCTGAAGACTTGTGAGTTTAGGTTTTACGGATACAATGAAAGAAAACAATCCTCAGATTCAAATATTGAAATGATTGCTAAAAGTAAATTTAAAATTCTGTAATTGCTGCAAAGTTCATATTGTTATTCTTGCCCCAAAGTTCAGCATTTAGCCAATGCACTAGAGATTGTTATTGCACTTATCTTTAGAAAGATGAAAATAGATGCAGGTTATCATTCAGTAACATTAATAATATTTAAAGGTTTATGCATTTAATCATCAAGCCACAAAGTATGTATTTAACTGAAATGCTCCAGTGTTCTTAATTTTATGTGTGGTATTCATCACTAATTTATTCACCAGAAATACTTGTAGACATAATCTTTTTTTAAAATCAAGATATGTCTGCATACATTGTTTTTTGAAGCCACTCCATTTGGGCAGAGGAACAAAAGCATTCAGCCACTGTGAACAATCCAAACTGAGAAAATGATGAAAATTCATTATACACAAACAATTGGCAGTCTATCTACTATTCAACAACTGAGATTTTCCTTTCCTCAGTTCTGATGTAGAATCTAAAGAGGAGGCAATCACAGGAATTACTCTGGCAGACAGCATTTCTCTGCTGCCCAGAAGATCTTCTGCTTTGCGGGTTAGCTGCACTTCGGCAGTTTTGAACACCGCAGGACAGATGTTTATTTACATTTCGGGTTCTCTCAGAAACCTGGCAGTGTTTCACCTCAAGCAGTACCCAAGAACGAGCTCTGAAACTGTAGTTACGAAATCCTCGCACCACATGGGCAGAAAGTCACAAATAATTTAGCTCCCCATTAATTTAAAGGCACAGAGAAGAAAAAGTGACCGGCGCAATTTGCTGCTCTCAGCCAGGAGTCAGCACAGTCCCCAGGTGTGGGGTGTCACCGATGATGGAGACAAATATAAACCAAACTGAAGTTTTAAGTTGATCATGGAGAAAGTATGATGGAAAAGCACATGCTCTGAAAAGGTAAAGCAAAGCTCCCGTGCAGGTGGGGCTCAGGGAGTGCTCATTAAATGCAAAACCTCTCCCAAACTTCCAGGCTATGCTCAAATGAAACACCGACCCCAACTCAAATTAATGACTGACCCGCACCACGTAATGATTTCACACAGGTTTTTACCAGCCCACAAAGCTCAGGTAGAACCGAAAGTCCTCATTCTGCTTCTCTTTATCAGCCAACAATGAAAGCTCTTCGTTCAGCACTCACAACTGCACAAAACACGACAAAGCGTGGCCTTCTCCTGTCGCCGTGCGAGACGCAAAGCAGCGCCAGAAGAAAATAAAGTCTTTGTCACCACCATGGGCAGGCACAATATAGAACACACTCAGAAAACCCACGTATGTCGGAAAAGTATAATTCCCCATTGTGTTTTCATCAAGCATTACTCAAGGATTGAAAGCCCTATTCAAATATTTTCACCGAAGCAGAATAAAATCCTTTGGTGTGTAAACTGCTGTATCTGCTTGGCCAGAGGTAAATGACTCTTCTCTCCTAAGAAAAGTGTGTTTTCAAAAGTTGATTATATATATTTATTTTTAAAAAATCTGTGCTGTTTCATAAGGAAAAAGAAAATTCACACGGATGTGTCTGTGTGAACATGTAACTCAACCGCACACCCACACCTGCAGGACACGTGGTCAAAATTAACCATCTTTACCAACTGCAATCAGAGACTGATAATTACGTAAAAATAGAGATGTGAGAAAATTGAAGATAGGTTTGTGAGGGGAGCTTAAAAAGGAGGCGTGTTGGAGCCACGTTGATATTGGGTGTGTCTGTCAGTGCATCTCATGTCTGAGATACATTAAATGTTATTTGAAATATGTGTGAAATCCTTACAAGAGAAAGTTGAATTTTCCTTTCTAACTTGAAGGCAATTTCTAAGTTTAATTACCAAGCACAGCACTTAGCTCTATTTCGTTGGCTATGACCATATATGCTCAGCAGCGTTTATCTTCCTCAGCTTTAGGAGGATTATTCCTGAAATCCAAAGAAAATCGCTACCTTCAGGGAATAGGTACTTCATTGTACAAGCTCCTTATTTTCTTTGCAGTTCCAGTCATGGTTTTGTCATGTTTGTCAGTTTTTCAATCTGATCTAAACACAAAATTTACCACTGCTAAAAGTTAAAACTACTAGGGCTAGAGACACTTTCTACTTTGATGTTCAGTTCAGACATAACAACATGAGATGTGTGAAAAGCATGAGAGTGGAAAACAGTTTCTAAACAATATTATATTTCTTAAATTATCAGAATATTCTGCTTTTTCTCTTAAATTTACTGAACAGCCAAGACTTCAGCAGAAGTTTCATTAGGATACTGTGAGGTCTTTCCACTGTTAAATCTGCCCTTTTACTCACCCTTGAGGTATGTATTTTAATCAGACATAATTTTCTACAAGAGACCCTTTCAATTTACTTTCTTTCATCAGTTAGAATCAAATATTGAACATATTTTTGGATAGTTGAATACAAAAGGGATTTTCCTTAGCCATACACTCATTAATTTCTTCCAAAAACTCCACTAGATTAGCGAGTCACTCTTTTTTTTAATAAAAGCTCCAACAGGACTATTACTCTCTAAATTCACAAGAAATTTGCTTTTCCTGAAAACTCTCAGCTGAATGATCCATCTCTGGTTCCATTAAATGTGTTTTATCACTAAAAGACTAGTTGCAGATCAGTTTCTGCACACAATATTAAATTTCAGACACAAAAAATACTTTTCTTCAAGTTATCAATTTTTTTTTTTGGTGTTTAAGAGCTGTGATATACCATTGACTATTAACAATTAAAACAAGTAAAAAGAGCTCCTTCAGATTTGTTTTTTTTAAAAAAATGAGACGCATCTTTGGCAGAACAAGTACAAGATGTATTATATTTTACTGTTATACTTCTGTTTCTATCAAATCCGTGTTTCTTTTAACAGAAATCATGACAGCTTGGGAAATCAAAATATCACTGCAATAACTGTGTATAATTCAGACTGGTCAATGTTAGTCATTAAATTAAAAAAAAGTTATTAGTTAATGCAGACACTTGGGATGTAACAATATGCTTGATGCAAAGAAGTAAAACAAAAATTAAACAGCAATTAAAAAACTGCCTGACATGCTCATGATACAGATTCACAAGGCAGATTTTGTCATCTGGAGCTGTTATTTCAGTGTCATTAAAGAACAAGATACTAAGTCAAATAATATTACTTTTAATCTTACAGTGATAATTATTGGTATGCACTAAATAAAATCCATTTAATGCTTCTCTTTTCTCATCAAACAACAAACTTATGCTCCTGAGACCTCACTGCCCATGGAAATAACAATGCCAAGGTGTACCAAGAGCTACATGAATGGATCCAGGGAAGGATGGGGAAAATCAGATGCACAGGAAAAGTGCATTTTTCAGTTCTACTGAGAATCTCTGCCACGTGAAGACAGCACAATTGTACACCTGACTTGAAGGCTTCTTTTACAATCTCAGCCCTAATTAGATCTAGAAATATCATTGTACCTTTTTTGCACCACAAACCAATCGGTTTTCAGTTGATCTCCCTCGTAGACCGAGGGTTTGGGGATCAAAGAGCTCCCCAGAAAGATGAGTTCTGTGGTCCCACCCTTACCTCTGGCAACAACAAATCCCTCAGCTGAACAATAATTGAGCAAAGGCAAGTAGAAGATGATGACAGTTAGTTCACTGTGGTTTACATTGGTACCTCCTTAGATGAACATTAAAATAGGGAAATAAGAAGCTGATTCTTGTTCTTTATAGTGAAAAGACAAACTATTCTAAGATAAAGGGTTACTACAGCAAGAGCTAATACGCAGAAAGCACTGGGTAAATACGTTACTTGAGCATATTTAATTTGAACTTTTACGTTTATGTCAGTCCACAAATTAAGAAAAACTTCCAAATGGTTTAAAAATTGCCTGAAAATGTGAGGATTATGGCTCTGCAAATAGGATGAAAAGTTTTCTTGTCATTGATGATGAAACATGCCTGACTTTGCAGCATGAATATATAGCTTTCATTTCCTCTGTTGGTCTGCCTCTAGCTAACGTCACCAAAACAAACAGATGCAAAATTGAAGACAGGGAGAAAACAAATCTGCTATAGACATCTGCAATCCTTCCTTCCTCCAAGCACCTCATTTTCTGGAATGAGATTACCCTGGCTGTGCTTAGCGGGGCCTGGTGATGGTGCTGAGCACCAGCCCTGACATTGGGATTATGGATGACCTCTGGCCCTGCAGAATTTCGTGCTGCTCCCCACAATGAAATCCAGGCTCCCATTCCTTCTACTCATTCGTCCAGCCATGCAGCCACCCTTGCCCAGTTTGTTCTGCCAAGGACAGCTCTTCCTAGACAGCAGCAAGTCTGATTTTTAGGAGCTCGTTAGGAGCCTAGGGATATTCATTTAAGAGTCTCTTACTGAATTACTCACCCATATGCAATATGAGGCTTTTGCAGGGCTTGCTTTTTCACAGCCCTTACACCATAATGCTAAAATCTTCTCGGTAAGTGCTACCTGAAGTGCTTTTGCAGAGAGGTGGTTGGAGACACAGCTTCAATTCCTTCTGGAGGTGTGTGTGAACCCTCTCATGGTTTCAGTGATGTGACAGTCCCCAAATGCCAGCTTTACCACTGAATAACGGGGTTACAGACAACCACTGATGCTGCATTAATTAATGCTGATATATGCATAGGTTACCCACATGCTCTCTAGGCTTCAGCCTTTTACTTCTTCTTCTCACACTGAGATGTCTACTCCCTGCCTATGAGCAGTTTTCCTCACAGCAGTCCCCAGGCTGGGATTCACATCCCTCTCATGGACATTCAGAAGGATTTCCTACCCCGAGCAAGTGGGCAAAAAATTCACACTTCCAGCATAGCGCAAGAACATATGGATACAGCAGCTCAGGCAGTGAAAGCAGATTATGTCTCTTTCCATATTGTGTTGTGATTGAAATATAGGGTCTTTATTCAGGACTGGTTTGCTTAGTTCTAGCCTGGAAATTCCTCCATTCTGCTCCTTGAGTAGGATGGACAGGATTGCAAATTCCACACCAAAACCCACAGGGATTGATGTTCAGGAGCTGCAGCACAGAGCAAAAGTGAAGAAGGGACCTGTGGGAGTAAAATTAAGGGAAGACACAACTTCTGATTTAGGAAGAGCCTTAAAATGAAGACTACTTGAAGCTGGCAAAATACAATGGGACAACCATCACGTGTTGCTTGTTCCTTTTCTTACATTCATTCATGAATTATTAATTTCTGATCACTGTCTAAGACAGCATTATTGGATTTGTCACCAGACCAAGCACTGTTATTCCTGTGCTCAAAAAGAAGGGTACATCTAAAATCTGCAAGGTTGAAATCAGAAAAATATCTTTTTTCCTTTTTAGTATTTCTCCATGAAGCGATTGTGTTTGTGTTGAGGTCCATCACATTAAGAGTACCAACATCATCCATAGGCATGTTCAAAATGATTTTAACAGAACTGGCCTGGGAAGAATTATTTCAGGATGACGACACACTGTTTGTGTGTCCTTATCTGACAAAACCATAGCACCAAACCATCTGGAAGAGTTTCTAACCCAAACAAATGCCAACAACATTAAAGTACAACACCATTCCCAGTGTGTTTCCTGAATCCCATTTTTTCAAAAGGTAGTTGCCATTCAACAACCCTTCTTGATGGTTGATTAAGTACAACTTGAATCTTTCTTAAAACTTTACTTTTTTGGTTTTTTTGTTTGTTTGGGGTTTTTTTTTGTTGTTGTTGTTTGGTTTTTTGTTTTGTTTTGGGGTATTGGGGTTTGTATTTTTTGGGGGTTGGTGATTTGGGGTTTTTTTGTTTTGTTTTTTGTTATTTGTTTTTTGGGGTGGGGTTCTTTTTGGGTTTGTTTTTTTTCTTTTGTCCTGATTCCATGAACTTGGACAAAAATGTTCTCTCCTGAGAACAGCACACCTCTCCCTGATGCATGGGTCACTGCACACCTGGAGGCCCAACCCAAAATCCAGGGTAGAGTTTAGAACTCAGGAGAATGATTGTCTGAACCTTGACTGCGACACAAAGCTATTTGACTACCAAAACCAAAATACTTCCTCTGAGTTTATACCACTTATTTAAGTTACAGCATTTGACAATTCACTGGTGCACATTACTTTTATTTTATTTTGTTGTCAGGCAGCAAATCTGAATTCTTGATAAAAAGAAATAATATTGCAGTAAGTCAAGGCCTTTAGTCTCTCAAACTCTGTTGAGCTCTCATATAGAAATACATTAATCTTTATGTGAAAAACGATTTTTACCTTTCAAACTGGCAGTGTGAAAAATAACATTTCCACCATGTCTGAATGTTGGCATTAACCATTGACATAACTCACAGCCGCTTAAATACCACTAAAATTAATCCAAATAAAGGAAGTTATGGTTGAGCACTAAGAAAAACCTCCTCACAAGAATTAAACTACATTCACATTACAGAAGGTACATTCAGAGTAGCTTTCGAGTAAAATAACTGTCATACTTACATAAGAGATGACACGCAAAGAAGCCATAGCCCCTCACTGCCTCATAACAGTAATTGATTATTACTGGTTTTAACTTACGGTGCAATGACACAAAAAAAATACACGATTCTGAGTTCTTTTTACCAATCCTGAGAATTTTTTTGGTGGATCTGGGCTTGGGCAGCTGTGGGTGGAGATTTGTGCAGTTGTGGATCTCTTAATTGCCTCCTTTATTTCTATCTGTTGCAAATGCTTGTGGCAAAGCCTTCAGCCAACTATCAATTTAAAGCATTTAAAAAAAAATTAGGAACCAAACTGCATTTAGAAATAGTCTTTATTTGCTGCTGCTGGCCCCTGTACAGTCCATGCATTTCTCCTCTCTTCAGGTAGTGACAGATATATTTCTTTGAACAATACGAGAACACTGAACAGCTTTCCAGCTTTTTCAGAAAATCTGTTAATTAGACACTGTTCTGAGAAAGTTTAGCCTGATTCCAGGGTAGCTACAGACAACTTCTTTCAGAGTTTCTTGGTTTCACATTTGCATTCATATGTCTTTAGTGCCATGTGGGTTTCTCTTTTCTTTTTTGGTTTTTTTTTGTTTATGGAGTGTGTAACACAAACAAAATCATACTTATGTGGCAATTGCTTCATATTGTAGTGTATCTTCTCTTACCCCTAAATTCACTCCAAGGGATCTTTTTTTTGTGGTCATAAAACAGAAAAACTAATCATTTTAACCTAAAGTAAAAAACCAACTACAACTATTGCCAGTTTGAAGGCAGCTCATGTTATATGTATCTAAGGGGTCAACAATTTCTCCTTCTTAAGTCTGCCCATCCCAAAAAGCTAATTGAAAAAGAAAAAGAAAAGAAGTCAACCTAAAATGAAAGCTTGTCTTGTAAGTGAAAAGGGAATGACAAGACAGAGTCACACGGAAAGACAATCTGCACTTTTCCAGCAGATCCACAATGGGAATCAGTGGGATCCCAGCACCAGGGTAATTAGCATTCTTGCCAGCTGGCGTGACAATGAGCATGTTCATTTGCCAGGAGAAGAGTATGTGCTTTTCAAGAAGCAATTCTTATTTTGCTGCCTGGAGATGATGTTCTTTCTGCCTTTTGTGGTTTGGCATTGTTTTTATTCGCCCCTCCACGAGAACAGCAACTGCTCCCAGAAATGACAGCGCTGCTCACTACAAGACGTGTTCATTGAAATTGTTGTAAGAGGTGCTCGCTGGAATAGTTTAAAAACTACATTTTGGCACTCATATGAATTCTGCATTACAATGGGATATGTGCTCTTCAGAGGGAAGTAAAAGGATGGGAATATCCTACAAAATACTGCTGAAGTGCTATGCTAAATATGAGCTATATCCACTGCACCGGACACAAACTGCATGCAAATGACTGTAATTTAAATCTGGCTACACAGAAACAGCCCTTCTTATGGTCTCTAAGCTGTTTCCATCTTCTTCTACAGCCCATCCAACATTTTAATAACTGGAAATTCAGATATCTTCATTTAGATCTTGCTCCCGGAAGCCATTTGGTGTAGATATAACCTTATATTCATGTAAAGCAGCTTTAGGGATCAGGGCTTGAAGCCCTGTTAAAAAGATAGAATTAATTTAAAGGTCATGCACTTTTATTAGGGTGGAAAAAAAGTCAGAATGGAGATTCAGAAAATTCTGGTTTTATGTATGGAGCAGAAGAACTATTTAATTAGTACAGCAGTGCAGTAAAATGAGATGTTTTATTTGTGACTCTGTGGTGTATTTTAAGGATAAATTTCTACATCCAGATTTTTTTTTGTAATATCCCCCCCCCCTTTTTTTTTTTTTTTACATCCCCTTATTTGTCCTTATCAACATCTATTTAACCATAGAAAGGACATTATTCTGAAGTGTTTAGAGAAATATCTAACCAAACAAAGCAAACATAAGGAATGCAATGCATGTGAGCCGGCTTCAGCCATCTAAAAATTCCATATCTACCCCAGACTAGCTGCTCAGGCTCTCTTTGTCATCATTGTGGGAGGAAACAGCCAACTCTAAAGCACAATTTTCATAATTTTTTCATCTATTAAGCAAGCATTCAGGACAGATGCAATTAGCTTTTCTGCGTCTATTGACCAAGAACCAACCTAAAGCACTATTTTCTACTTAGTGCTTAAGTTCAGGAGGCTAAAATTAAGTGAAATGAATGTGATGAATTTTGAAAACACTGAAAAGATATTGCTTTAAAAATACATGCTGATCTATCTGTCTGCAAAGGTAGGGGTACTAGACAGCTAATGCACTTGGGCTTTATAATTCTTTTACAATTTCTCAATTCCATTTGAATTTGACGAATTCTGTTTGAAGAAAATGGAGCTGGTTTTGCTTTTTAGGTGTGTGTGGTTTGGGGTTTGGTTTTTTTTTTGTTTGGCTTGGTTTTGTCTGTTTGTGGGGTTTTTTTGGGTTTTTTTGTTTGGTTGGTTTTCTGTTGCCTTTTTTTTTTTTCTTTTGGAGGGCTTTTCTTGGTAGCGTTTGGAGATTTTTAATGTAAGAATGGTCGAACACTGCACCAAGTTGTCCAAGAGGCTGTGGAGATCCATCTTTGGAGACACTGAAAGCCTGAGTGGACTCGGGGAGGGAGCGTGGGGAATTTTGCTACACCAGCCTCGTCCTTTCTGAGATGTTCTGGTTCCAAATAGTTGTAGCTCCAGTTCTTTTCAAATCAATGATGACAGAGAGGAAAATCCTGGCATCAAACCAGCCCAGAAGATTCCTTCCCAAGTAGGAGTTGTCTCATATTGTTCTGTTGATTTTGGAATTATATTGATTCGCAATGGGTGAAGATTTGTCCCTGAAGTACTTGACTTTAATCCAGTATTATACAGTGTTACACCAACTAATTAATAATAATGGTGATAATAATAATAATAATAATAATAATAATAATAATAATAATAATAATAGTAACAACAACAACTTGTTAATTAGCAATTTTTCTTCCCCTGGGAGCCAGTCTTTAGCAGATCACTTTATACATATAAATATATATGTATATACTTTGTATATAGTGTGTCTGCACTGTCAATTTTCAATATAAATTTAAATATGAAAGTATTTCAGTTCCAGCTAATCCCACTCTGTTATAATCATAGCTGATAAACAAAAACTCTGTTTCTTTTCCTATGCCAAATCAATTTTTTGCTGATAGCTGTCTCGATAATCAGTATACTTTAAAAAGTAGAAGTTCTGACTACAGGAATTACGTCTTCGTTTCCAGGAAAAGGAAGAAGCCCAAGGACACTTTTCATTTTTTTGAAATGTATTTGTCTCCCTTTATTTAATTTTCTTTTTCTTTGCCAAGCACATTTTTACTGCCCTCTCATCTGCTCTCAAGTTCATGATAGGTTTTTTCTTCCCCCACGAGCAGCTATTGCTTCTTACGCCTTCTCTTAAAACACAACTTTTAAATACAAGCAAAGCCTAAGCCCTCCCACACGAAAGGCAGATTTCCACTTGGAATTAATTCCAGATTGTGCAAGAGCTGTGCACGGAACACTAACTTCTTAAATTTTAAAACTCTGCAGACCTCTGAAATGAATTTAAAATCACCATTGCCCAAAGGAGGCGGAATACAACCACAGTCACATGAGCTATAAATCTGGTTTAGATATTCAGACCGTCACCAGTAACTAAAAATCTCTATTTTCAGTGTGTTGGTGCCACTTTGGGCTTGAGTATTGAGTGTCTCATTTTATGGACTGGTGTTTGGAGAATCCTGATGACCGCAGCGCAGCTCAGCTCTGCATGTTTTAGCTGCTGGGAATTTCCATCATCCCGCGGCTGATCAAACTGTTTGCTCGGTCCTTGTAGCTCAAGAGTTCTTTCCACAATCCGATGTTCTGATCTGAGAGATATTGAGCAGCTCGGTGGTAACGACTCGTGTTAATTGTTGCTCTGAAGACTCATCCTATGGGCAACACCAAATCGATGTTTTCATTCCTGTTGAAGGGATTTAATCAGCATTTCCACTGGGACAGGGCAGCACGTCATGTGTTCTTCTTTCTAGCCAATCCAGCAATCCAACAATGCAAATGAAATAACAAAATAGAATTTACAAACACTCTTTTTTTTTTTTTTTTTGGCTCTTCAGTAGACTTGGAGAACACACAGTGCCAGTGATTATGTGAGGTATTTTTTGTATTTTACTGGATAAAAGTCACAGCCTTTGTGACTTCAAGGTGACTCTTAACTACACAATGAAACAGCACATTTTCACCTGGATGTGTAATTTTATAGAGCTATTCACCTCTGAAGTCTGATTAACAGAAGGCATTTATCTCCATAAGTTTGCTCCACAGATTTAAAACAAAACAAAATGGATTTTCTTGACCTATTAACATTTTAATTATTATTACTCTGATTTCTGAAGTGTGACTAAATGCTAGCAGGCAGTGTGGTACTGCAGCACTGAGGTGCAGGATATGATTAATCTTGTTTTATGCCTTCACATAAAATAATGCGCGTCAAAGACAACATCTTCACCAATTTGCATCAACAGCAGCTAACAAGCACACAGACACTTTCAGACAAGCAAACTTTTCAAAGGATGCTGTGATAAGCTTCAGGTCTGCAGGAAGTGACATGAAAATGAAGTGATTAGTTATGTTCCACGCAGCAGAAGACAGCTTTTCAGACAGTAATGGGAAGAATTGCCACCCATTTGCTGCTATGTCCAAGGAAATTAAATGTTTTTTTATGCTGATGTAGCATCTCCCCCAAAAGCGGTGCATTATTCTGTTACCACAGCAGCCAGCACAGCTCATGTGTGTGAACAATGCCCATCAGAACTAATCAAATAAAAAGAAATTGAATGTTACTTTCTACTTCTCAAGAGTGCCATTATTGCTGAGTGACTGTTGTGCACTTCCATTATCAAACCCTCTTTCATACTTTTAAAATAAGTTCATAAAATTAACTTTCGGCCTTTATGCGATCTGCAAGCTCCATGCTGAGGATTCAGACTGAAAATAAAGTTAGGGAATTCTTAGGTATCCTGAGATTTAAAAAAACCCCCAAAAAACAGGAAGGAGAAAGGATTTAAGACTTCTTTCAGGCTTTTTTTTTTTACCACTTTTTCTAGTGGTGATGCGATTTCATGGCATAATATTTTTAAAAATTGTGCCTAGAAGGAAAAAGATTCAGGAACTACAGCAGTGTACTGATAGATAGCTCTATAATTAAGACCACTGAGAACCTAAGAAAAGGTGTTGAAAGGAGCCAATATTGCCCCTGTAAATGGCAGTTCTGCTTGACTTGTTGGAACTCTTTAATAGAGGCAATATGCATAGGGATAAAGGAAATACAGTGGGAACAGCACACTTGGATTATGAGAATGCACTTGATGAGGTTCCACATCAAAAGTTCTTTCCAGGGAGAGCGGAAATGGCCCTGCTATACACAGAAGTCTAATTACAGAAGAGAAAATGTCTTTTCAGGATGAAATGTTATCGGTGGCATCCCCTGAGGGTCATTGCTGGAGTCAGTTTTACTCACCAGCGACCTGGAGGAAATTGTGAATGGGGAAATTGTCCCGTTTGAAGCTCTCTGGATCCAACGCCACTCTGATGACGAGCAGCTCCAGAAGGACATGGGAAACAGAGTGAGTGGGCAAAAGGGTGACAGATGAACCTCATTGTATACAAACAGAAGGGATTGCATCTACAGCAAAATCCCTAAAATGTGCCTGCACTAAACTGAACATGGAAATGGCCATTACAGCTGGAAATGGCAGAGGAGTTTTCAGGTTGGAGAGCAGTAGACTGAGGAGGGATACAACTTTACATAAACATGGACAAGATGAAAACAGTGCTGTTCATCACCTTGACATTACTGAAATTAGGGAGCACTCACTGAAATTCAGAAGAAAACAGCTTAGCCCGTGAGAAAATGGAAGTCATTCTTTGCACACTGATTTGTGATCTTCTGGAGCATCCAATGGTTCAAAAAGGAATTGGACAAATTCAGGCACAACAGGTCCAAGGATGGTACAAAAGAGACTGACCTGGGATGTACCTTTAATATTCCTGTTAAATTATGTTTATCATCACCACAGCCAGAGACACAATGCTAAGACACCCATTGTGAAGGATTTTTATCTTAGGAATTACCATTAGCACAACAGTGAAATTTAGCTAAGAATCCATTCTGTTATTCATGTAAATAGCCTATTTAAAAACAAACTCCCCAAGAAAACACACTGCACTTGTAATGAATACATACAGCAGTTCCATTAGAATAGAAACTCAATGTTAAAAAGCTACTTTTCCAGAAGCATATCCTTTTAATGCCGTTTATAGGCACTTTACTTGGTGTTCTGTGGGAAACTTAATTATCCAATAATTTAATATTATATGGGGAACAAATGTTTGTTAGGGGATTACCAAGAAGAGAGTTGTATTTCTAAGGTGAAAAACTACAAAATTATATCCTCTTTCCTGAAATAAAAATATGCATGGTCAATGAAGCCAGCAGATAATTGTGATGTTTACATTTCAGCTGTTTAAAGAACACCATGTAGTCCAGAAAAATCCAAATAATTTAGCATTTTTGTTTCAAGAGTAAAGTATAAACAAATATTCTAATTTATTGTGGAGAAAATCTTCACCTAATTTACCAAATGCCTAAATTTTTAAAGGGGACTTTGTAATTTTCACTTACAATTATGTCTAAACAACTATTTGTAAATGTTATAACAAAAGGCAAATGGGATGTTACCTGTCAGCAAAACAGAAATAGGTGTAACTACACTAATTTCCCTTGATTAATTAAATGCTGATGTCTGAATGTGAGCCAGGAGACCCTTTTATGATGCCAATGTCTGCATTAAGAAATTTCAAATAAAGTTACACAAGGCAAAATTACAGTACTATTACCAGAGCCAAGCTGTTTGGTTATTTTGATTCGATGAAGTAGCAATAGCACTGAAAGAAGCCATTAGTAATCCATGATGTCATGTCAAAAAACTACATGTTAAAATAAAAAATTAAAACATCTCAGTTTAAATTCCCAATATCCTCTTCATTCCGTGTCCTCATCGCCAAGGCAAAAATCTCACATGGCCCCGGAAACTTCCTGGTGTTTTTCTTTTGCAAAATTTCTTTTGTAAAATTTCCTGTGACTTCCAATCCCTTGGGCTCAACACAGACCACGGTACTGCAACGTTGGATGCTGTTTTGGTGATTCAGCTGCATCAGGATTTGACAGAGCAGCGAAATTCATTTCCCAAAATGTCTTGTCCTCTGCAAGAAGACCAAATCTCAGCAAAACTCACAGCAAGGAGGAATGTGAGCACTTGACCACGATGTGTTCTCCGTTTGCACCCAACAACGCGAATAAAAATGAACTGCTTGAGCAGGAGGTTTATGTTCCTTTCAGGAGCTGTAAGGTTTAAGTGAACAAGACTGGTGTCTGCTTACAAGAGAAGGAAATTCCTTCCTTGTCTGATCAAATCTGGGATGGCATTTTCCAGGCCCCAGCTCCCAGCGTACACTGAATTCTTGGCTGTGACTCTCACAGTGACTTCTGAAGGTGCTCCAAGGTGCATAAAAAATGCCAATTCCACCTGAGACTGGAACCTGCTTTTCCTCAGGCCCCTTCTCCAGTCACAGAGGACGATGGTGGCTTCTCACCTTCCCCAAAAGGAAACTCTCCTCTGCATTACGTTTCTTACACATGGGCGCAGTGGGCAGGCGCAGTTTTTGCTGCTCACAAAAATTACCCTTTTCCAAACTTTCTTTCCCAGTGATTTACCAAACTCCTTGCCCTGTAACCTGTTTTGGTGAATTCCTTGGGGTCTCCTTCTCCTTGTGCTTTGCAGCTGTAGCAAAGGTGACACAGATGCCACCGAACTAGCTGGTGACTAAAAATTAGGCTTTTCAAGTTGAATCAAACCCCACTTTTTTTAAGTGCAAAAAGTGTCTGAAACTAGGACCCTCCATCACTAAATACTAGTAATAAACAACCTAAAAACCACTATTTCAATACTTAAATCAATGTACAATTAATGCTAGAGCAATGTAAACTATATGAGGGGGCAAATACATTACACTTCATGATTAAATCCCATTTTATTTCCAGCAGATATATTTGTATGTCTAAACCTAAAGCACAGCTTTCAAAGGACCTGTGCCCCATTTCCCCTGCAGAAATCTCAGTGGAAAACCCACCACACCTTTGGCAGAGATGAGGCTGAACTGATTCCATTGTGCACCTTGGGAAAGGAATTTAATTCTTGAAGATTTTCCACCTGAACTTTTTTATCAAGAAAAAAATCTGTCTGTGTCTAAAAAATAAGCAAAACTAAACACTCACTCAAATTTGCACCTGATGAAAGGAAGAAAGGTATTTTGAAAGATATTGCGGAAGGACCAGGAAAAAGGTAAGAAAAAGTTTTCGGTAATAACAATAAAATTAATGTCCAGCTTCCTGTATGGAAGCTCCCATCCAAAAGAACAAGGTTATTTTTCAGAGCTCCTGAAGAAAATTAATCCTATCTGATGACAGTGGATTCATATTGGTTTTCAAAGTTGTAAATTTCCCAGCATTATTTGTCTTTCTCTAAATGTGATGTAATGAATCACAACACTGTTACTTTCCGTGCTACATCTGTGATGAAAACTCACATCACGGATGGGTAAAATTGAATTGCACAAAACCCAGGAAGAGTGTAACTGCAAAATTAAGTTTCAGCAACCGGAGCATAAATAGGAATTGATATTATTAGAATAACAATAAATATAACTTTGTAAACTACACACTGAAACTGATCTCCAGCAAAGGCAGGCAATGTCACTATTAAATATATGGGCTTGTCAATGGAGGGAAATCATGTCTATGGGTGAGGTCTACCACATTTTGCTGGACCAGCAATGGGTATTAATGTGATCATCAGTTTAAAAAGGTAAAATTTTACATGATACTTCTCTTAAAGAAAATTTTTATCTACTCCAAACTAAGAGCTGTCCAAATTACACTTATTAATACAAGAAAACAGTCAATGATACAAATGAAAATTGAATTAAGAGCAATTCTGTCAGCTCTTCCTGGAAAGCACTCTATCACACTTGTGAATATTTAAAGTTTTCACTCTGCTTCATCCCAAAAACCCACCCTTCTGAGTCCCCCTTCATCATCACTAGGACTGAAAGGCAACGAAGCCGTTCTCTCTCCCTGTTGCTGCTGCCTTTCAGCTGGTTTCAGAATATGAGGCAGACATGGTTAAAGGGATAAAAGGGTTTTACCTTGGTATTTCAGCAGGATCGTGCGTGCACAGCTCTTCAAGGTGGAACACGCCCAGATGCACACACCCTATAGTGCATATACAATTTTTATAGACCTTTTGTACACCAAACATGCACGTTAGCATCTTTGTCTAGGATTCTCCAATAAGAAGTTTGATAAATGAAATAATGTCCCCCTACTCTAAAGAATATCCCCCAAAATGAGGCTAGAGCCCACTTTACAAAATATGTTCTAGACAGAATGTTTCAAACAAAATTTAAACCTTGAGATTTTGATAACACAGGGCTTTCTGGCCTCCTGCTGTGAATGTTTGGTCTTTCTTGACTTGAAGAACCCCAAAGCTAAGCTTGAACATCAGACTACAAGAATTACAAGCATGTAGGTTAAGGGTACAGAAAATATTTAAAAGGGTATATAAAAAGGAAAGGCAAAAATCATCAGGCATCATTGCACTGCCACCAGATTTTTCTCATCTGCTAACTCCCTCGCGAACCCTCGGATCATTGAACGGAAGGCAGCAAATGGACGTGGTGGCAGCTGGGGAGAGAAAGAGCTGCCAGCCCCCAGCACTGCCCTCCCAGGGGTCTCACAGGTGGCTGCCCTGCGGCCGGAGCCGCGGCTCTGCCGGACACTCCGTCTGTCCGGAGCAGCAGGAGCCGCGGATCCGCCCTCGGTGGGAAGCTGATGGCTGAACACAATCACATTTCCTCCTTCTGAAAGCTGCAGGTGGGAGAGCTGTGCTGAGCATGGAGATTTTGGTTCATTTAGGGCTCATGTAACTGTGTTCCATTGCCTTTTATTTCCCTATAGTTCATATGCATTTTCATGTTTCACAGCTTGGTTTGAATTCCAAGAATAAATGAAACTCCAAAATGTGAGTCAGCTCTCAGATCTCCAACTTTTGCCAAGTTTATCCCGTGTTCACTTGTCATTTTACTCTGTGCCTGGTTTGTTAAGCACTGCAGAGATCGAGACAGTTTCATTACGAGGAGTTTGTATTTTAGAGACGATTTTACTCAAATTGATGATTCCTGTGTCCACCAAAGGGTAGCAGCAGCCAGGACCAGGCTAATTCTTATGGCAAGCCACCCTTCACAATCAATCTATTTGGAAATAAATAGCCAAGATCTTATATAATAAGCCTGGAAATAAGGTATTTTCCAACTGGACCATTACCTGAAACAGAAGAAACGTTCCTGTGGCTTGACTATTGGGAACTTTGTTTAAACTGACTACAGCTGTAAATTTATATATTTAATATACACTTATATGTTTATATTTAATATATACACTTTTCATGGGTTTATAACCATTAGCGATTTTTCATTCCATACTTTTAGGAGCCTTTTTCGGCCATAATAACCTGTGATTTGTTTTGAGCTTCCTTCTACAGGCTACAGTCCAGCTTTTATTTCTTTTATAGTACCAATTCCTTACCTACAAATTATTTTTCATTTCTGTGAGGACATAAAAAAAGAATGTGCATTATTGACCAGACCAGGAACTTAAGAGCTATAGGGGCTACTTCGAGAATAATGGCGTGCTGTAATTTTTCTTTTAAGGCTTAGAAATACTGAAATATTCATTGTCATAGGCTTTGGCACACATAAAAATGCACATAAAAGTTCTTCCAACAAAGGAACAGTGGATCATATTTATAAGATGAGGATTTTTTTTTTTCTCCTCTACTTTTTGTGAGTGTCTAGGATTCTTGTTGCTGAAAAGGTAGGGTCACACTGCTCCCTCAGCAGGAAGACAGGTAGAAGGAATCCTTGCCTCCATCCTCTTTTTACTGAGGGCAACTGAGCCAAGAATGACGCAAACCTTTTAGAAAAGCTGATCCACAGGTAGGAAAACATGGCAAGAAAGTTGCCCAACAAGGAGGTTCTAGCTAAAGTCAGCAATATAGGGTTGAATATAGGGTTGAGTTAATATTGTGCGTTTTGACACCACACAAAAGCTATTATTGCACTTGATGACTCATGGTGGAAGGAAATAATTACACGTGTGAAATATTCCTGTTGGGCCTTCAGGGCTTGCCTGAGTATTTTACAATGAGTTTCTGTCAGGTGTCTCAGTAAAGATTGAATCTGCCACTGCCTAATCAAAATAAGATATTGAGAAATTAGTTTTCAAAGGGGGATGTTTCTGTACAGTGCAAGTGCAGCAAGATGAAAAAGTACCCAAAGGCACAGGGCTGAGGACTTTGTTTTGACATCAAACACAGAGAGATCAGTCTCATTTTCCTTGAAAAGGAAGAACCACAGGTCTGATCTGCTGAGCCCAATTTCGCAAACGCCTCTGTGCCGTGCTCAGGATGCCTGGACAGAGAAAGTCTCTGGTGGACGGGCCAGGGTGTGCTTTGTTTGAAGACTCAGTGTTAGAAATGTTAGAGTTTGATTAATATTTCTCACTGGGTCATTGAAATGCCTGGGAGAACATTTCAATGTTAACAACGTGTTCTGTCATTTCTATAACATTTTCTGCCTCTTTGCACTTTCATACCAATGCACTATGCAGAAATGCCTGCCAGACAATATCCACAGTGTGCTGCAGATTCAGCAAAGCTCATCATTTTCAGCAAGAGATTCAAGATGGGTTTTGTCCAATGCAAATATAGACATTGTATTCCATTCAAGATTAGCTGAAATAGTTAAAAATGTGTATAAAGCAGAATTCTTATTACTGATGTTAGCCTCTCTTTCAATGGCAATTCAACTTTTGAAATAATTTTTGCTTCTATTCTTATAGCATGTTCAAAAAAGGGCAAATTACTGAGGTTGAGTTGAATTACATGGCCTAAAGTCACATTTGACATGTAAAAATTCTCCCTCCTGCACTTTCAGAGTGTATTTCTGATATGTTTCTGCTCTGAGATATTTCTGTAATCCTGGGAGCTCACACATCTGATATTACTATTAACTTGATATTAAATGGATAAAATTCTTTTAGGCACAATTTTTTTTCCATTCTTTCCTTTGTCTGAGATTAACCACACATAATTTCATAAATCCACAAGGATATCATGTGAATGATACATTAACCACCCTGAGGACATTAAAAAATTAATTCTCTATGATTAATAATTGTGTATACACATATCTACATATGCACACATATGTATGCATATCTGTAAAACCGCCTTAATTTTTCCATGGAAGTCCTGAATTTGTCATCTAAATAATGTCCAGCAGCAAAGTATATATTTACTGAATTTTTCTGCACTGTATCCTTGGTGAACAACCTGACAACTCTGGCTTTTAAATTTTATGACCTCTGAAGTGAAAAAAACCAAGAAAATATTAAAATGGAAATAAGCTCTTTGCCTTAAAAATTAATTAAAGAACAGTTCCTACTTTCTTGATTAGACCACAGTTTGATTAACATTTTTTAACTGGTGTTAAGCCTTGATTTCATGCCCAGGCTCTTTCCCCTGCCATTCCTTTGTACCAGCCCAGTATCTGCATGGCTGTGAAGTTCATTGGATCAAAGAACTTATCTGCTTTATTAATTACTTTCTTTTTTTCCCCTTGGCAGTCAGTCTTTTATTAATATATTTGTCCAGCTTTGTATTACAATGATTTTTGTCCTTAGCACCAGTATTTGAGACCATGAAACAATTTTGTTTGAAGACACTCAAAACAATCAAGGGTATGCTTAAACCCAAATTTCATGCCACATTACTCATAGAACTAGTCAAGATGATGTTTTGAGCTGTAGGGACGACTAGGCCCGCTTCAATCTCATTGAACGAGATTTTAATAATAATCAGTGGCTTAGGGAACTAGAGTCTGTGTTGGTTCCTGGTGGGTGAAGGGTTTTGCAGTGGCTCACTACACTCTTCAAGACACAACATTGCCAACTGGAGCTGCATAAAGAATCTCATGCCTTGAAAGCAAGGCTCCCCAGCAGGAAATCAGGAAATAAAATATATATGCAATGGCATGTCCTCTACCATGCAGCAGCAGTCCTGCTCTTAACAGTTTTAATTTAACAGGGCAATTCCATTGCTGAGTTCACCAGGAAGATCCTAACCAGGTTAATCGGTTTAAGAAAGTGGTGGAATTCTGATTCCAATCCATATTTTGAAAACACAGAATTCCTGGAGGACAAATTTTACTCAGACATAAGCCTTCCCCCTGAAACAGCAGCTTTTTAATGTTTCATGAATTGTTTTGTTTTGTCTGTGCACTATTTATGCCTTTATGTCTATGTTTTGAGTAGGGTTATTCCAAACCTTAGCATGGAGGCTTTATGAACTGAGCCAGGGCTGGTCAGAGCTGGATCTGTGAGACAGAGATATCCAAAATTCACCTAAGGCTGTGAGCATCAAGCAGAGGAGTTCAAAGGACAAGCACCTGTTTTGGATGAAATCATCTAGCCTGGGAGTATAAAGCTGCGTGTAAGCAGAAGGCTCGGACAGCTCTTTATGCCCAGATCTGACAGAACTTCAGAAAATTTTTAAGTAAAAAAGACATTGAAAGGATAGGCATTTTCATATAAATGGAAAGAAAATGGCACTTTGATTTCCACAGAGAGGAAGGCAGGAGGCAACCAAGAGCAATACAAACACAATAGTGTACTAAACCACAGAACCAGAGGAAATAAATGAAAATTAGGTGGAGGTACACTTCTTAGCAGGATTTCTGACATGCTAGACAAATAAATTGGTGCACTTGCTTTGAACACAGTTCTCCTACATATGAGCTTGTTGAATCCACAGAAAAGAAGGTGAAGAAGACATAGCATATGTAAAAAAACATTTACAGTGACTATTCTGATCTAGATCTTTAAAGAAAAAAGCAGGAGGAAATTTGCCATATGCTTTAATGGCAGCAGCTCCCCGTGATTAGCAAAACACAGCTCCAAAACGCACTGTGGTGGGATGGTGAGGTGTCCACTGCATGGTACCATCTGTTTGGTTAGAAACATTGAAATGAAAGGAAAAGTGATGTGCAATCACCCGTGGAACTGCTCACATATTACTGCAATTCAGTACCCACGCTGCTCACGGGAGATTTTTAACAATACAGATTTGCACTGAGTAATGCAAACAGCCTGACACTGATGGAGGTGTCTCCCTGCTGCTGCAAGAGAATGTTGTGATCCACAGAGCGAGAAAAAACCCCAAATCTCCAACCCCAGGAGAATCTGTCTTGGAAGCAATACTTTGTTTATGGAGACTCCAAGGCTAAGAAAAGCTGTAATGGACGAAATCGTAACTGATAGCTTGAGTTCCACACAGGAGCAAGAAATCAGTTCAGAGAGTGGGAGAACAGAAGGAGATGCAGCTGCATCGAGGAAATGCTGAGGCCATAAGAAATCTGGGAAGTAATATGGAATTAATATGGTTTAAATTTTGCATTCAGAAGATGGGGAAAGGTGCTTTCTTCCCATTCTGTGTTTGCTAAACATCTGGAGGCAGATTTGGTAAATACCAGATGTTTGTTGGAGTGTCTCTTAAAAGGTTGATAAGCTCATTCCAGAATGGCTGAATATATTTTGAGGCTGTCAGTGCTCTCACACTCCACTTTCCTCTGATTTTGCCTCGTCCTGTGCTTTCCAGAAATGAGAAGCAGCTGGTTTAAATACCATTTATGCCTGAACTGCTAAAAACAGCCGCAGCTAATAAGCGAGAAAACAAGAGAGAATGAGAGAGAGAAAGAACGGGAGAAAAAAATGGGACAATGAAATAAGAAAGAAAGAAAGAAAGAAAGAAAAGAAAGGAAGGAAGGAAGGAAGGAAGAAAGAAAGAAGGAAGGAAGGAAGGAAGAAGAAAGAAAGAAAGAAAGAAGGAAAGAAAGAAGGAAAGAAGGAAAGAAATAAGGAAAGAAGGAAAGAAGGAAAGAAGGAAAGAAAGAAAGGAAGAAAGAAAGAAAGAAAGGAAGGAAGGAAGAAGGAAAGAAGGAAAGAAGGAAGGAAGGAAAGAAGGAAAAAAGAAAAGAAGGAAAAAAGAAAGAAAGAAAGAAAGAAAGAAAGAAAGAAAGACTGGATATAAACAACTCCAAATCTCATCCATGCCAGAAACAGACTCAGAGGATGGTCAAGGTGGTCCCAATATGGTTACCAGCTCATTTTAGTATTATTTTTGCAGTCAGTTTCAACCCTTTCCTCCAGGACTTGGGTGTAGCACAACAATTGTGCCACACCTGGAAAGTGCTACACATGAGATAAAATGGAAGGGAATTATTTAGGAGAACACCTATGAGGATTAATTATGGTGAAATTAATTGGTGAAATTTAAAAAGAGGGAAAACATAGATGGAGCACTAGGAAAAACAGTCTTGCACAAAGTGCAGGAGGCTGATGAGTAACATGACAAATCATTACTGTAAAGCAGTGGTACTTGGGCTATGATAAACTGTAGGAACTATTCATCTAGAAATGCATTCATCCTAGAAAAGCAGCTTTCATGATGCACTTTTGCATTTTTTTATTCTAGATTTAGGATATTTTACATATTCTGTGATGTGACTCAGGAATCTTTGAGCTTTGTGAGGTAATTCTGAGACAGCAGTCAGTAATTTACATAATTAGCATAACAGTATTTAATTATATGATTAGTGTAAATATGTGTAAAACTTTGATGGTGTAATTAGAATGTGTAATAACTACTTGTAATTACGTAATTAAGTATGATGACATAACCTAACTTCTAATGGAAAAAAAAAAAAGGGTATTTACTATACTGGCTATAGAAAATGTTGTAGTGCAGAATTATAGACATGGTAAACTATATATATTTATACTTACGTCAGTATGAGTCCCCCAAAATAAGACTCAGAAAGACAGACTCTGGGTACCATATTTAGCAATTCAACAGCAGAATTCCTTCAGTATTTCAATAAACTGGAAAATTTCTATTTTTTGTACATATATATTTTCTGCTCTCAGAAATATGTATGTTTGAGCCTATATATGCACATACATAAAACTTAATTCAGTAAAATACATAAGATATGCAACTTCACACACAAAGGTTTTTTTGCATATTGCTACTTATACATGCATTAAAGAAAAAGGAATATAAAATAACAGATGATGATTCAGGAAACTCAATGATCACTTAAGTAATAGCTCTGACTACCCCATTTCCAGCAAAACAGGAGATTGGGCTTATGTGATCTATTATCTGAGCAGTGCTCATGATGCAGCCAAAATACAGAGAAGAGATGGATGAGATTCCTGGTAGAATTCCAAATGGCAATTCAGTTGCACCTAATAAGGAAGTGCATGAATTGCTTCCCCAGCAAATTTTGAAAAACACTTTGATAGACAGGGATTTTTTAAAAAATAAATTATTTCAGGTAGACACAGAGACCCCTGAATTCCTCAAAGCAAATCTTAATCTTTTATTTCTCTCTAGAACTACATACACATTATGTTGGGTGCCTCAAATATTTTTTTCTGTGGTGTATAAATCTGGGAATTCACTGAGGCTACTTCAGTAGAAAAAATATTTGTGGTTATTGGTCCATCCTGCTTTCCTCTCTATTCTCCCCCATACATCCACAATGTAAATGCAGGAAAAGAGAATCATATTTTTCAGCTTTGTTATAATTTCATTCATTTAATATTCAACTCGTAAAACCTAGGGTTTTTTTGCTACGCATTCTATGACTTCCCTTGCACTAGAAACTCCCTTTCTGGAAGGTGGATTACTCCAGTCTTTCAGGTATTTTGAAAGCAATATCTAGCACTACTAATGCTAATTGTCAAATACTTTCCTGCTTCTTTTTATGGTAATATATGTCAGAGCTATATTAGCTTTTCCCACTATACTACCATTTTAGCATCTTTTGTTTGACTAAAACACACACGCTTTCATCTTTACGATACTTAAAACCAAAGAGCCTCTAATATCTAACTGTTAAGGTATACTGCATTTTGTGCCGAAGAAGTTTATTCCATTTTTGTTATTTTTGGTCTTCAAGATTACCCGGTCTACCATACACAGAGAACTCCTTTGTAGTAGCAGCTTTCAGAATCAGAACTTTACGGTGCATTCATAGTCGATGCAATTGTAAAATTATGGAAGGTTGTTCCCAAGACAGATCCATTAATGCTTATTAATTCCATTAATGACTTCCCCACACACCAGTGGTCTGTATTTCAGAGGCTAAACACGTGCCAGAGCAAATATTTCTGTCCTGCTCCTACACTTGCTGATACGTGCTAATAATTACTTTTGAAGACAGGATATTTGGTGAGATGAAAGCCCAGCCTGGAAAAACTTTTTGTATTTTCCTATTTGATGCTACTTGACTGCTTCGACTGTAGATAATGATTTTGCATTTTGCAAATGTTGCTGTCATATCAGATGCTTGGATTCATGATAGATTTGGTCTCTGAAATTCTCTCCATTTTGAAAGGAATAAGATGACTATTTTGAGTATTCTCTATTTGGAGAGAAGTATTACCATAGTATGTTAAAGCTTTTTTTCCCTATAAAAATAAAATCTTGCATTTCATGTTATTAAAAAATACAGTTTTAAAATCATACTGTACTTACTCTGTTGGCAGTTCCTTCCCATAAATTCACCTGGACACTCACAGGAGTAGTTGGCAACGAGATCTGTACAGATTCCACCATTCTTGCAGGGTTCAGCTTCACATTCATTCACATCTGCAGGGATCGCACAAGAAGATGCCAGGATTAGCAGAGAAATTGTAAAAGTAGGAAACATGTGTTTAAAAGAACCAAAAAAGAAAAAAAAAAAAAAAAGAAGAAAAAACCCAAAAGAATAAATTTTATTATGTCCCATTATGCAATATAATTTAAAATTTTTCTCAAGGTCTTCCATTGTAACTCCCAGAGGACATCAGGGCCAAAAGTCACAGTTTGGCCTTAAAAAAATAAATTGAAGTAGTTCTAATGGAGTAATCAGTAGTGATCCTTGCAACTCCAAGCAATGTAGCTACTTCTTTATCAACAGATGCCAGTTAAGGATGTGTCTCAGTTCATCTTAATTCATTAAACATCTAATTGACAAGGTTGTTTAACCATCTAAAAAATTCCCTTCCTGTGCATGAGTTAGTGGGCAAATTGAAACTAATAACTCAAGCTAGAGGCCAGCAAATTTCATTACATTCAAGAGACAGAAAAGGTGGGTAATTTCACTTGAGTTCCTCTTTTCCAACACACTTTTTCAAATGCTGCAAGAATAAAACTCCCCTGTGTTCTTCAACGTAGTAACCCAAGAGTGTGATATCAGATTCCTTTTCTCAAATGCGATGCAGAATTTTTCAGTCACCAAAAATAGGCAGAGGGAGGACGTTGATGCATCATAATTAAAATTTTCCCTCTCCACATTCATATTTATTCTGCATGGAGTGGAAATCTTGTATGGGTTCTATACGTCATTGTCTCAAAGGGCTGCACCAGTGCAGTTAAATATTTGAAATAGGGTGGAGGATGCAGTAAATACGGTAGATAAGATGGTAAATAATATAGGAAATCACTGGTGGGCAAAGTGCCCTATGAGCTGAAGTCGTGCTCCTTGCTGCTGAAGAATCTCCTTCTGCCCCCAAAACAAAAATGTTCTTTGTGCTCCCATACATAAATTACGGAAAATGCTACGAAAATGTCTAAATCTTGTGCAGGATGGCTTTGTGCAGAACAAGCAGAATACAGTTCTGTCAATGAAGTTGCCCAAGATTTGGTAGTTTGATTATGTAACTTGTGTACTTTCGACTTGATTTTTAAAAATTTTCCAGGAATCTGTGTTCAAAAACACACTCAGTGTGTTAATACAGTGAATAGGATAATCTTCCTATTGTTTTGAACAGAAATGCAGACAGACCTACAGCTAAATGTGAAGGCTAGTTTCAATTGTTTGAACCAGGAAAATTTCAGATTTTTATACTAAAATGAATGACGGAAAAGGATCTCTGAGCTTCCTTTTAACCCCTGATGTTTTACTATTTTTCACTTATAAAGATATCGCATACTGGAATAATAAAAAATTAGAGTTAGTGGAATATTTTTCTATTACAGATGAAGAAGAGGAGCAACAGCTTAGAGTGGCAAGAAATAAAACCTGCCAAGGGAAATGACCAAAGGACAGACCTGCTCAGTTCTAAATTAAATTCTTTATATGTATTTATAAAATTTAACAAGATTCTTCAACTCTCTCTTTGCCTTTTTAAGCAAAGCCCATTAACCTTACATTTTTATCAGGTTATTCATCATTTTAATACAGGCTAACACATTTGTGAGGGAAAAAAATCAAGGTCACTGTGAACTAAAAATCATTAAGTGAACATACGAACTATCTCTTACTTGGTGAGATGCAAGTGGTAATTTATCGTCTTAAAAGCTTTTCTCTGTAAAGATTATGTCTTATGAAGATTTTTTTTTCCTAATTTGCCATTCCTTTTGAAATATGTAGGAGAAAATGCACAGCTTTCCGGAATATTTCATATTGTTTATGTGGTGATGGAGAAAATAAATTGAGCTTGAAGTACCAAAAACTTTTAAAACAATCCTCATTTTCCATCCGCATGGAACAATCAGCAGTGACCAGAGCAGAAAGATGGAAGTTTTTAATTATTGTGTTTGCTACTTGGCTCCTACAATGATTATTTTCCAGTAATTTCAGAACCTTGAGTGCCATCGGTTCAAACAAATATGTCATATTTGATGAATGAGGAAAGATCGTTCATCGCTTCATGTCTGACATGTTTAGTGGAAAAGAAAATCAACTAAACTGCATTAAAGAACAAAGAACATTCTTTAACATGTGTTAAATAATAAATTCAACAGAATTATATATTTCCCTGTTATTATTTCATTTGATTGAATGTGCAGGTGTAGAACATTTAATCAAGGGTGGTTCCTTCAAATTGCAGTGAGATCATTTTCAAATTCCTAGATATGCCAGTTATAATACTACACTTTACACCAGCTGGTGTGTTTCTTTTTTCTGAAAAAAAACCCCGTATATCTTCTTTTGAACTTTGTTATATTGTCACGACAAGAAGTAAATTTCACCAGAAATTTTAAAATGCCGAAGTCTCTTGAGTTGTTGCTCCTAAAGGCAATAAAGGCTCATAAAAAAGAGCTCTCTCTCTGTTATCAGATTCTAATTCTTCACTGACCACATAACCAACCTACATAAGAAGGACAGAGGGGTTTTTTAAACATAAATTAATAATACACAGTAAAATCACAGCAGGTTTCTCATCATTTTTCAAGTAAATTTAGGTCTTAGTGTCGAGGTAGATTCTTATGCTTTGCACCAAATAAAACACAGAGAGCTGTGTGCTGCCAGAGAAATCAGAGCTCCTCACAGAGAGATCTGGTAAAACTGATAAACTCTGAGTGAAAAGGACTCATCAAGGGGCAGAGAAAAAGTTTGGGTTTCTATATAGTGTCCCAGTTAGATAAAAAAAGCGACAAACAAACACTGATAAAGACAATGAAATAAGAAAAGCTAGAGGAACTACAAAGACCAAAACTCAACATACAGAAAAAGTAAACAAGAATCAAAAAACCCCAATCCAAACAAAACTAAAAACCCAAACAAAACTACTGAAAAACCCCAACCTCAAAAAACCCAAATCCCCACCCCCATGTCCATTTCTCTGTTGAAGAGGGATTCTGGAATTGAAAGTGACGCTGGAACAAGGAAACTGACCATTTTCTGAAAATAGATTGTTCCTTGGATGAAATATCTTGAAGGGCTGAGAGAGTTGATTAGGAAGTAAAGGCTACGCTAAGGTCTCTTTTTGCACTGCAGATGATTAAATTTAAATTTCCTATCTCCGAAGATCAATCCATAACCACAAAGTTATTAAGCACACTTCTGTTTGAAGCACCGTCATGGTGTTCCCTGGAACAAAACTACACTGTCAGAAACTAGGAAAGTAATAGAGAATTTGGTGATTTGGAGAACCATCAAGGGGCAGACTCGTGTGCTTTTCTCTTCCTTTGATGGGTATTATACATATAAATATGTATATATATGTGTGTTTATATACTTATTTAATCCTCTAAGTATTTAATAAAGCATGAATAAAAACTAGTACTTGCAAATGTAATACATCTAAAAATATGCAGCCCTCGTTTTGGGTTTTTACCTGTTAAATATAGTCACGCATGTTTTCCTGAAAAATTACCCCCATGAAATGGGTATATAAATTATGTAACTGCAATAATAAAAAATTTAAGTCTTACACCATTTGAGTCCTTCAGCAAGCTACTTGATATAAACCTGACTTTTTCTGAAGGAGGGACCAATAAGCTCATTTTAGCTGCATTTTCTTTCTGCCAACACTCCTTGTGTTTTGGCTGTGAGTTCACACCAGTGTCTTGTTCCTGTCCCCTGCCCGCTTGTCCTTTACACAGCCTGAATTCGTGGTTCCTGCCACCTGAACCCTTGTTTCTCATCCAGGACTGCTTTTTGCCATGAAGGCTTCCTGAAGCTCCCTCCTGCTGTCCAGAACATTCTTTCTTTACCCTTTGATTTTGTCCTCATTTTGGCTCCTGGATGGCCCTCAGTCTGCTCACCTCAACTCTAAGTCATGTTTTAAATCAGTCTTCTCTCGTGATAAAGTGGTAGGCCCATCACAGACGCAGCATTTATGTTCAAGAGTTTTTACTGGAAGCCAATATGGCCTTTATTAGGAAAACTGATTAAACAAAATCCTGTTTTCCTTTGCTAACATTGCAAATATTTTTTCCATGTAAAAGTAAATTTAGGATACAATTATGTACAATTTAGGAACCAAAAACCATCTGGCTATAACCTCTGTTTCATAAGTGTCTCTCCTGTGAAGACCCACAGCCACACATTGGATAAAGATCAACTCACAATTTGAGAAACTTGACACTCCCTCCCATGTCCAAATATTTTAATATTTTTGAAGAAAACCAGAAAAATTTCCCTCCTTGGTTCTACTTCAAAATAGAAGTTGTAGATAAGTGACAACGTGTTTAAATCTCTTTACTTTTGGAAATTGGTATGGTGTAATGTGGGCAAACAGGTAATATGGAGTAATTATTTTTAATTTGGGGTTTAGTCTAAGCTATTCTTGCAGTTGCTTGATGGTTCTTGACAGATTTTTTAAATGCATTCTAGGTATTTTTTCTTTATTGTACATTGATCCTGAATTATTTAAGTCCACAAATAAGTACAATATCAGTAACATTAAAAAAAAAAAAGTATGATTTCGGTTGCAGAATTAGTATTATCCTGTTATTGTTTAAGCTTGAGCTTTCAGAGAGTCAAAATTTCATTATTAATTTCCTAATATCATGAAAGTCAGCTTACATACTTTTTTATTATTGGCACCAAGGTGCCCAAACACCGAATATTTTTATGAAATGGCAAAGGTCCACTGAAAAGAATAAAATTATACTGGTTTTATTTAGTAAATCATCTGACTAATGGGAAACTAAAATTTAATATGACTAACTTAACAGTGAACTACTCAGTGATACGATAAAATGTGAAGATCACAGAAATTTACCTATGGAAAAACACATTTTCCTTAAGAGTAGGACACTTTTGCTAAAATATTTACCAAAAAAAATCCCAAACTCAAAGCATTCTTCCTCACATTCATATGATTTATTAAAACCATCTTAAAAAGTAAAGGTCTCCTAAATTAGGTTAACTTGTTGGTTTGTTTCTTCTTCCTAAAGAGCTAATGAATAAATAAGTAAATAAATGTGTTTAAACAGAATGAAAAAGCATAAGAAAAAGCCCAGGTGGATAATCTTCAATTTCTGAGTAAAAGATACAGAAAGTATAAATAATTGACATGAGGATAATTAATTTTGATAATTAGAGCTTTAGGAAAGTCTCTAACATGTTTCTGAATAAATGTTTGTCTGTAATCATGTAAACAAATAAGATGTAACTTCAGCTATAACTGATCCTTGATTTAATTAGGATTAAACAAAAACAAGCACTAGTACACAACTGGCTAAAACACTGGTGTGAAACATTTAAAAACAGCAGGGGCATACACCCATGAAATACAGACATTTAGTACATGTTATTAATTCCAAATTGGATTTATTGACATTCAACACAGAACGGGCATCTGTTAGAATTCAGTGGTTTGATTGCTTTTTCAAGGCCAGTTTCCTGACCACAGAAGGCTCTAAAAACACTGTGCCAAAAAAACCTGCAGGAAGCTTCAAGTGTTATGTCATGCTGAAGGGATTCACTCTTCAGATATCCTTATTATCTGATCTTCAAAAAGAGAAGAAAACAGCTTTACACTTGAGACAAAACAAGTGCAAACCTCTTAGAGGTTAAACATTGCAATGCCCCTGCTCTCATAATTCTAAATAATGTTCTCCTCCTCCTGAGAGCGTTTGGTACAGGATGCTGCAGTAAATGTCCGCCAGGATAATCCACCACAGGACTGCCAGAATTCTTCTTGAAACATTCAGTACAAATATTTTAGACAATATTATCCTCCAGCCCTGCCCAGCTCTGCAAGGAGCTGGAGCTGCTGGAGCCAGGCCATGGAGGCTCCAGGATGAGCAGAGGATGGAGCAGCTCTGCTGGGAGGAAAGGCTGCGAGAGCTGGCATTGTTCAGCTGCAGAGGAGAAGCTCTGGGCTGAGCTCAGTGTGGCCTTGCAGGGCCTGAAGGAGCTGCAGGAAAGATGGAGAGACACAATTGCCAAGGGCTGCAGGGACAGGAGCCAGGGAATGGCTTCCCATGGCAGAGGGCAGGGCTGGATGGGATCTTGGGAATTAGGAATTGTTCCTGGGAGGGTGGGCAGGCCCTGGCACAGGTGCCCAGAGCAGCTGTGGCTGCCCCTGGATCCCTGGCAGTGTCCCAGGCCAGGCTGGACATTGGGGCTTGGAGCAGCCTGGGACAGTGCGAGGTGTCCCTGCCATGGCAGGGGTGGATGGGATCTGATTTAAGGTCCCTTCCAGCCCATACCATTCCGTGACTCTTTTGGGAGGCAATAAGTCAAGTAAGAGAGCTACTAACGTTGTGCTCTAAATTCAAATGAAGTCTTCTAAATAAGCAAGCCAGAGAAATCAAAATAATTCCTGGACAAAATAATTCCTGGTCAGATTTTCCTGCTTGATGGTGCATGAATGTTTGAGACACTCTTGCAACCAGTATTGTACTTTACCAACTATACACATAACAAAAACAATTTTGAGAAAAATTCATTTGCTCCTATCTATAATTCCTTCAGAAACTGCTTCCTAAGGATTCTTGCACATTTTCTTCAAAGCAATTTTATCTACTCTTAGGCTTCCTTAGAAATTCTATTTTAGACATTTTTAAATATACTTCTGTAACTAGCTTTAAAAAACCTCAAGAAAATATTTCAGGCCACCTGGTAACAATCCAGAGTTGTTTCCCATCCTATTAGTTCTAAAATACATCTAAGCCAACTTGTTTCAAGGAAAATTGGAACATATAGTATGATTCCCTTCACTTTGATTTGTAAAAAATCCAGACTCTGAGAAACTGAAAAGTAAAGACTATTTTAAAATTTTATTTTAATTGATACCTCCTTACATTTAATGGGTTAAGTAAAATGTTTAATTTAGAAAAACCAGCAGAAGTCTGACTAATAAGACTGATTTCTCTCTCCACCAGTTAATTTGCCATCTTTTCTGCCTATAATTTGCACTTCTGTTCAATATTGCTCTGTTATAGTATCAGTGAATGAGTCATGGCATATATTTATAAATCCAGTTTAAAATGGATTTATTACCTATAGCATTTTCTTACCTTTCTTTGCATTCCATATCTGCCCTCCCCTTATGCTGCCCTCACTTAAAAAAAAAATTAAATTTAAAATTTTGAAGTGACTCCATTTCCATAGAGTAGCAACTATAACCACAGCTGTCAGAATGCTATGATTAAATGTACACCTACTAGGAAAATAAAAATTTT
The DNA here is from genome assembly GCA_013397895.1 of Origma solitaria. Taxonomy (NCBI): domain Eukaryota; kingdom Metazoa; phylum Chordata; class Aves; order Passeriformes; family Acanthizidae; genus Origma; species Origma solitaria. The sequence goes on along the minus strand of VZRL01000889.1, from coordinate 148,968 downwards.
AAAAAAATCAAGAAAAAGACACAATTAAGTATTTTGCAGAATACTATTTCACTTTAAATTGCTTACATCAAAGGATTTTAAATAAGATAGGGCTCTACAAGAAGCTTTGCCACAACAGTTTTAAATCTTGTGGCATTCAAAAGGGGTTTTTTTGTATTTTTAGATACTTTTTCATCCCTATTTCATTTTTGAAAACTCTCATAGAATAGATCATGCAGTGAAATTATACTCTGCATAAGAACCTACTCTGTGCTTTGCAAAATACTTATCTTTTCCTTATAGCCACTGAAAAGTTATTATAATTTTCTCTGTGGAGTCATACTTGCAGCACTGGACTAGTCAGTATTTCCTGATCTTCTATTTACCTGTTTAAATGCCTATTTAATGGCTTTTCATCTGAGGTAATTTTAATCTAATGGAATTTTGCAATAGCCTAGCCAGGACGTTCCTTATTAGTTTTAAAGGAGTTGGTACTTTAAAAGTTTTAATATGTATTGAAGCAGATTTTTCATTTTTAATTACTTTTAATGAATATTGGCATGAAAACCTTCGTCCCATTAAGTAACTTACCATTTAATTTTACACTGTAGAAGTACATCTTCAGGGCAACTATTCCTAGCATTTCCAATGAACCTTATTAAAATAATTGGCTATTTATATAACAAGCATTTGACAAATCATTTAAATTGTAGTTGAGGGGTAAAAAAATCTTATTAAAAAGTGAATCAACTGGTGAATCATTTTTCATTACAAGCAATGCTCCCAAAATCTCAGCTTCAGGAGTAACTTTGAATAACATCATGATTTGCTAAGAGAGTGTAGGTGGACATGTGGCAATAAGTCCAATTATTTTCACAGTGAGTTTGAACCCAAACCAGTAAATTAGCATTATTTTCCTTCATATATCCCAAAATAATTGTATCACTTCAAAATGCAGTTTTTTATGCATTTCAGAATAGAGAGAGGGTAAGGTTACACTGTTTTAAAAAGAGTATGCCTAAGGCACATGTGTTTTAAAATGTCATTAGGCAAACAAGTCCTGGAAGACACAATGATGGATGTTCTAAAATGACAAAAACAGATGATTATATTTTTTCCACGTCTTTATTTGATATTCCCAGGGTGAAGTGTAATAATTTATGGACAATCCACAAAAATCTCACATAATCGAGAGAATTCGTCTGTGGGACTTGCATAAATGCACATCTATGTGCTAGACAGAGGTAATTTCTACTCTTTGCCAATAATTTTCAAATTCAGACTCTTAGCTGCTCATGAATATATCCATGTTTTATTGTTAATGAATCTTCCTATATTTAATCCACAACTGCAAGTTGTTCAATGTGGCGAGGAAGAGCACATCTGCCTCCCCACAAAAGACACCACAGTTTCACCACATCACCAATGACTGTCTCGTTCTTTTCACCTTACACTCTTTTCCTAATTTTGGTGTGTTTCTTCTGCAGCAGTATTCTGGAGCTCTCTTAAGTATTAACTGTCACTGACAAAAAAAAAAACAAAAAAAAACCAAAGGGTTGAGAAGGGAGCAAATTTCTCTCTAACGATGACTACTGCTGGTAGGGAAAAGGAGGTTTTTAAGTAAACTCTAAAAACTACATGAGAGTAATGACTGCATGCATAAACAGCCCTGCTAGGTACATGAAAGGATCACACAGAACACATTTTCAGAGCCAGACACCACCTTGCTGACTTGTGTGCAGGGTAAAATGAGATCTGACAAGATTACAAAGCTTGCCTGTTATTTGCAGGTAAATAACAATTTAAATAGTCTTTCATGGTGCAATGCATACACATCTGGACCACGGAACATCGATTCACTGCTAATATTTTGTTGTAACAGGGCAATCCCTGAATGTAATTCCTGAATCAAAATTATTGGAAATGTAGAGCTGGCAGTTCCACTTTTTGTAGAATCCCAGAACGGTTTGGGTTGGAAGGGACCCTAAAGATAATCTAATTCCAAACCCCTGCCATGGGCAAGGACAAATTCCATTAAACCAGATTGCTCCAAGCCCCATCCAACCTGATCTTGGACAGTTCTAGGGCTCCAGAAGCATCCAAAGTTAATGCTATTCTTGTCCCTCTGCATGTTCCTCTCTCCTCACTTCTCCAGGACCTAGCACTGGCCACAGCCTGTGACCTTGACCAGATCCCACTGAAAACCCCTTATGGGAGCTCGTTTGTGCACTTCCAGACAATCCTGGTGGGCTGATTCAAATGGATGTCTGGTGGGGATAGATTTTTAGTGAAGATGGGCATCATTAATTTTGACAGAATCAGAAAATCACACCAGAAGACTAAAATAAGTGTCAAGCCAAAGCATGACTGACAGAAAGCCACGTGCATCCTGTGACTGATTAGACAGCACATGATAAGGAAAGGAAGATAAACAAGATAAATTAATTGTTTTCAGCGTACTTTGAGAGAAACAAGGGTTATTTCTACATTTGTAAGAAGCACGATCTCACAGAATTATCAGCGCAGAATGAAACCCTTAAAGCTGAGGACACAATGTCTGCACAGCCCTACACATGTCTCAGGGATGTTTTCTCTGTTGGGTGGACTGAATTTCCATCTACCCACTGGAATGTTTAAATCAATTCCTAGTAGGTCAAATCCCATGAATTTTAGGCTGCTGGAGTATTTTCTTTTAGGTTATTTTAATCTCAAAAGTATCCAGTTCTGCTCTCAGCCTGCTGTCACACGAGGCGAAGCGCAGTAAGTAGAGACGATCAAGAGATTTTCTTTAAAAATACACTCCTGACTCAAACTAAAACACTCAGCCAGATGACCTACAGAAATAATTGTATGTTATTCAAGACAGCAGAATAAATGCAAACTGCGTGAATATCCTGGGTATTCATATGAAAATGTGACAGCACCGTGGGCTTTGCTTGAGATATTTTATGAATACGAGGGGATTAATTTGTAATGCAGACTGGTTTCTGCCATTAGACCATTATATCATTATACTGAGCTTCAAGCCCAAGTACTGATTTTTCAGGTTTTGCTTACACAGGTAATGAGTCTGATGCAATATTCTCTCCCACCATACAACACTTGATCTCAAAAGTGTATCCACATGAAAAAAATACTGCTTATAACTTCAAAAGAGTAGCTAGACTACTGAATGTACCCTTGGATCTTCCTTCTAAGATGTTCTTTGTCTTCCTCAAACTTCTCATTGGGTCTCTAGTATAAAAACAAGCCCTGATAACTAAATTTGTTCTCTTTCGCTTTATTTTCCAGAAAATATTGCCATGCAAATTGTTCAATTTCCAAACAGTAAAGTCACTCATAAAATTTTTAGCTAGTTCAACAACCAATACCATTATTTTATATAGTAACAGGGAACTGCATAGCCATGTGCCAGCGCCAGTTCCTATCACAGATACAATATTTTGATTCTGCACCCCTGACACACCTATACATGCAGATTGCTGAGCAAGTAGTTCTTGCAGGAGCAGAACAATAATACCAAGAAAAATATAAGCATTACAGAAACTCTATTTTTTTCCCCTAAGAGCTGCTTCCTGCACAGATGGATCAGACCACACCCCTGTGTGACAAAAAATTCTAATAAGTGTTGTCTCATTAAACAATCAGATTTCATTTCAGTATTTCATTTATCTTCATTATTGTCCTCACAGGAGTGTGCTGGTGTATCTGCAAGAAACCTGATGGTGCTACAAAGACTGAAAACAGGTCTTCTTTTAAAACTTCGGGTGACTGTGTTGATCCTAAACAATCACAGTGACTGAAATTGACTTACGAGTTGCTGTGTCCACCAAAATGGGCATAAAAAGTGGGAAAAAGGGAAAACAGATGTTTTGTCCAGCCAAAGTTTTCATGTGTTCTTCCTCTAACCATGCACCTCTCTATTGTGGCTCATCAACTCTTCCTGAGGGCTCAGTCCACCCTCAGACATTTTATTATAATATTTTTACTGTAAAAGGAGGAATGCATGATGCAGACATTACAATAGGGTAACTGTTATTGAATTTAGTGAACTCCTTTCATTCAGTACCTTTTGTTATTAATTCAAACACAAAGAGAAACTTTAAAACATCTCCATATGCTTTTTAATGCAGAACACGCGCAAATTTAATCTCTTTTGCAATCAAACAGCAGTTCCTGCATTTTTGGAACATTAATTTCTTTCCACCATAAAACAAAAAACCAAACTAAACTAATCCTTAAGAAAGACGCTAATTAGGGGAAGACAGATTTACCTGCCTACAAAAAGAGTTTATAATGGCTATCGACAACCTAAGTGACTTTTACACCACAGAAACACACATCTTCTTAAAGGCACCATTTATTACATAGTTCAGTCAGTGCATGGGTTGGAAAGAACCCAATCCCTCTGTTCAATATTGCCATAAAACCCCAAAGCAATCAGGAAGATCTATTTCCTCCCACTACAACATCTTATGAAACAAACTTAGCCATCACCGAGGGCTGCTTAAGGAAAGCCTAAGCTGAATACTCAGTCCTGGTTAAAACAGGAAAAAAAATAATAAAATCAGATGGAAACTTCCAACAAAATGAAGACTACAGAAAGTATCATAAGGATCTTCTAACAAATAAATGTTAGAGCTTTCTCTTTAGTATAGGTCACTGTTGTGGTAAAATACACTACTGAACAAAGAACGTTTTGAGGAAACCACCGAGAAATTATTTAAAAGTACATGAAAAACCAACACGTGGAACAGAAAAGGCAACAATTTTGACTGGTTGCATAGCAAAAGTAAGAGGGTGCATAACAAATGTCTGCAAAATAACAAGTGGTGTACAGAAGGCATTCAAAATCCACTTTTCTTCTGGTCTTACAATAGACAAAGAATGAAACATTTAAAGAAGCTGAAAGACAACAGGTTTGAAACTGAAAAGGGAATTTTTTTTCAATATACAGCAAAATTAGACTTTGAAACTCAATGCTCTATATAAAGAAATTGTTAAGATCAGTAATTCAACAAGAAAAAAAAAGCTATTTGAAGTGTGTATGAATAAAAAGAATAGACAGTGCTATACAAGAAAATTCTAAAAAGAGTGACACAAAATTGGTGGGAATATTATACTTCCTACCTGGGAATTTAAGGCAATCTCTGGCTTTTACTGAATCAAATAAAATCTTCAAATAGCGGGCAAACCTCAGCTCAGTCACCCACTGCTTTAACTGACATATGTATTTGGACATAAAGGAAAACAAACAACTTCTTCCAGCTGTCCCCAAATTGGTGTCACTGCTGTCCAATCTCACCATGCATTTATTCTAAGAGGCTCCATCACCAAAACGTCCTCCGTTTTCACCTGACAAACCTGTAATTCTTCACCTCATTAGAGCATTTGCTTTTTCCAGGCAGTTCCCACACGAGTTTCCCTGGATTTCTGTGAGTGGGGCAAATGTTTACTCTGCTCCTACACCTGGTGGTTCTGCTGTTTCCTCCAGCCCCGACACAGCTTCTGTTTTGGGAGCATTTTACTGGCTTTTCTTCCAATAGCCTTCAGTGGCTGTTTGCTTTTATTCCTTTGTTGGTGATCTTGCTTAGACGTCTTTCAAATTTCAAATTTCACATTCTAACTAAGTTAAAGTCCAGAAATTTCACGAATGAACAATGATACAACCTTCCCCCTTCCTTTCTTGTCCAAGCTATTGGTCAAACACAGGAACAGCTTTCAGACTTCAGCTGTACAATTCTTAGAGGCAAAAGGACATATTTACACATATAACTGGCTACTGCACTATACAGTTCATTACTGCTTCATTAAAGAGCTTGTTGATAGCATAATTTGTTAAAACTACTCACAGAGCTAATTTTGATGAAAATTACCCCCTCTCTCCCCCTCAGAATAAAAAGGAGACTTTCTGAAAGGTGTTCAAAACTTAAATTGGTTTAAGTTTTGAACACCCCAAACAGAAATTTTTCTCCAAAGGAGAAGCCATAGTTTGTGTGTGTCAGGATGAGCATGGGATGAAAATCTGGTGTGGTACAACTGCATGTTCCCAAACACATTAAATTTGGCTCTTGGGATGGCTGGCTTGGGACACTCCTCCATATGTGCGTGAAAACAGTGGGTTTTAGTCTTCAAAACAAGGCAGCTGCATGAAAACCATCTGTGGGGAATGGTTTCTGGGGTGCCCCAACACCAAACTGCAGCCAGGAATGGTTTCACAAGAGCATTCATTCACCGTCACACGCAAAGCCCACGCCACGTTCTGCACCCTCCTCACCATAATTCCTTCCTGGTGGTTGGAAAAGCCACCGTGATTCTGCACCTGGATGGGGCAACCTTGGATGTACAAAATGATAGGGAATGAGAGGCTGGGAAAGGACTGGGGGTAGTAGTCAGTGGACAGCTGGCCATGAGCCAGCACTGCCCTGGAGCCATGAGGGACATCCCTGTCCTGGGGACTTGGAAATTCTTGTGGGTCCCTTCCCGCTCAGGAGATTCCATAATTCCATATTTAATGTGTTTCCCAGCATGTTTGTGTAGCAGATGTGAACATCACAGGCCATCCCTGACATGGAGGAAGAAAGCAGAGGGCTCAGTAAAACCCTGGGAAGGGCTTGCTTACATTATTAAATGTGTTTGATTAATAGCCCTTATTCTTGGAGTGCAAGGCTTTTAGCTATGTCTGGCGGAGTTAATGATCCTCAGAAAATAAACCCACATGCAAATCAAACCCTTAAATCTGAACCCTTTATTGCTTCAAACTTGAATTTTACTGGTTGGGTCTCTGTCATTTCAGCTACTTGAGTGGCAGCCTGTGACACATATTGTGACTAACGCCTCAATTTCCTACTTTTTCCAGTAAGCAATCTCTACCTGATAATCATGATAAGGGATACTGTATATATCTCTCAATCTCTGGGGTTTTTTGGTTGGTTTTTATTTTTTTTTCCTTTTTTTTTTCTTTTTTGGTTTTTGTTTTTTTGTGTTTGGTTTTCTGTTTGGTATTTTTGGGGGAGTTGTTTTTTTTTTATTGTTTGTTTTGTTTTGGTTTTGATTTTTGGGATTTTTTTGTTTGTTTTGGTTTTTTGTTTAGTTTTGGGTTTTGTTTGTTTGTTTGTTTGATTGGTTTCGTGTATGTGTGTGAAAAATATGTCCATTTCATTTTTGGGGGTATTTCCATGGATTTTGACTTGTTCTAGGATGTTTTAATACAGAATGACAGGAGTGTTTGGGTTTTAAGGGACTTTAAAGGTCATCTACTTCCAAACCCCAGCCATGGGGAGCTTCTCCAGCTCTTCTGGAGCCCTTTAGGCACTGGCAGGGGCTCTGAGCTCCCCCTGGAACCTTCTCTTCTCCAGCTGAACACCTCCAGCTCTCCCAGCCCGGCTCCAGGAGAGCCTTGAGATGCATCTTCATTCCAATCAGATAAAGAAATGCCTCCTAAATAATGGAAGAATATATAGACAATAGATTTTCTGTATGTATCAGAACAGAAACCTGTCCAAGTTTCTACCTGGGGCAGACTTTCCTGCTTTTGGTTACTTTATGAGCTTTGAAATGGGAAACTGTTTCTTTATTTTGCCACTGGGTAAGCGGAATCTTCTCGGACAACCACTGCCAATTAATGTCAGTTTTGCAATAAATCAAGAATGTACAATTAGTAAAATTGCTAATGATCTCTTTTATAGTTTGCATATTAGTTATTGACATGTGCAAAAGGTCAGCAAATCTCAGAAATACTGGTGGGGTGTTTGTTGATGTGAATAGGAAAATACCAATTTTGAGAATGCATCTCAGCTGCAAAATCAATCACCTAGCTTAATTGACTTGGCAACAGAATATTAACATGAAAGAAATCCAAGATAAAAAGCTTTGTGCAAGAGAACCATAACACAGTTTTTGGAATTCTTGACAGTGTAGAAGAAGAGATGTGCCGTGCAATGAGATAATTTTAATTTATCTTTTTATGATAAATTCAACAGACTTCTTACTTGATTTACAGTGAGCTCAGAATTGAATTGCTAAACTTCATGAAGCAGAGGACTTTGTGCAGAGGGAACTCTGTGAATTGAACTAAAGTGATACTGCATAAAAGTGTTAAGTCCACCACTGGAAGTCCCACACTCCTCCCTGATTGCAGAGAGCTCCTTGGCTGCCTCCCACAGCTCCCATCCCCAGAGACCCTCTGGAGTCCTGGATAGGGTATTTGATTTATCACCCCATTTTAAATCAGATGATCTGAAAAGGACTGAATTTCATTCTGTCCCAAAGAATAACTGTTCACATAAATTTGTCTTCTCTCAAATCACTTCAGGTTCCTGCTGGGGTTGTGGTGGCCCTGGGTCAGCTGTGTGAGAGCTCTGCTTTGTTATGAAGTTGATACAAACACACTTTGCTGATTATCAGGATCATTAGCAAACAGCTACACACCCGAATATTTTTAAAAGGATGCTGTGGGCCCAGCGAGCAGCTCTGATGAATCACTCCGTGATGCACCAGCTGTATGTTTTTTGCCCATTAATTCGGTGACACAAGATGGCATTTCACAGGCATATCATGTTCAGCAACGCATTTTGCTTGATGAAAACCTGTGGCATTATTTACTTATTATTTATTATTTACTTATTATACTTATATATACTTATTATACATACTTATTATATATTTATTTGTTATTTACTTATTATACATTCTTTAACAAAGGTCACCTGCTCGATATTTGATGGAGGCAGTGTCGTGTGCCACACACTGGGCCCACGGTGGAGCATCCCTGAGAACGTGAGCCCACATGAGGGTATGCCCACATGGGCTCATCCCCACGGCTGGACATCACCCACCCATTTCCACACTCCCAGTGGAACAGGTGGGTGTTCCTTCCCATGAGATAAAATCCCATGGAATTGCCCACATTGCCCACGCGATTAACTGAGAGTGTGACCGAAGTTAATGAAATTGAACTTCCATATTCCGGTCTTTGGAGACACTTTCCGCTGAGTGTTTAAGGGACACAGCAAACATGAAGTTGTTAGTTGGGCTGGACTGTATTGGTCCCTGACACTTCAAATTATAGACAAGTATCTAAGTGGAGCAATTAATTCAGGTAGGCTGGATTCAGTGCTTATTCACTCTGATCTGAATGACTGAACTAATTTTTACGTGTGAGTGGAATCGGATTCTTGACTATTTACTTGAGTTTTTTACCTCCTGAGTAACAGCTGGCTTCCAAATGCACCAACAGTGTAAGGTTTTAAGAATCGTGCTGCCCTTGGCTTAAGAACCATAAAAATAAAAACCCAAAAAATTTCTCTCGTGAGCTTCTCCTCAGGCAAGAAGTCATTTTAAATGAGTTTTGCATGTGAAAAAACCCAGCTTCTATTTAAGTGACAGAAAATGCAGATCGTTATTAACAGGTTAGCACATGGCCTGCTCGGTCACTAGCAGATGAATATCCCTCACTAATTGGTTTTGAGCGCTGGTGGGGTGGTGAGAGAGGCAGAAAAGCTCCTGACTCCGCGAAAGCACCACCCAGCAGTGATAAAAACATCCCTGAATTATCAATGATGTTTCCAGCACAAACTCAAAACACAGGCCCATGCCAGCTACTGTGAGGACTTTTAACTCTGCTCCAGCCCAATCCAGCGCACCCAAAACTTCTTTTCCCATATGGTTAATTGTCAGTTCTCTAACTGCACACTGTAAGATGAGGATACTGATGTGTTTTTTCCAATCTGTCCTGAAAATTAGAAATGTTCTCCAAAGAAATGACAATGATTAGAAAGAGATTCAGAAACTGTATTTTAAACAGGGTTAAGTGTACATCTGATTTAAGTCTGGAGGTTCTGCCCTTGAATTTAGATACTGTGATTTAAAACATTTCTTCATTATTGATAATGACATAGAAAAGGGAAGACCCAGAAGACATATTTATTCAGAAATTTCAGTCATTCTTTTCACCTTTTTCTAGCACTAATCAAAGCAAACTCACAAACAGTACTGACATAAGAAGATATCCCTACTATTTCAAATCAGCTTTTGCATTAAATCCCTGCAAAATGTGTTTACCTTGTCCTTGCCATGGTCTAAATCATGCATAGCAAATTATGCATTGTTGTGTCCAGTGGGTTGGGAGTCAGGGCATTTTCTGAAGGCAGCAGCAGCAGCATTCAGAGGTATTAACTTGCTCATAATATAAAGGCCAAAGTCTGATATACTTCAGAAGACCAGATCCGATATTAATCCTTAAACAGTGCAGGCAATAAAAAGGTTCCTATCTATAAATACAATAAAATTTACCATGTGGAACTTACTGTGCTGGCAGTGAATCCCATTAAATCCCTGCGGACATTTACAAACATATCCTATGAACGTGTCGCCTCGGTACGCTTCACTAATTTCACACATCCCACCATTATGACACGGATTAGGAAGGCAGGGTCCTGAGAGAAGGGGAAAAAAAATAGAGAGAAGTATGTACACATCCAAAATAACAAGCATAATAATTTCAGTCATTTATAAGCATTCATTAAAGAAATAAAATGCCTTGTGCAGGCCTTTTTATTCCACTAAGTCAGGAAAAAACACCCTTCACTTACTTCAGATAACTTGCCAGCACAGATTTTTATGAACAAGAACAAATATGAAGCGTGTCACTACTCATTAATCACAGCATTATTTTTTAATGTGAGAGAAGACAGGAGACAGTGAAGCTAAATCTTGCTCTCCTGTTAAAGATAACAGGCATTCGAACTTTTGCACCACTGAGGAAATAGGAATTAATCAAACATGCCTATCATGCGCGGAGTGACATGTACAATGTCCCTGAATGATCACTACACGTCAAGTTAGCAGTCTGAGGAGAGCTTTGCAGCGGCTCCGGGTGACTTTCTGAAATGCTGAGTATCTGGGACAGCAGTGAGCAGAACCAAACCAATGATGCCTTTTACACCGAGTGCCTCCACAGCACATCCACTTCAAGATGATTTCAAAAGGCTCTTCTGACTAAATGTTCCTTTTCCCCAGCACGCCACATGCTAGGATGCATGAAATGTCAGCACAGGGATCTGTTAGGATTGCAATTACTATAACCTTACATACCTTTGAATAATGGAATCATTTGGCCTGAGGTCTAGAGTTTACTCATTTAACAGCACTATAAAAGAGCTACTTACAGTATTATTATCTTACTAATTTATTATCTTACTAATACTACCCACAACATGACTCCTACCAGAAGAAAACATCATTTTGATTATTTTTTTTTTCTAATCTCATTTTAAAGAAATGGCAAACATTGTTTAGAAAGCCCCATGTTCAGGTTTGTCTGTGAAAAGATTTGTGAATTCAATATAAAGCACTTTATTTTCAACCTTTGCCATGTACACAGAAAGGTGATAATTGCTGCAATGTCGTAATCATTCACTCACTGAAAATGAGTGAATGACTATGACTTGATTTAGACTTGAAAGAGCTGTAAGTTTAGTGTTTCTGAGGGTCTGCCTCTTCATGTTTTCAATTCAAGCCCAGGTTTGACAGATTCTCACGGCAGCACCATTCATTCAGATGTCACGTTAGTGAAAAACGGTGCTCTCCGAGCAAATATTAATTTGCAAAGTGTAAAAATTAACTGGACGGTGAGGATGTCAGAACATATTCCCCAGCCTTTATTGCCCATGTGGTTATTGCAATTTCAGAGGCTGCGCAGGTGCACATTTTGTGGTAGTTTTGCCTGGCCCAGTTTTTGCCAGTGAACAGGGTGGGGTACAAAGATGGCTCCTGCATGTCCTGAGTAAAGATTCTGGAAATTTTCCACCAAGTCCAGCAGAGCCAGTCTCTGATGGCTCTGAAGATGATGGACATGCTGCTGGTAAAACCTGGGCCAATTAGAGATGTTGGTTACGCCTCTGTGAAAACATATTTAAGAAGAAATCAAAACAATGTGAGC
>VZRL01000889.1:26391-136290 GCA_013397895.1 Origma solitaria | reverse complement strand
GTGAGTGAAAAAATAGTGTCTTAAGAGCTTATTTTTATCTCCAATTTATCCTCTGACTCTGTTCGATTAATAAATCACTTTTCTTTACAACTTTAAGTTTCCCGCCTGCGTTTGCCCTGAATTTTGTGCGTCCCTTATCAGTGATCTTATCTCAACTCACAAGTCCAGTGTTTTGTGTTAGTTTTTCCTCTCCTCTGCATAGCTGCAGCAGGAGAGAGCATAGAAAGCAAACGTCGTAGGTGCCTGGCATTTAGCCAGGGTCAAACCCACGACAGATTTCTATTACAACATTTGTCACCAGCCTGTTCCAAGACACAACCCTGCAGAAGTTCCACTGGTGTACAGCATTAAACATGGGATATGTCTCACTGAACCAAAAAAATAATAGACATGAAAGTACTGCAGATTATTCCAAGTGGAATTAGTAGCAAAAAAAGAGGCAAAAATCATGAAGATGAAAAGAAGGGGAATGGCTGCTGCCTGTTTTGCCTTTTCCCATCCACATTCTGTATTACACTTTAAAAATAAATGTACACGACATGCTTAATTTTAGGAAGAGTCATGTCTTTCAAGTATTACTGCTTCTGTTCATGTAATTTCTCCTTCATAATAATTTGGGAAAAAAACATCTCTAATAATTTGCACTTTTAGCTGCCCAATAAATACGAACTGTGTATTTTTTTTCAAGCCTCTATCACAGTGCTGCAGTTCGGGGAGTACCTGCAGGCAGCCTCATATGTTAATTGTTTCTATGCAAGCAGATCTCTAATCTTCCAAGAACAATAAATCTTTTAATAATTACTTTCTCAGTTTGCTTTCTGCTTTCTCTGTATGGCTTGTTAAGCACATGTTCAGCCTACCTTCATTGATTATATTTTGCATTTTCTCAGATCAGTCCAAACTACAAAGGCTTAAAAGGTCATCTGAGGTGCATAGTGATAAATATACTGGTGCATGACAGTATTTCTAACTAATGTTTTTCTTCTATGAAGCCTTTCTTAAGCAAAAAAACCCCACACCAACAATATGAACATTTTCTTTCCTGATTGTGGTTGTCATGAACAAATAATAACATTATTTTCAATATAAATGTTGAGTGTTTTGCTTTGGGTACTTTTGTTTATTTTTGCTGGTTTTGTTAATAGAAACAGCTAGTTCAAAAAGTATTTTTAGAGCAACAAAACATCCTCATTAACTGTGCTGAAATTAAACAATGACAATCACCTAGTTTTCACTAGGCAACATTCATTTATTGATAATTTCATGGGTAGCCTAATCTGCATTCTAAATGAGTGAATGATTGAAAATTAAGGAGCCTGTGTCACCCTACCTTTGCTTCTCCTAATTCTCCAGTGGACCAGACTTTGAGTTCACACATCTTCCGGATATTTAAATTGCATGAACAGCCAAACACGTGATACTTTTCTATTTATTTATTTATTTATTTAAACAGAGTCTGCAGGACCCCTGATGCAATTTCTGCAGATTTGAGCGTTCTGAAGGATCTGGGGCCTAATCCTGCCATCATTCCTCTGAAGCACCAAAATTAGTGTTTAAGGTGCCAGGGGATGAGAGGTCCCAGCCAACTTCCCTAGGGATGTGTGGGCTTTTAAACAACACGGTACTGAATGTTGGATAATTAATTCCATGACAGTCTGATTAATATGGTCTCTTATCCAGATCCATAGCAGCAAGTTCAAAAATATCCTTTTTTTGCTTTAAAAAAAAAAAAAAAAAGGAAACAAACTAACAAAAAAACCCCAAAAACCCAAGCAAAGAATCCAAACAAACCAAGAAAAGAACAATCCAAATATGTCAACAAATTTTCAAAAACAGTGGACTTCGGGGATTGTTTTTTTTTAAATCAATAGTGCTGTAATACTTTTACAGGTAATCTTTAAGTGGCTTCCAACACAAAGAGAACAACAACAATTTGATCAATATTAATGAGCAGAGGAATTCAATTGTATGGTTTCCAGGCATTTTTATCCATGCTCATATAAAATAATGTCAGCAAGATTAATTGTGCACTCAAAGTAATAGATCTATTCACTTTGCTGCTCTTTTGAGTCCTTCTTTGTTCAGTTCCAGGGGTATTAGCCAACATAATAAGTATAGTCCAAAATAGATCAATCTGTTATTCAACTGAAATCCCATGCTGCTTCAGAAAAAATATTGAAAGTTAACTTAAAGCATAGCAGGTTTTAAATTTTATATGTTCTTACCAAAACCTCTGAGACTTTCTAGATGCATAAATCAAACAAATGCATCCTCAGCAGAGCTGCAGAGGGGCTCAAGGCAGAGCCATGTTATCTGTTTTCTCCTTTGACAAGTAGAGTCAACGAAATTTCATAGCAAAATCTCGTATCATGCAATAGTGCAGTTGAAATGGCACATTTGAGAGAAAACATCAGTTTGTCCACAGCAAGTAAAGCCAGGAAAGCAAAGAAACCTCTTCAGTGATAGCCACCGCTTCTAGAAAACAGCAGAAGCGTTTATTTTACCAAGTACAAAATCTGATGATGCTTTGCTGAGGAAGACATTCAAAAATGTCTTCAATTCACATTCAGATTCAAAAAGGGATGTCACTAAACAAGAAATCAGCATCAGCCCAGGTTCCTCACAGAGGGATTTCCCAAACTCAGAAGAGAGCTAAAATAGAAGGGTGATGAAAAATCAAAGCCCACCTTTTCTTACTAAGTCAGGATTAGGTGACAAATATGAAAAGTGTAAGGAGAAAATAAAGAAAAAAATGTGTACTCCAATGGAGTGAAACAGGCAAAATAACCAGATTTTTTACAAGTAAAATGAAAGAAAATGAAATAAAAATGTTAACACTTTTGATGGTATCAATCCGTTTTCTCTTTATGTGGAAATAATATGACTTTAATGAAAAATACTAAATTAGATATTGACCTTGATATACATCAAGAGGAAGATACAAAGCTAATTGTTTCATTTATTTTGTGGAGTATTACTGAAGTAGGATTAATAGATAATGTTATTCTGATGATATAATAAGCTGCAAATCCCATCAAAACAAATATTGGGAGCTATCATCAAACTAATAAAAGGTATCAAATGATTTTGCTTTTCATTTTAAAGAAAAGTACTCTCCAGCTGTGTGCCTTTGTGGCATGAGCTTTTCGTAAGTTCCTTTTGAATTTACATGAATGTCAAATAAGGTTTTTCTGCCTCTGATAAATTGAAACCTTCTTTCACACAGGTTCAACATCAGTAGCTGGAATTTTTCGTCAATGTTTGGATCATAGATGATACTTTAGGTGCTTCCTCTGCCAAAGCAAAGTCTTCAAAATAAGATGTGACAGAGGTTACTTATCAGGAGCTCCTGAATTTTGAAATTAGAGTGTGCCAGGGTCACAAACCCTTATTTCCATTTTATGAGAAGGCAAGAATCAGCCTTCTTGCTGCAAGAGCTAGCAGAATGGCACGAGCTTCCAATGGGGAGGAAATTAAGGATTATCACACTGAATTAGGCTCAGTGTTCAGGTAATCCAACATTTCACTGCTCAGCAGCTCCTGCAGCCTGAGGACAAAGCTGAACCATCCTGCCGTCGAAATAGGCAAAAATCTGCAGTAGATATTTTAGAAATATTTGTGATTTCTATTTAGAAATATTTAGAAATATTTGTGATGTGAGCTTAATTTCCGAGTCTTGATATTTGACATAATTTTCTAGCTGACATATACGTTTTCTTCACACAGTTAAAAATTGTACCACCATTATGCGCACAGATGATAGACCACCTTTATTTGAGAAGTATATTGACCTTTTTCTTTCCTCACCACCCCTTTCAAAACTCAAAATGGAGTTTTGAAAGGTCTGCCCCTTCAAATGTGAGATTGCGGAATTCACACTTCAGCAGACACAGACCCAAAGTATAATATAATCCTATTCAAAAGAGACCATCTTCCGCAGAGACACGGAGAGGAGCATTCAAATTCAGCAGGAATGTCCCTACAGGTTCTGACAGAAAACAGCTTTACTGCATGAAAAGGTCAGGGATATAACAAAAGCTTTTGATGGTCTCTGATCTTCCTCACTTTTACTTCTCTGGCTGTTAATTCAATAATAATTGTGAAGACTTTACCCAGCACAGAGGCTGGTTTTGAGTGCCCCCAGCTTTGCAGGGCACAGATTTTGGGACATTTGAAGAGCATGTTCTCAGCAGATGTTCTTTTGACCTCCTGAAGGCACTGCAATCATGAAAATATCTTCTAGACAATGTGCTCATTCTGCCACTAAAGTATGAAGCACCAGCAGTAATGAACTAATACTTTGTAGTCCATTATTTGCTTGTTCTTACTACAAAACTCTCCTTCTGGTTTTTTTTTTTTTAATTTTTACAATTTTTTTTTTTTAACTTAAAAGCAGCTCTGTGTTAGAAATGTACACAAACATCTAAACATTTTGGGGCCCAACTCCAGTTATATTGGTGCATCATGACAAACTGAAGATCATAAAGATAAAATGATGATGATGATTATGATAATAAACTTGATGCATTTTGAACTAACTCATCCTTCAAATTTTCTGAAGTGGAATAAGAAATTCTTATTGCTTGCCCAGCATATTCAAATATTTGAAAAATAAACAGAAAATGAAATAAACCAAACCACAATATCTCCTTCTTATGATTTCCTTTTTGAATTTGCTCCTGTTGCTTCCTATTTTACTTTGTTAGGATACAAATTGTGCTTTGCATCAACAAATATGTATTGACCTACACCTTGCTATTTGTTTGATTATTTTAACCTGAACAGATTAGACACTGCAGAATATCATTCACAGTTTATGTGGAATACTGATAACAATAACTGATTGCTGCACGTTATTCCAGTTAATGCATGAAAGCAGAAAAAGTAATTAGATGACACACACTGTCATCTCATCAACATTCTCAAAATACCAGCTTTGAGAGAAAACAAAAATTTAAAAAATCTGTTCAGCCTGGCTCATGAGTGAATTAGTAGCATATTAGATTCTATCTGCCTATATATTCATTATAAACTAATGGCAGAGATCCAGACTTAATTGCACTGTGATTAAATATTTATCTTGTTTTTAATGCAGCAAATGGAGCGTGCTGATTATAATGATCAAGGTGTCTCCATCTGGATGCAGCGAAAGGTAAAGTTCACTCACTGAGTGCAAAATGCTTTTGGGTCATTTCTGTATATTTCCTTCCACTTCAGTTCTTCCACAGGGAAGAAATTTAACCTGATTGTCCAGCCACCTCCCAACCTTTTTTAAGCTGAACAGCTAGAGTATTTTCTGAAAAGATGCAATTTGTACTTGATGGCTACACAGAGCTTTTCCTTAAATCTTAAGCTTCTCACCCAAGCCTTTGATGGCAACTTATATCCAAATTTGAGGCACGGCGAGTGCAGTAGGGACTGTAGGGATTTTGCAGAGTGTGAGACATGAAAACAGTGTAAGAGGTGGGGAAAGTGTTCAATACACTACAAGACATTTTCCCCAAGATGTCTTTCATTATTTCTCTTCACATTCCTCATTTTCCAAGCCTAAGAACTTTCTTTGTCAATTTTCAATGTTGTTTTTCACCTCTCTGAACCTTCTGCCACCTAAATATGTGCTTGTGAATAATGCCCATGGTATTCTTCCCCCACCAGCTCTCTCACAAACCTCCTTAGCAAGTGTTAATGTGAGACCTGCTCTGCATCTCTGCATCACCTTTCACAGGAGGGCTTTATCTTCCCAGAGAACACCTGCTCTGTTTACAGAAGATACATTTTCAAGGCCTTTCCCTTCTCCTCCTCTGACTTTCCACTCAGGCAGCATCACTGTTATTTTTCTCCCAGGTGATCCTCTCTCTGTCACTGACTTCTCCTGCTCTTTCTGACCCAAGTGTGGCATCCTGGTTGCTACACTCCTTTTGTGATTTACTTTGTATTGTTGCGAAAAAGCTTAATTTTCCAACTTGCCTAAGAAATATTTTCCAAAGTCATTTTTCAGTTGATTCTGGTTTACATCAAACAGAAAAAAAAAAAACAAACCCCACCCTCTGCAAGCACAGAGAATCATTTTGTAAAAACTTTGCTGAAGGACTGCAGACTTGAATTTTTAATGTTAAAACATTCAGAGAAATATTAGATTAGATTTCAGTTGGAATGTCTGGAGGATTTAGTTCAAAAGTGCAGCCCTGAAAACACTAATGTCTACAGATTCTGCATTAAAATAAACTCTCCAAATCCATTTTCTACACATTTGGAACAAATCCCTGTCTGTGTTTATTGCACTGGTAATGGCATCAGTGAAACAGATCCAACAACAAGCAAACTATACATGGTTTGGTACCTAATCCAGAACCTCAACTGCAATTGGGATTTCTGTGCAGCTGTGTTATTTTTATCACCATAATTCTTGTCATTGTACATGAAGATGTCAGTTTTCCTTGTTTCACTGCACTTTGAACTGCCAATGACCACGACTTATCCTTTTTCACCATGTTCCACTATAACTGGAAAATGGAAAAAAACCTGCAAAGATTATGTGAACCTTAATTATAACAGCAAACAGATTAAATCCAGTTAGTCCTCTTGCTGAGGATTCCGGTGGGAGCTAAAAAATGCCACAGCCTAAACTTAGGCTATTCATATTTGTGTGAGTCAGATCCTAATTACCAGTGTTGCACTAATGACACAGAAACAGCAGAAGAGAACCTCAGAGGGTGGTTATCCTTAGGACATGAAATATTATTAAAGGGTGATGAAAGAGAATTACTAAATGTGAAATATATATAGTCCAAACAGGCATAAAGTTGTCCGCAGCAGAAACCAAGGGAAACACACAAGAGTTACACTCCAGTCATTTATTTCCCTGAGGATGTAGGACACAGGAAATATATTCTTTCCTCTTCCACTCTTTTGCCAAGCTGTCATCAAACCCTTCTACTTCCATGTAAAAAAACCCACCCCTAAATCCTTTTGAATTCCAGATCCTGTCAATGTTCC
Organism: Origma solitaria; assembly: GCA_013397895.1. NCBI lineage: Eukaryota > Metazoa > Chordata > Aves > Passeriformes > Acanthizidae > Origma > Origma solitaria. Next base: position 129,294 of record VZRL01000889.1, on the reverse strand, counting down.
CCAACTCTTTCTCCTTTCCTAGCCAGATCATTCTTCTCTTTTTTCTCCTCTTCTCCCACTCCTGCTCCGTATCAGTCTTTTGTCAAGTCAGACACCCACACACTGATAGAGCATCCCAGTTTAAAATCCCAAATCCAGCCTTCAGTGTGGAAGATACACAGCAGGATCACTCCAGACCTGCTTCCTTTGCACTTCCACAGCACAAATTCAGATTAATTGCTCTCAATTAAAGTGGTTCACGTGAAGCCAGTAGCACCTGGATGGAAATACTGACTTATTTTGGTGGGTAATGGTAGTAAGCCCTGCACAGCAATACAGCAGATTAGTATTTTCTGATAAACAGTGCTTTTAAGCTTAAAATTCCTGATTGTGTTACAATATGCAGTGTAAGAGTTTGCAATAAGTTCAAGTACAGTTCTCAGCAAAGGTAAATTTTGCCTTCAAGGGCTGAGGCATGAGCTGCAGCCCATTTTCCCCAGGGAAACAATTTATTCCTTGAGGGAATGGCATGGCAGAGCTCCACTGGGGCTGCTGCCTCAGAGCCCCTAAAGTCAAGAGCCAAACAAGATTAAGATGATAAAAATTGGCCCCCGTTTATTGAAGGTCCCCCAGGTGCACTTACGGCAGAATCACACGTGACACAGGGCTTCGACACACTTATAAGTTTAGCAAATTAGCATCATTGACAGGAGCCCTCAATTAGAAGGACAGTTAATGAAGTAATTCCCCTCTTGGTTCGGTGTCCTGCTGAAGCCTCCCCCTTGCTTTTAGCCTTGCATTGTTTGTGTCTGAATACGTGGGAAATTGAAATATCCTTGGTTCTCTGAAGAGGCAAGATTCGGATAGGATTCCAGGAATGTGTTTGTCTAACAAGGTATAAAAAGTACCGGAGTCAAGTAAGAAACTATAGAATTATACAATAATAGTCTACAGAGCGACGAATATATAAAAAATATATAAAAATCAAAAGTTTATTGCCATCAGAGCCACAAAGGCCTTCCTGGTGTCCAGCCTCAGCTGTGTCATGGGCAGCTCGTCAGACATATCCAACTGCATGACTTAAACAGATATGGGCAAAAAACTTAGCTGGAATTTTTTGGGATGTTATATCATGTTGGCTGTATTCTGCTAAAAAAACATGAGATGGAAACAAGACTTGACAATAAATACATTGCTTTCCACCTTCTGTCCTGCCTCTGCTCATGGGAGGTTAAAGCAGAACACATGAACTTTGTGGCAGGAACTTTGATTTGTATTTTGTTTAAAAAGAATGCTGAGAATTACCGTTTTGCTGGAAAAAAAAGAAAAAGTAGAAACATTTTTTCCATTTAGGAGACTGGATTGAAAAAAGAAAATTGAGACATTTTGGGCCAACATGGAAAGATATTGAAATAGTCTCACTCTTTCCCTTAGTGTATATTAATAAATAAACTGTTCTACAGTTTGAACAGAATGAAATACTGTCAAAAAGTTGAAACTAATGAAATTCATGAATAACTGCAACACTGACTTGTAATATTACTGTAGAGTGTTAATTCATGCTCTGTAAGTCAGTGTTAAAATACAGTGCTGCAGGCAAATTGAATATATAAATCTCTATCCAGACCTTTTTTGTTCTTGGGCTGTAGCTTCTTCATTGCAGCTATTGTAGCCATTCCAATAAAACCAGGAATTCCAAGGCATTTCTCAGCTTATTTGACATAAATAACTTTTGAAGTATATAAAAGTAGATTTCATGTTAACATTTTTTAGTAATAGGGAACTGGACATTAATGGGAGCATGTTACAATTAAAATTACAACTGTGTTCATAATTGGAGCATATTATAATTTCATAAATGTTATTTTAATCCCAACAGTTGTCATACAGCCACAACTCCCATGGCAGTCAGTGGAAGTTGTGTCTAGAATAAGTAAAGAATGAGTAAGTCTGAACTGGACTGTGAAATCTGTTGGCCTTCTACTTATCTTCAATCACTGCGATAATTTTCATTTAGCGTTTTATTACTTTTCAATACCATGGATCCTATGTAAAAATGTTTGACAGAATTTTGTTTTGAAGTCACACGGTGTTTATTTGTAAACAAAACTACTGAGGACAACAGTTTTATATAAGTAAAAAAAAAAAAAAGGAAAAAGAAAGAAAGAAAGGAAAGCAAAAATGGTCGTTTCCAAAACAACTTTTTAAACTACTGCAGATGAATAGATATGATTACATAATAGTTAGGCAGCTGAATGCCACAAATCATTCTTTCTTCAAGCCTAGTAATGGACATTCATGCTCTGAGGTAAAGCACTGTTTATCTGAAAGAATTCCAGTGGAAAAAAAAAAGTTCATTTTAATTGCAGTAGTAAAAACTTCAAAAGAATATACAGTAAAACAAGAATCTATTCTATTCCTAAGACAAAAGGAAACAGGAAGGTCTTGGCTCTTGCAAACAGCCATTACCATACGGAAAGTAAACATATGAGTAAAAATGATGTGAATGAAGTACATATTTGTTATTGAAGAAATCATCGAAGAAGTTGCTGAATACATGCAGAAATCCCCATCATCCTGTCTGAGTGAACTCATTCAAGCCTTTGCTTCGTATTTCCATGCCCCTAAAGCAATTTATATTCTCTTTATGATAAGAAATACATTCGAATTTCACCTGTTTTGTTGTTTCAGTGATACGATATAAACAGGGCTGTTTCGCCTTTCCCAATATTAATGACAAGCAATATGTCACTGTTTATTAAAATAATAAGGCCATATCTTCTTCAACATTTTTTTCTCTGTTGAAGGGATTCTCCAAAAATCCCTTGTCTGAAGTTAGTCCATCTCACCCACAGCTGGCTCAATAAAACGTGGGGCAGACCTTTCCTTCTCACAGCCTCCCTGCAGCCCATGGACCCACATCAGAAAATGATCTGAAACATCACATCTTTCCCTGATTATACAATCAGCCTCAAAGGAGGCTGAATTTGACAGAAGTACCAAAATCTCTCAGTTCAGCCATGCTCTCTCTACTTTGCCACCTGCCAGAGAGCTTTTCTTGGCACTGCTTCCATGCTTTCTTTAGCAGTCATCCAACCTGCTCAAACTTAGGTTCTTTGACACTCTGATGTAATAACGTATGAATTACTGAAAAAGGGTGGTTGCAGAATTAATAAATTTTTTTCCCAAAAGTCGGAGTAGATTTTTGTTCATTTTCTTGTTTCTTACTGAACAAGAGCTATTGATAAAAAATTAATTTATTTAATGACAAGAGATATGAAATTATAGAAAAAGATCTCAGGACAACAAGCATACAAGATATGTGATTGAACATATCATAGGAGGATTTCCTTGGGTGTTTCATACACTTTAAAAATGTAGAGATTATGCAATATAGGCATTCCCAAGAGTGTTATTAGAAAGGGAAATTTCCCATTCATCCTGCTGCTTAACATCATATCATAGGGAGTAATAATAATAACAATAACAACTTAGAGTGGCAATTTGTTACTGGTTTTAATAATAAAATATTGGGGTTTTCTTCTTTTCCTTCTCTTGCTTATTGCACACTGCAACTGGACAGCTTTCAATAGTTAAACCTTTCAATTTCTTTCTAACCAGACTAATTTTTCTGTTGTGTCTTTATGTATTGATTTTACCATATTTCCAGTTTAAGGCTTTCCTGGTACCTTTTTCAAACATGATACTGGAGCACCACAGTCTTGCCAAGGGTACTTTCAGGATTCATCCTGGTTAACTTTGCTTACAAATCTTATGTTGAAATAGTCAGGAAGAAGAGTGTAGAGCTTCCACCTGAAAATCACTGGATTTCAGGAAACCTCATCACAGCCACTCTCATTTATTTTATAAATCTAGAATTATTTGCACCCCAATTTTCAAAAAAACTTGCATCAGTACATTTAGAAGTGGATCTAGGTTTTAGTAGGATCAAAAACTTTGAAGCACAGAATATTCAATATGTCAAATATATCTTGTGGAAAGAGATACCAAAAAAATAATAAACCTCAGAAAAATTATAAAAATAAGCTCTCAACCACTTTACAAAAGGTGATGTCCTGGAAACCTCAGGAGGAAAGTAACAAATGTAAGTACACTCATATGTGTATAGACACCAAATTCAAGATTCACTTGTGGTCCTTCTTATGGAAACCGGAAAAAGGAATTTAACTTAAACTCAGAGTTTATTCCTATTTGATATTAACCAAACACACTCCTATGCATGTACATGACATCTACATGCAGAGAATAATTTTTTTAATATCTGACGTACTGGGAAGACTCACTAGAAGTTCGTGTTTCTTTTCTCTGACTGCAAAGATGGAACTAAATTGGACTCTTTCCTCTTGAAGTGGAATTCAGGATGGGATGACATCTACCCATTCTGTAGCTGAGCTGCTGCCCAAAAATAAGGCTACAGAACAAAGAGTTTTGGCACAGTTTAGTGCCAAATGCACAACTGCCAAAACAGACACTCACAATGTATATTCCACCATTCAAACTTTACAATAATGGATACTATTTAGGTTAAAATGTCTGCATGGAAGGGTCTGGATTGTTATCCATGAAAAATGTACTTAGCATCTTTAAATGCTTTAAGTTTTATTGTCTTTAACTTTGCTGTCTTGTACTATCTTGTACAGGACATCATTCCAAAAATTGGTCATTATTCAATATATTTTTAGCCTCCTGAATTGATGTGCAATACAAAGCCCCGGCAACTAAAAACCACTTAAATTTGCACTGTAAAGAAGTGAAATTCCAAAATTAACCAAAATTAATGCTTGCTTAAACCCAGAGTAAGCATAAAGTAAGCCTCTTTGCGATACTATTTTTTGATTAGTCCTTTTCACCCGGCTTGTTAACCTGCTTCCAAAACCTCAACCAACCACCAATGCCGTTTGGTTTGCTTTCATTAGTTTTTGCTTCTTTTCACTGAACTTTCTGCATATCTAATGGCTGGATGGGAATCTTTAGCACAATTTAATCCCAATATCTCACCAGAGACGACTCAATTTCTTCTTCACTCGAACTTTAAACGCACATTCCCACTCAATTCCCCTTCCAACTGGGAGCACACATGCCATGGAACAGCAAGAGAGATCAAGGAGCTGAACCAAGGGAATGCTGACTCTAACAGGGAAATTGCATTATGGATCGGGCACTTTCAGCTGGAGCAGCCACCCGACGGAGCACCACACAGACCCGTGCAGTGCCAGCACCAGCACCAGCGCAAAGGAGAGCGTTGCAGCGGCTGAAACCATCTTGGGGAAGCTGAGAAGCTCCACAGCAGCAGCAAACTGGTGGGACAACTCTGAGGTGTGAAATATCCTCTGAGTGTTGGTTGAGTGGTCTCTCCCTAGTTATGCCAATTGTCCAATGTTGATTGGTTGTTGTGTCATTGACTCCGCCCTTCCCTTCCCCTCATTGGTTCTTGTATCACACACCCCACCCCTCCCTTCTTCCCATTGGTTGTCATTGTATTTCCCCGCCTCCTCTCTAACCCTATTGGACCTGGACCCCTATATCTGCAGTCACGCAGAGTGACTCTCCATCTTTTGCTGCTGGATCCCTTCGAGGAGTAAGTCCCCGGAATATCCGCGCATCTGGGCCCTCTGAAGTTCTTTTTTCCTGGTAACGCTGAGCTTATCAAAGGCTCTGGGGTGTGTGAGTGTCATCCATCGGCACGGGTGACAGAAAAGGTCTCGCTTGCACAGTGTCGGATGCATCGGCCGGAAGGGTCTGTCTGGGAATCAGGATACTCTCAGAAAATGCAGCAGACCAAATCTCACCCCATCACCACCCAGCGTTAGGAGAGTGCAGAGAATCATGGTTGTGCTGGTAGAGGGAATCAGGAATGAACAGCCTGCGTGAATGAAACAATGCTTGCAACAGCAGCCAACCCCACACAGAATATCTATCCCATTGCTGCCTTTCTCTCTGTGTGCCTCTCAGACCCACGGACCCCGTGCCCATTCTCGACTCATTCATCCCATTTTTTTCTTCTTTAATTCCATTTTTAATTCCTCCCACAGGAATTTCTTGTCTCAATTTCCATCACTTCTCAGATGAAAACCTGTCCTTTCTAGCAGGATTTTATCAACTCTATCGTGTTTAGCCTTTTCACAGAATCCCAGAACCACTGAGGTTGGAGAAGACCTCCAAGAGCATCGAATCCAACCTGTGACCAGTCCCCACCTTGTCAAACAGAGGAGAGCACTGAGTGCCACATCCAGTTGTTCCTTGGACATTTCCAAAACACTGTGCCCCACGACAAAAATATGCTCTTTTGTCACAATTCTGTGCTTCAACTCTACTTCTTGGGAGTACAGCAGACTCAAGGAGCACTGAGATCCCTGCAGCAACACAAACATTGGTTCGTTCATCTTGCTCACTCCTGCTCCATCGTCAGAGGATGAAGAAATAAATATCAAATAATAAACTTCGGCTTTTTTATTCACTTCTCTAAACTGGCTAGAGCTAGAGCTAGTCCTGCTCTTTTTATCTGTCCTAGCAAGGACTAGACACCTGAAAAACCTCTTTTTGGGGAACACTGCTTCCCAGACTGACTGATACCTTAAGATTTTTAGCTTCCATATTTTTCACGTATCTGTAATTTTAGAGTATAACTCTGGACTCCATGCAGGGTGCCAAAGATGCTGTTCCCAGTATTTTAGACAAAACAATTTCTCTCAGTTGGAAAATCCAAGGACACTTCTCTGCCTCAGAGTCCCAAAATATGTAAACAACAGTGAATTCAGGGGAGGAAACTTGGAGTAATTGATATCATCACCTAAAGGTGTAATTGGACGATTAAGACTCAATATGTTAATGGACAGAACTTATAAAATGTGAAAAACTCTTGACTCGCAGTCCATTTTTGGGTAGTCTCTCGAGTGGGCTCTGTCTACCCAAAATGTACCTTAAAGGCCTTTAATAAACTAATCTACTTGTTATTTCCCCTAACTTTCTGTTTCAGGTGAGCCTTTTTTAGGCATCAGACAGAAAAGCAGAACTTGTGTAAAACTGCACCGTCAATACAGACACGGTACCAACAGAGCGTGTGTACACCTGGTTTAACAGAACCACAGAATTTGGGGTGGAAGGGACTTTAAATATCATCCACTCCCACCCCCTTTCTGTGGACAGAGACACCTTCCACTATCCCAGATTTCCCAGACCCCCATCCAACCCGGCCTTGATCTGAGCCGAGCTCAGTCCGAGCCGTTGCCTGCCAGGAAAAGTTTCATCTCGGGAAAATTTCTGTCTCAAAATCCAGGTAAGAAAGTGGGAAGCAACCAGAACAAAAAGTTCATGACACAGAGCAGTATGGAGTTTAGGGGATACTATATGATCTTCCACTAGAATTTGTACACTGGGATGAATGCTGTATAACCATCACAAATATCACTCTCCGAAACCATGCAGATTATGGAAAAATGCCCATTTTGAGTACGAGTTTCTCAGGCAGCTGCCAGCACTGCAGGCTAATCTCAGCCTCCTAGCTCACTTTTTTGTCAATCTTGAAGTGAGCAATTTTGCCAAACTCTGTTATTTTTATGATATATGGACAGACAGCCACTGAGGGATAGGCTAAAACTACTAATTAATTTTCATTCCTGACCTAAGCAAGATTTCCAGCTTTTAAATGTGGCAGGCTACTCTAATAGCCTTCAGTGCCACCTGGCATCTAGAACTATTTTTACTGCATAAGCCTCATTTCCATCAGAATGGGGTTTAATATGACCTTTATATAATTTTCCGGTTTAGTCTATATTTTGCTTGGAATAGATGGAAAAGTAATTAGCAAGCTAGCTTCAGGCACTGGAAAAAAAATAATATATGCAGTTCGAGAAGAGAAAGAAAAGGAATTACTACAAATGCGTAAACCAAGATCAGCAAGACAGTAAATCTGTGCTACAGACCCTGGGGAATGGCAAATCCTTTCCCTTAGAATAATTCGGAAAGATGATTTTGCTCTTCGAAATGTGTGGAATAGGATAACTTTGCACACCACAGCAAAATCACTGTGGCCCCAAAAAGCCAGCCTGGGAGCTGTCACAAATCCACAGCTTCAGATCCTGCTGGGCAGTGGGCAGGAAACTGAAGTCCTTGAGACTTGTCCAGGTGCATCCTTGATGCTTCGAGGGTGGCGCAGAAAGCACATTAAACATTCCATGCTTTTCTTTTGAAAGTTTCATTTCAGTAGCTTTAAAAAAAGAAAAATTTGGGTTGTTTTTTTCTTTTCTGGTAGTCATAGAATCGTAAAATGGTTCGGGTTGGAGGAGACCAAAACAAGTCGTCCATGTCCAATGATCATCACAGTAATCATTAAAGAAGTTACAATTTTAAAGGGTTTTTTTTACAATCAATAAAGGCCATGAGGGCATTATTTTCAGGAAGATGTGATACCCTGTGTGAAAACAAAGTTCAAACCCACATCAGTTAAATATTTTAAGGGAAAACATGTTGTATAGTTATTATATTATCATATAAAGATAATTTTCATGGAAATATTGATGCCAGTAAGATCTCAAATGTATTTAATTTGAAATTTTAATGTCGTTCTCTGAGAGCCAAGAACGTGTGTCCAGAACTTTAACCAAATGGATCTTGGCTGCTCTTTGATGAACAGTGCAGCACCAAATGGTAAAATCATTTGCTTCCATGTTATAGAAGGAAAGACAAGGAAAAAAATTGATTAAAATATTGATCTGTTCCAGAAAAGACCTATCCAATATTTCAATTATAGAATTATAGTCTAGTTTAGGGTGGAAGGAACCTTAAATTCCATCCCACCCCACCCCTGCCATGGCAGGGACACCTCCCCCTGTCCCAGGCTGCTCCAAGCCCCAATGTCCAGCCTGGCCTGGGACACTGCCAGGGATCCAGGGGCAGCCACAGCTGCTCTGGGCACCTGGGCCAGGGCCTGCCCACCCTCCCAGGAACAATTCCTAATTCCCAAGATCCCATCTAAATCTACCTATTTTTAAGCTGTCTAAAATAATATTACTTTAAACTATCTAATATAAATCTATCTAAGATGTTGCCAAGTTGAACCCTCCTGCCTTCCACCCTACATCATTAAGAAAAATAAAAACCATAAAACATTAATATTCTGAATATCAAGGCAATCTTAAACTAGTAAAAGGGAAAACCTGGGATTTCAATAATATTATGCCTAGTGTTTTAAATCTATGAAAAATTATAATCCAGAGAATTTTTAATGCAAGGGCATTTAGATAGAGAAAAAACATACTCCTGTACAACATTTTTATCCTACAAATTCCGTTCTGTTGTTTGGTGTTTGTTTAAGTCTACATGTCTCATGAACAATTTTATTTCTGAGGAACCAATAATTCCACCAGAAATACTCTCTTTAGAGTCATCAAAGCTATGCCCAGAAAGTCAGCTTTGAAATACCTATTGACCAAAATAATTTATAACTACCTTTAATTTTTCATCTTTTTAAATCTATTTCCTTTCTCCTAAGCTTTTTAAAATTTTACAAATTTTTTTATTTTTAATTCTGCTAATAGGCTACAGGAGAAATACCAAGGCAATATGCTTCAGTTTCCTGCTTTAAAAACCTTTGAAACTCAGGAAATCCAGGAAAGAAACCAAGCTACAGAAAAACCTGGAGTTTTCCTAATAGAAACAAAACACATAACTTGTAAGCAATTCAGATTTCAGGTATTGCGTAACCCAATGTTCCTAGAGTAAGGGTAATGGACAACTCTTAAGAGTTTTCGATCTCTAATTTTCATAACTTTTTGGTAACTCTAAGGATTATGCCTAGAGCAACTTTAATCCTGGAGCTTGTGTTCCTCCATTCCAATTCTTTTCCAAAATTCCATTAAGTTCCTTTTATGAAAAAAACATAACTCTACAGATTTTTCCAGCAGGATGTCTTTCATGTGAATGGTACTTTAAACTTTTGCTCTTTCTCAAAGGTGACATTTTCCCCCCTTTGTTTTTCACTTCTTTAGGAAAAACATGCTAAAATAACTTTTATATAATTTGAAATTCTTAATAAAAAGGGAACAGATTAGATATCACATGGAATTGTAAGAGTAATATTGTATTCCAGGGAAAAAAATAGACTTTTTGTAGTAGTTGCACACAAATATTCAATGCAGTACATACTGTGCCACAAGGCTGTCGAAGGGAATATTTTCTAGGAAAGTCTTTGAAGAAGGAGGTCCTGTCATAAATTGAGTTTTTAGTCTTTACAACACCTAAATTAAATTAAGATAATAGTAAAACTCATACTGTAAAAGAGCTTTTACTGCCATGAATATCTAAATGTGTTTGCATGTGTTGTAGAGACAGCATGCAAAGACAGAAATGCCAGTTACCAAAAGCACAAAGTTTAAAAAAAAAAAAAAAAAGAAAAAATCCATGGCAGAGGCAAGGAATGGCTCCAGTTAATTGATGATCTCAAAGGACATGTATTTATTATTTCAGTTAAAATCACAGCGCAGGGACACGTGAACAAAGTGCTGCGTGCTATGCTGTGCTCTGTTTCATCACGTCTTGGAAGAATTACTCTTTAATAACTACAGAAACGATTCCAGGCTCCTTGAGGAGACATGGGGGGGAATCCATAAAACCACAGGGAAACATTTTCAGGATGCAAAGCTTCAAACAGCAGGACATCCAGCAGGAGCTGCTACATGAGGCTTAAAAACAGTTGTCAACAAAGCAATCTCCTCCCAGCTCAACAAACGGCTTTCAAAGACTCGTGCCACATATGGATGGGACAAAAACACATGGAAACGAGAGAATTGCCCTGAAATTTTCGTGCATGAGCTTCTGGTAACACTGTTTAAGTGATGAATAGTTAAATAAATAATTTGATTAAATTATTTGATTAAATTTGATTTTAAATAAATAAAAATAAATGAAGAATTGTGGCAAAGTGACTCAAAAGAGAGCTTAGATGCCCAAAACAACATTAAATCATAGGTGTTTCACTGGAAGGAGAAAAGAGATCAAGAACAATCCTTACCCAGAAGCAATGCTAAGGAAAACTTTGTTGAAATTGTGAGGAGTATTTGGAAAAACTCCTTGGTTTACCTTTGCTTCTAAAGCAACTTGAGTGAAAGACAATGGGTTATAATGAAAGTTCATTAGTCAGAAGCATTCTGAAACTGAAGGAACTCCTCTGAAATAGGATTTCTCTAGAGAGAGAACTATAGGGCACTTATTATTGCAGTATTATTAATCTTCAACCGAGAGGTTACAACATTCAAAGTAAAATTTTAGTAACTTTGCTTCAACGAGATTCCTACCAGATGGCATTGCCAGAGCAGCTAGACCCTATCCCAAAAAGCAGAATATGGGAAATAGCATTGTTTCATCCCTTTGATTAAACAGGAAAAGGAATTTTAGTTTTGGCCCTGATCGCAGGTCAATTAAAAGTTTGCAGTTTTCATAAAACATTGAAATAATGTTTATAGTATTCATAAAAATATTCATTGCAGTTTGTCCTACCTCATGTTCTCTGATAAGTGAAGGCATTGCTTGGAAAAACACTATGAGTATGAATAATGCTTAGATACATTTCATGAACTGCAGGAGACTTGCTGCTCTTTTTCTCTGTGGAAAAGAGCAAAATCTGGTATTTGATAAAACTGCCTCTCCCAAGCACATCCCACTGAAAGGCCCCAGGTGAGTGCATGAGGTTTTGAATGCAGTTTCTATTTATTTTTCTGCACCCCAAATGCAGTTTCTATTTATTTTTCTGCAACTTCCAAACTACACGACGGCATTCCTACTCAGAGGGAGGGGAATCAGCTTTAAGCAGAACCTACAAGTTTGTAACCGACAATACAACCTGAGAAATAAGCTGTACTAAAACAATCCTGCAATAATGCAGAACTAATCTGTTACTTTCAAAACAGCAACATCTGGTCATATCTTACAGCAAAATCAATAGAAACTATAAATTATGGAGCATCTGAAGAGCTAGCATTGCTTCTGAAATTTTAAGATAGGAACTAATGTTGGGTTGCACTTTATTAATGGATTTTTCTCTTAGTATAAATCATATCTGGAGTGGAGCCCATGTGGCTGTGTTATAAATTCCATTTCCCTTGCCCATTTTCAGCTGATCTCTCTGGTTAGCTTGGCCTGCTCACAGCTATGGGCTCTCACAAAAACAGCAGCAGTGTTCCAAATGCAAAGAGGGATGCCACGTGTGCGTAGAGATGCTCTAAAAAAAAATGTGTGTATTTAAACCATTTCCATGAAGGGAAAAAGGCTGGGTTTTTTTGTTCATTCCTGTGTAAGAAAACCCATCCTTTTGTAACTAACATTTCTATTGAACAGCTGCAGGAGGTTTCTGCTAAAACACTCCCCATGAAATTTTCAAGACTGACAGGTCTCTCAAGAAATGGATAGCTGAAAATTGATGTTTAGCAATTCCGATGTATAGTCCATGCAGTGCGTTAGTACTCCACAGTTTTTCCCCAAATTCCTCCTTTCTCTGTTTTGCAGAGTTATTTCTCATCTCAGTCCTGCTTCCTGCCCATTCTGCTGCCACATTTGTGTTTAAAGCTCCCTTTTGCTTCTTTCTGTATTCAGTGCTAGTCTTAACCACTCTCCCTCTCTCACATCCTGCTCTTGGCTTTGTTCTCCATCCTTTCATTTATTATTCTTCGCCGTATCCTAATTACTTATATTGCTCCCAAGTTGTAGGTTAGCGCTGTAAACAGTGTTCAATCCTTCCTTGCCATCTTCCTCCCTTCATTCACTTTTCTTACCTTTTCCCTTCTGCTCCTCTGGAGACCTTTCCGTCTTTTAACAAGCCACTATAAAGCGATTCCCCATTTATTTGATGTTTTAGCTGGCTGAGTTTGTACAACTCAGTGCCATTTCAAATATTCCGGGCTTCTCAGTGGCATTCTTCCCTGGTACATTGTCTCCTTCTTCCTTTAAATACTCCCCAGCTAATGGATCGCCAATTAATTAGAAATAGTTAATCTTCACAATAAAATAAACACGACGCATTTGTGTCTCTCTGGGAGCTCCTAAGCTAATTTTTATGACTGTGATGGTAACCATTCTCACCGCCTGGCAGCTTGTCAATGGAAATAAAAGTTCTCTGAGCAGATATCCAAGGCACTGTTTGGAGAATGTTTTCTTCGAGCAGGTTGCTCCTGCATCTGCTGTCTTTCCCTTCCCTCACTGCTTGTCCCCAGCCTTCGCTGTCTTTGAGGGTGTCAGTTTTGGGGTGTCATGGAGATGGCTCAGTTTTGCCAGCATAAAAACAGAGTAAAAACTAGCATTTTAAAAAAAAAAAAAAAACCACCAAAAAACACCACCAACAAAAAATACCTCCAAAAAAAACAACCAACAAAAAAAATCCCCAAAAAGAAACTCAAAGCAAAAACAAACCAAAAAACCCCCCCAGAAACAACAACAAAAAGACCCAAGCCAAACAAAGAAAATCTCCAAAAACCCCCAAAACAAACAAAACAAAACAAAACAAAACCCCAAACCCCGAAACAACAAAAAAAACCCAAAACCCCCAAAAAACCCAAAACCAAACAAACCCCCCCAAAATAAAAAACAAACAAAAAACCCCCAAAGAAACAAAAAAACCCAAACCAAACCAAAAAGAAAACAAAAAAACCCCCCCCCCCCCCAAAAAAAAAAAACCCACAAAAAACCCCACCTTTTTTTGTTTTTTAAAACTCCTGACTGCTTTTGATTCATTTTATTATCTGAAGCTTGGTGTGCCAGCTTAACCATGGAAGGAAAGAACAAGCCATCGATATTTTTAAATACCACAAGAGGCCTATATTTCCTACTGACTCCAAACTGAGGGGAAAGAAGACAAAAAGAAGGGGGAACAGACAGAAGAGGAGAGAACCAAACTGTGATATGTCTATTTATCAAGTTATACACAAAATAAAGCTGGTTAAAATTATTTTTTTAAAGAGGTAGCACTCAAGAAATGGTTACCACGGCGCAGATGTAATGTAAATTATTCATACCTGCTGAAGTTGGTTCCTCTTCAATGGAAGCTGTGCAAAAAGGTGTCAGGAGTGGGGAGGGAGGCAGGGACAGGGGATGGGAAGGGAAAAGGAAAGGAAAGAGAGAGAGAAAAAGAGAAAAATACAAATGAAGAAAGGCATGTAATACTAATGAGTGTATTATTTACATTTTCTTACTGTAAAAGCAAATAGATATAATGAAAAACATTATTCTCGTCATCCTCGACCCCTTCTAGTCCCTTCAGTTTCTTCCTAGTGGGAGTTGCTGATTCTGAGATTGAGCACTTAGGGAGCCCAAGTGGCAATTTTGGGGCGGGGTGTGTCTGTCAGGGACACAGTTACTCCCCATTTCACATGTTTATTGTCTGGGAAAAGCAATAAAAATTCTGTCTTCACCTCTCCCTCTTGTTGACAGATAACCATTAAATTGCCTTAAGTTACCATCAAAAAGCACTGATGACTCTGGACTATCTATTACCCTCACACTCAAAAGAAGGAACCAGACATATTCACAGCAAAAGTGCATTTTAAAAGTGCATCAGTGACCTAGTTCCTTCTCTTCCTTTAGTCAGTGTATTTTATACACACATTCATCACAAAAACAGTCTCTTCACAGTCTGGAAAAACTTTGGGATGGCAGCAAAGGCTGAATTCAAGTGTTTCTGACTTGGATGCTCTAAAGGAACCTAGATGTGAGAGAACTCTCCATAAATGTGATATAGAGGCCCTCTTGAGATATTAAACACATGTATCCACACTTTAACCTTTTCTCTTTTAATGACTGCCTTCTACCAGGTGAAATGGAAGCTCCTTCTCTTCGATTTCTTGTAGAATGAATTCAAAAAATGCTCCTACAGCCATAGCAAACATCGACCCACTCTGACAGCCCCAGGGCTAGCACGCGGCGTGGGCAAAAATTCCAAATATTTTCTCAAGGACCAGAACCACGCTTGGTAAATTGCTTTTTTTTCACCCTTTACTATTGCTCCATGTTTTATGCAGGGACAAACTAGGAGAGGAGAAGGGAGAACTTCCCCCTTTTTGGAGAAAATTTGTCAACAGACATCAACTGCATTTGGGAGCGGCCATAAACCTCGGTTAATTCACTACAATATTCCGTTTGCAGCTGTATGTGACAACCAGCACTGAGCACATCAGTTATTGCTAATTGCAGGGTAGCACGGTGTCCTTTTGGGGACTGTCAAATCTAATCGAGAGGAAATAATGAATTACTCTCTCAAGCACCAGCCAACCATCTTGTCTCCAGCTACAGCCACCAGAGGTAAACAGGTGTTTTTTACTTCTAAAGTTTGGGATTTGGATAAACCCTGAAGAAGGCCACGCGACAACAACAACATGGCGTTGTGTCATACATAATTTAAAACGGCCTAAACATGATACTTAGCTGAGCCTTGCCTTTTGTAACCCCTTATTTAATGTCTGAATGTGTATTTTGAAGCTAGGTTAATCTGTGATGCAGTGTACGTATGGAAAGATCACATCAAGCTTTTTACATGTTCTTGTACTGCTTAAACTGAATTTAAATGAAATGTGTTTGCAGTAGTAGAGGATTTCCAGGCAATGAAAGAAAGAAGGGAAAATACCATCCCACTGTTTTTAACTTGAACTAATCAGCTAAATCATTAATTTAACAACACGACACCTGTTGACAAACACACATAAAACCCCAAAACCCAAAGAAACCAACCAACCAACCAAAAAACACCCCCAGACAACCCCCCCAAACCCCACAAAAACAACAACCCCCAAAAGCAGAATATCTGGAATATTTAAATCTTACAACAGCAGAATCTGAAGTAAATAAACAAACTACAAATTAAGTCAATAAAGTAGGCTGCAATTTCTCAAGGTAGCAGTGGAAGAGAGGACTACACAGACAGAACAGAAGATGAAAGCTGGAAGCTGAAATTTTACAAATGCCCCAAATCTATATTAGCTTCCAGCTCTACTGCTGCTTGAAAGAAAAATAATTCAAAGTACTGGAGACTGTGCTTTAAAACTGGTTAAACAAAATTGTCCAATTATGCAAGGAATATTTATTCCAGTAACCATTTCCTTCAGACTGCTATTTGAATAATATTCTGAGACTTAATTATTGGGATGAATAGCAGCATTAGCAATTCAAAGCTGGATTCTGTTATTACTCTGATGGTTGTTTCAGAGGGACCACTCTGCACTTAGGAACACATCTAAATAAAACAGGATAGCGAAATCTCATTTGAGTAACTCACTCAGATGCCAAAACAGCTATGCCAATAATGTTACTTTTCTGTTTATTTAATTAATTTTGGCTATTGGATTGCTGGTTTAAGCTCTTACAGGAATAGACTATCTTCTTTTCTTGCCTGAGTTAGAGTTGGTGAGAACTGCTTTTGCAAAAAGACCTAATTTTACTTGTCAATACTGTATTTCTTAATCCTAGACAGAAATTAAAGATGAATGCTAAAAATAGATATGAAAGTGCAGTTATGAACTTGTTTGCAACTCATACAAACTTCTAGGAAAAAACCAAATGAACTTAAGTCTTGCTTTTTGTGACAGGATATTTTTACCTCTCTTTAGATTAATGAACCATGTTTAAAAAAAACAGCCTTCAGTAAGATGTTGAGTGCTCAAAGAATATATCTACTTTTGCATTATAATACCAGCTCAAATGCAATATCAGCACTCTGCTTTTCCACTTCTTAAGGAAATACACTAAATCACTGCACCAAAAATTTCCTACACTACACCACCTCTTACTTTTTTTTTTTTTTTTCCTGTTTCCATCAGCAGTGATTTAAAACATTTAGTTATTTTAAAAAGCTATTTATATAGTGACTCATCCCCAGGGTAATTATCTATAATTTACTCTTTACTCATTTCAGAGGAGTTGCCTTGCTCCACTGGGTTAGCACAGGCTGGTGACTCACTGGGGTGGGTGGAGGGTCCCCAGCAGCCTGACTCCTGAAATGTGAGACTCCCACAGAGGAGACAGTAATTTAACCAAAAAAAGGCCCCCAAAAAGTCACAGGGCATCGCCGGGTCATGGTCTGATAACAGCACTGCATGGCTTTATACTGCAAAATACTCTACAGTGTTAAAGCATTTTCAACAACATATTTCGTTCTCTTTTAATGCATCACTGACAAAATATAACGGCAGCAGAAATGTTGGACTTTATCTTCGTTGGGAAAACCTGATGTTCACTTGGGAAAACTTAATCATGTTTTCCTTAGAGGTGAATAATACTGCATGACTTAAGCAGGAGAAAAAAAAACCCAAAAAAACAACAAAAAACCAAGAAGACATGAGTGGGTTTGGAAAGCTTGTACTGGGATATGTGTCATCAAAAATTAGCTTAAGCGAGATAATGCAGAAAGGCAATGCTTGGATAGGATCTGAATATCTGTGCCAGACTCCTGATTATTTCTGTTACAATGGTAGAAGCCTTGACAGGTCTGGGGAAAAAAAATCTGAAATCTGAAGCATAAATATCTCGGTTTAGGCAGATCCAGGGTAGCAGCCTGATATGCTGCGTTATGTCTTATGGCACATTACACTAGCTTTGCATTATATTAAAGCTTGTGTTAATTTTATATTAATGTGATTTTTATTTTTTGACATTCTAATGGAATGCAAGATTCATATATAAAAGAATAAACTTAGATAAATATGGCATTATGCCTATGGAAAATCTGTGCAAGAGGTCTACAAAATTATCCAAAAGAACAGCAAGCTCCAAGAGCAAATAACATTCTCCTGAATGCAACATCAAAAATAAATCATATTCTGCTCAGCATCAAATCTCAGGGTCTCAGAGGACCTTCATGCAAGGAAGACTGACTTCCCAAAATCTCAGCTCTAGTCATTAAGAAAGTGATTTTAATGCTACAGATGTTTCACTGAAAACATCTTCCTTCTCTCCCCACCTGACAGACTTCAGCATCCACAGGCACGTGGAACAGAATTTGCCTCCTCCCTGCTTCAGCTGGACATGTTTTGGGGGTTTTTTTGCAGTCATTCATGAGATTAGAAAATAAGAAAACCCAAACCAAAAAAACACAACAAACATCCCAAACAAATAGACAAAAAGGGCACAACAGAACAAAAAGAAACAAAAACAAACCCCGGAGGAACACACAAGGCTTCTGACCAGTGCATGTCAGACGTAACTCACCACAAAGTGATGAAACTCAGTTTGTGTTTGGGGGACAGACGTTCGATGGAAAACAAATACATTAATTAAGAAACCCTAAAAATGGCCTGTGACACTCAGTAGAGAAAATGTATCTCTTTTCACAGGTTTACATTGATTTAAGCACTGAAAGCCTATAAAAAACGTAGTCTTTCTTCATTGCTTTATTCAAGAAAGAAAAATGCTAATAAGAAGCGGGTTTCTTAGAAGATGCCAGGAATTAATCAAATCTAGAATTCTAGGGTCTTAAAATGTTAGAAATTCCTGTAAAGGCATCTAATTCATTCTCACTGGTCTTCCTTTTTACCAATCATCAGGGTCAGGTGCTGAATGAGAGTATGTTTAAACATGAAATAAAAAAATTATTTAGGTGAAATACTATATTTTGTAGAACACAAGATTAGTTAATGATTTGGTTTTTGTTGTTTTGCTGCATTTTTTTAAAGTGCCTTCATATTTACACCTCTCTAGAACAAGGCAGGAGTATTTGGCAGGATGATCTTCTTAAGGAAAACAGTGTAAAGAAATTTAGTTTTAAAGTAGTTCCCGAGTTCTTAGTCAGCTCCAGCTCTTGCCAAGGATTCGAGTGCTGCCAAAGCCACAACAGCGCTGAAAGTTATGATTCTGAAACCAGGAGTAGTCTGTCATGGCTTGAAATATCACACAGTTTTACACACACACAATGCCATCTGCGGTTTTGATGTGAGGAGAATGTTCCAAAAGAGCAGGAAAATGTAGTGGGAAGGTACCCTGGGCAGTTTGGTGTCCAAAAAACAAGTGTACACAAGGGGCTAAAAGCGGAATAGGCTGCAAATGAGTGTGCAGCAGTCTTTTGTTCTTCAAATTTCAAAGAGTACTCTCCAAAAATCAAAGTAATAACCTTAAAATCAAATGCTAAAAAGAGGCTGTAAAATGCAGTTATAGGAGTAGGTACCTGCTAGCATCTTCTACATTTGTGGATGCAAAAACCTACCTGGGAAATCCCCACATCACACACAGAAAGCTTTGCCTTTCAAGCCAAACAATTTCATCTTTTAATATTTCAGTCGCCTGCCTGAAGCTGTTTCACTCGGTTGTTTTGTGTGTTTTAAGGGAAATTTTACTACCTGTTCTTACATGAGTGCGGAATTTTAAAATAACATCATATACACCACACTGTAAAGCAATGATGGCGATAATGCTTTTTATTTTATGGATCTTCTCCCACCTGGGGAAAAAAAAAAATACAATAAAAGTCCATACAGATGTTCACAGAGTTTTTCTGTCTAAGGACTGATGCAGGAGGCTCGATTAGGTCACTCAGTGCATTTGACCTGTACCACACTACTAGAAAATACTCAATATGCAACATCCGACAGCATGAAAAAGGATTCCAAAGACAATAAGATATGCCCAAAACAGATCAGAAAAGAGCAGTTAATACAAGTAAACACCAGCTCTATTCAGTACTGTAATATCAGACACTAATCGTAGTGCATGAACTTTTTGTTTCACTGTTTGGCATTTTTAACCCCAAATTAGCTTCACCCAGCTGTCTAGTGAATTATGCCCAGACTGCCTCATGGAAACACACAGCGGGAAGTTCAGTAAATGTACAGGGAAACCCAGAGACTTTCAAACCCTAAAATTTCAGGATAAATATGAATCCTGCAATTTTCAGTGTTTTCCCAAATACTTTGTGGGTCTTGGCAAATTGTCTAAAATGCCATTTGTGGAGATTGTGGTGTCATCCTTTCCAGAGAATGAACCAACACACAGAGAGCAACTTTACCGTAAAATTATTAAGATTGGAAAACACCTCTTAAAACATCAAGCCAGAATCTTAAAAGTCTTTTGGTTGAAAGTAGATGAAAAGTATTCAATAATCACTGTCTCACAGAAAATACATAATAAATAAATAAATAAATAAATAAATAAATAAATAAATAAAACTGCATTGGACCAGGGCTTACAGTTCTTGATGCAAATGACTGGCTTCATTATAAGCCCTACAAAATAATTATTTTGTATTTTTTTAAAAAATATAAATCTATAGAAGTCTGTTTAGCATGACTCGGGGCCAGCACACACCAAGATAATTTCTACACAACACGATCTTCATCACAGGAAACCCGAACTGTAAATTGCAAAACGTGCCAAGAGGAGAATTCAAAGGAGCAGATGGCAGATGAAATGAAAGATGTGGTGTTAGAGGGGTCCCATGCAGGGAGACATGCTTTGGTTCAATGTGTGTTTTTCTAATCATTTTTTTGGTAAATTCAGGAATAAAGAAAACGCCCCATCATAAAGCTACACAGTGCGAACGCAGGTGTGAGAGAAGAATCAAGCCCTGGTGCAAGAAAGGCAAAGCAGAAATTTCCAAATGAATTAATATTTTCCTTGGTCAGGCAAAGTTTGGAGGCTGGAATTTATTGCTTAAGGAATAGTAGACACACAAGTGTTCCCTGCTAACATTTCTGGGCAGAAACAAAAGATGATCCAAGGAACTTTGCAGCTAATATTGGGTTTATATTTAACTTCAGTGAAACTAGAATAAATACTTATAAATATCTGAATCCATTGGTGCTTAGCATTGAAAAATGTACATTGAAAAAATATGTGTGATGTACACTGTGGCAAAACAGTGTCAGTAATTTCCAGTTTCAATAAAACACTGCCCTTATCTAGATCTCAAGCATTTATTACCACAGATCTGTGTTAAAAACAGTGACAACAAGCCATATATCAATTTGTCAGAGGGCATCTGCAGAGGCCACGTTGAATGTGGACCTCTTCAAAAAGAATACATTGTTCTGCCCTAAAATACAGCTGAGATCGAAGTTTACTTTAAACTTAGGTTAATTTGAACAAATTTCTGTGCCTCACACTGGCTTTAATGAGCACACAAACTTCTTGGCTGACACCTGTACTTTAACAAACAGGAGTGCCAAATGAGGAACATTCTTAAGTGTAAAAGCAGATGATTTTTCTCCCTTGCTCACACCAACATGGCTTTGCAATGTACAAATTAGGCAAGAGACAAGACTGTGATAGGAGCTAGAAAAAATACACCTTTATTCTTTATTCTTCTTGAAAATGCTACATTTTTCCCCTTGTCATTTATATAATTCTTAATTTTTCAGAGAATTACTAAAAATCCAGCACTCAAGGCCTTTTCTCAGGAACAACGGAAGATCATTTACACTGATTTTTCTTTTATCTTACTGAATAAAGTCATTGACTGGAACCCAACAAATTTTCAGCCTCTCTGAAACCACCCCTGAAGGAAACATTTTCACAGCGGCCATCAGCGAGCACTCAGGTGCTCCTCCATGCCCTTCACTTTTCTTTAGTGTGGGAGTCAGGCCTATTGATTTTGAGTTTTTCTCCCTTCTTTAAAAGATGTTTTTATTTTATCCTGAGTATCCTACTTCTCCCTACGTTTCTCGGGGCAGATTTATTAATTTTCAGGGTTTTGGGTTCCCAAGGGGTGCTCAGAACCCTCTCCAGTGGCTGCAATTCCTTCCCAACCAGCACCTCCTGCACCGAGAAAAAAGAGCTGCCAAGCTCTGGAGTGCTGTGCTAAAATCCTACCCTTCGTTTTGGATTTTCCCTTCTTCGGTTCTGCAAACAGATGGCAAAACCTCTCCTTGCATCACCCCCTTCCAGCTCATGTTGGAGTACAGAACACTTCCAGGCGTTCCTGCTCCATGTCCTCACAGCCCATTACAAAAACGAGGATTAATATTCATATAATCTTTTCTCCTTGGCACTGGAGGCGGTGGAAATGCTTTTGGCTTGGGTCGTTTCAGGTTAGAAAAGTGAAAATCAGTGCTTTTATCCTTGCTCCTG
This sequence comes from Origma solitaria, assembly GCA_013397895.1. Lineage (NCBI taxonomy): Eukaryota > Metazoa > Chordata > Aves > Passeriformes > Acanthizidae > Origma > Origma solitaria. The sequence continues at coordinate 107,265 of VZRL01000889.1, read as the reverse complement.
GATCCAGCAATGCCTTGTGTTCTTGACAGAGAGGCGTAAAGAAATGCAAAAAAACCCCAAACCAGCAAGTCTTCTCCATCAACTGCTTTGGTCAGGCAGAAACCTGGAGAATAATATTTTCCTGTTTGCTTTCCTGATTNCCCCCCCCACCCCATATTAAAATAAAATATATATTAAGTAGAAGTGGAAAACTTTTCATTTGGGTCAACCAAAAATTTCCATGCTTGTAGTGAAACTCTTCATCTTAACTTCAATCCTTGCAAGGGAAAAAAATAAAAACTCAACCCTTTAATAACACTTCAAATATTCCTTTAAAAAATTCAAAATTGGGTGTCAATAAAGACTGTCTCAAAAAAATTAAAATGAAAGCCAGTAATACATTTTCATAAATATTTTCCTGATTTTTTAGGTTGCACTTCTTTCTGTTAGTTTTTAGGTCAAAGATATGTGTTTGTTTTTAAAGTTAAAAACTCGTTCTGAATTTAGCACGCGCTCATGAATAATTTGCATGGTCCCCTCGGCATTTTCCAGTTAATATTCATGCAAGGAAAAGTTCAGGTTCAGAGATGGGTGATCCAAATGCTAACAGATGCAGTTTTATTGCATTGTCAATTGCTCAACTTTATACAGCATTATTAATGTTAACATGAAATACTGACTTAACTAAGTCTGTGGAGTTGCTGAAGTCTAACAAGGACTTAAATTAAAGACAAAGACAGAAAGTGAAAGACAAATATTAATCCCAAACACTAATTTTCCCCCCTCCAAAACCTTTTTCACCAAGAATTTCATGATGACTTCACCAAACAGAAAATAATCCTCTTAATGAAATCCACTAGAATATTAAAATTTACCTCAAACCACCTATTTTAAAGTCTACATTAATTACTGTGTACAGCATCCTTCAAGCCCTTTCTACATCAAAGATTGTTGTGACTAAGTACAAGGTGCATTGAAGAAATCAGACATAAAAAAACCAGCAGTCATGAAATATTCATCTGGTGAGCAAATCGCTCCACTTCATAAATATTCCATGTTTTAACCTAGTGAATTTTATCCATGACTCTGCATTAAAAGGACACAATGACACCCTATAGATTTAAAAAAACCACACAGACAAACATATATACAAACATGCACACCCTTCTCTGTGTAAGCTGACAGAGCAAATTGTCTGCTAAAACTAAACAGCCAATATTTGGCTGAATTTTCTTCACTTAAGTATCTTCTTCCTGATTCTCTCTGTAACACACAAAGCTCTTTAGACGAGATCCATTTTATAAGTGTACAAACGACTGACTGAATTTATTGTCTCCTGCTGACCTGGAATAAATCAATGAAATACACATTTATATTACCTGCCACTGGCTGAGATTCTTTTACTCTACTACCTTGCAGCTTGAGGATTATTTTAGTGGCCCCTCACATCACTTTATAATGTAGATATCCACTGAAACCACCGGGGCTTAGTCTAGCCAGGACAAAATTCAAACTTACAACTCCAGGATAATTAATTCCTCTGCAATTAGGTCAGTCTTTCCCAGTAGAAAGTGATCATGTAAATTTTGCTGCCATTTTGCCACCACAAATGTGAACCTCAATGAGTGAAAGGCTTTGTGAGGTTCTTTCTAGATCTTTTCCAAAAGATCTTCAATCTTCACTCCACATGCAACCCCACAAATCTGGGCCAGGCCAGTGGTTGCTGGTCTGTGTTTGGCTACTCTGCATCAAGGTGGTCAATCAGGTTTCAAGAAAAGGGGTTTTTTTGCCCTTTTTTGGGGGGTTTTGGGGCATTTTTTGGTTGGGTTTTTTAGGGTTTTGGGTTTTTTCTTTGTTTTGTTTTTTGGAGGTTTGGTTCGGTTTGTTTTGTTGTGTTTTTCACTGGTAGTGTTTTTGCTGTTTTTTTTCTTTGGTTGGCTGTTGGGTGTTTTTGGTGGTTTTGTTTGTTTTTGAGGGGGGTTCTGGTGTTTTTTTGGCTGGTTGGTTTTGGTGGGGTTTTTTTGTTGGTTTGGGTTTTTCGGGTTTTCTTTTTGGTTTTGGTTTGGTTCGGTTTTTGGTTTTGGTTTTGCTGTTGTTGCCATTTTATTTGGTTTTGGGTTTGGGTTTGAGTTTGAGTTTTGGGGTTTTTTTTTAATACTTCCAGAAGCTTCTGTTCTCCTCTGGGGAAAGAAGAGCTCAACCTAATGAACTTTCCTTTTCTTCTTCAGTCTTATACCTGATTTGCCAGGCAACTCAAAGAATGACAGCAAATTGAGAGATTTGGTAAAATACAAGGAATGGCAGATGCTCTTTGTTTCTTAATAACATTGAGGAGAAAAGACATTAATGGCGTATCCATGTTATCCATAAAAACTGAACCAGTAAAATCAAGGAAAACAAAATGTTTTCTGTCCACATTTCTTCAGCTTCTAAAGTCCTTTGGCCTTTCTTTTAGACACCTTGAAGCCTTTAAAGGATACTTCTGATCACACTTCTCTACTATTTGCTCTCCGCCGCATTGTGACATGGGGGATGCTGTTTTTTCTTAAAGCAATCCAAAATACTGCTCAAAAAAATCCTTCACATCAAAATCTTGAAAATCAATTAGAATTCCTTACTACATGTAAACTTCTTTACTTCTTTTTTGGTTTTGTGTTTGGTTTTTTTTCACCCCCTATTCTGTGTACATCTTTAACCCTAACCCTAACCATCACCACCCTGACAGGGAACAATTTTTTCTGTATATCCATCTCAAATTTACCCTTTCAGGTTTGAGCCCCTTATTTCTTGTCCTGTCACTGGTATTCCTGAGGAAATTTCCCTGGTGGAGTGAGGTTTCCATCCTATTGTGTGGTAATGCAAAATTCTTTAGGCTGTTGATGCACCAAACTTCCTCCAGCTCCCTTGTGCCAAAGCAAAGGATGAATAAGGTTCTTGGAAGCTTTTCAAAGCAATACCCCACACATTCCATCCATTTTCCATCATCTCACCCACTCCTTTCCAATAATAAGTATTACTGTCAATGAGATTCCTGAAAATTTAGATATTTAAAAAAACCCCCAAAACCAAAAGCCACATAAAATTAGCTTGGCACCTCCTGTAATGACTTTAAAACAGATTTGGGTTAAGTTTTCCTGTTCTTGTATCGACATTTCAGCAGAGGCTTGAAAATATCAAAGAAAGAGAAAATTAAAAGAAATGTTACCAGAACAAAACACACTAGAAATAATCAGGGTTATAAAGTTCTTTTTCTTGTTTGAAGTAAACATAAATAGAGCACTATTTCATGTAAACATAAACCTGAGCACTATTTATATACAGAAAATACATTCAGTGCTGAAAAGCTGTTTTTGTTTGTTCATTTGTTTAATTGTTGATGCCCACCTCAAATCTAACTGCATTCAATTTCCATGCTTGTGAATAGACAGGGTGATTCAGGTACCACACTCTACCTAACGACACGAAAAGGATTTTTCTACGTTTATGATGCTAAATTGTCTCACTCCCATCCAAACAGGGCCGTGAAGGCTGTAAAAATGCAAATAAACCAGATTTATGGTGTCACCCACGAGTCCTGTCTCCTCTCCTACTCAACCTGTAGTGTTCTCAGGCTCCAAGCAGAGCTGTCACACCAAGCCAAGTGCCTTCAGCACAGAAAATGTAGTTTTTAGGGCTGCCAAGCCAAAGCAGAACAGCTCAGCTACTATGGACCATTTTTCAATGAGCAGAGTTCATGAGAAACACAGATGCAACACTGTTTGTTATGGAGTATGAAATTAAATTCAGTGGCAAATGAAATTATATTAAAAAAAAAAAAAGAAGCCGTTCAATTCAATGTTGATTAACTGTATTATTGTAGTTTTAATATATCTTTTCCTAAACAAGTGTTGGATGTTTCTCCTAAAGTATTGCCACCAGTTTGATTCCATCAAGACCAGACAAAAACTGTGTAATTTAATTCTTTCTGTATTTAACAGTAAGATGCATGAAAGAAATGCTTAACACATCCCAATTCTAATCAGTATCAAGATTCATAGCCTGCTAGTTTTATATTTACGTTCCTTACTTTAGTAAACTTTTTATTTCATGGTCTTTGGGCATTCATATATTCAGCTGCTATACTTGAAACATAATTAATCTATTTCATTTTGAGTTACTGATTCTTTGAAACTGCTCAGGTCCCTTCTCCCACCCGGAGAGGGCAAGTGACAAACTCAATAATGTTTCAGAAGCATCCCCCACTTGCATTCTGATTGATGTATTTATTTACTTTGTTTGTGCTACATTGGTCAGGATCTGTTGGTTTAATATAAATAAAACTGATCCCAAAGTCACCACCAGTGAGGACAAAGTTAATCCACTGCTCACTTTTGTTGCTGATTTAGGCTAATGTATTGTTCATCTAATGACTACTGCAGATGTTTCTTATTTCATGCCAGGAAAAGCAGAAGCTGAAATTAAATATTTTCTTTTTATGACTGTCATCGTTCCCCTTACAAATTACAGCCCATTCAGTCATATTTTTGCATAAATCAAATGACACTGACAACGCAGTTTTCCTATCTGCAAAAATTAATCTTAAAGGACCAAATCCTAGCCTCATTAGGCTGTTCATAATGAATAATATAACTGATGATTAAAAAGTTGACCTGCCTAAGAAGGAGAGGGAAGTAATAGGAATTTTTATTTAAGACATGCTTCTCTGTCTCAATTGCAGCAAGATTACATTTGTGCTTGAATATGTCGGCATACATCTGTCTCCGCGTTATTTCACACCCTCACTGCCCTCATCTTACTCACACATGGAGAAAACCAAGACACCTTCAGGAATGCTTTTTCTTTAATCTAATGCAAATTCAAATTGAGTTTGCCAGAACTGGATGCACTACTTTACATTCTAGATAATAGCAATATAATACCCTGAGATTTAGCTCTTAAAAATATTTTCCTTAGTTTTCTCAGGGATTTAAGGCTTGATGCACAATTCTGTCACGAGCCTTGATGTCATCACTGCCTGTGCAAATGCAGACCCTGTGCTGAGACAACAACTTCTCAGAACCTTTTCTCGGCTGTATCCATATAGCTAAGAATCTTTACTGATGATGAAAACTCCTCTTTGTCACAGTAGGAATGTTGTTATTCCACACTGTCCCGACAGGAGAAAGATGGCTAACACAGGGGAGAGACACATCTGGCGTAAAAACATGGTTTTTGTGTGCAGACCTAAACTCAAAAACATGGTTTGGAAAATCTGAAAGTGGTGTGGCGGTGTTTCATGACGTCTCTTAAACAACATTAGTACTTAGACAAGTTTATTCTGCTGAGCCGCATGATACTGTAGGTTCTCACTGAGAATATAATTTTCATCCTAATTGAATGAAAGTTTTTGGAACTGAGGTTTTCACCCCTTCTAAAGCTCTATCACTGCAACTGCTTGAATGAGTTAGGAAACAAGAATTTTTTTAATGAATGTATATGTTACTATCACATTGGAGAAGAAGTGGGCATAAAATATCTCAGTTCTTCTGTTTTGGTATATTTCTAATAACATATTACCTTTTTTTCTTCTTTCTTGGCACCTCCCCTTTGGTGGCTTGTGCAACAACACATCTGACACGCTGGGGACTAACATACTCTCTTTTTTCTTGCTTTGCTGTTGTCTTTTTGTTGGTGGTGGTTTGGTTTCATAAAGGACATTAAATGTTCATTCACAGCCAATTCATTTAACCTTAAATACGTATTTGAAGCTGAAGTTGCTTCCAGGCTGTGTTGGAAATGAGACAAAGGCATCACCAACAAATGAGAAATTTTACTTCTGTCCTATTTCTGTTTACATTATGAAACACATCAGGCTCCATGAAAATTCTTAGGCTTATTTAGAAGAAAAAATAACTCTAAGGCAGATATCACAGCAGAAGTTGTTCTTTCCTCAGTGTTTTCCCTACACCAGGCATTTAGAAAGACCAGCTGAGCAAAGGAAGTCAGCAGAAGCCAAATAACTATTGTTGTTCAAAGCCATGCGGAGCTACAAAAAGTACTGGCTGGGATTTAAGGGAAGGACTCTGGGATTTACAGATATCTTGGATTACCCCTCTGAAACTCTGAATCCACAGGCATATCCCTCCCAGCCCTGCCTTCTGGAGTGTGGGACGCTACACAGGATAAATAGCTGCAATCCATGGAACTTCTTCGCGTGATCTTTTTGGTGGGCAAAAGGAACAAGGAATACATTACCCAGAAGACATATCCTTCATACCATATGTTTGTGTGGATGCACTGATACGAAGGGAAAGGGCCAGGAAGAGTTGTGTATGGGTGGAAATGCAATACGTGAAGCATCTCCATGAGGGTTTGAATTATGAGCATTTGGACACCATTCTCTATGCAGAAGTTACTTGTACGGAAAAGCCAAATATTCCAGGAAATTTTGAACACCTCGGTTAGTCTGTTAGGAAGTAAGTGCAGGGCATCATTAAGGCTGGGAGAATTGGGGTTGTTCAGCTGCAGAGGAGAAGCTCTGGGCTGAGCTCAGTGTGGCCTTGCAGGGCCTGAAGGAGCTGCAGGAAAGATGGAGAGAGACAATTGCCAAGGGCTGCAGGGACAGGAGCCAGGGAATGGCTTCCCATGGCAGAGGGCAGGGCTGGATGGGATCTTGGGAATTAGGAATTGTTCCATGGGAGGGTGGGCAGGCCCTGGCACAGGTGCCCAGAGCAGCTGTGGCTGCCCCTGGATCCCTGGCAGTGTCCCAGGCCAGGCTGGACATTGGGGCTTGGAGCAGCCTGGGACAGTGGGAGGTGTCCCTGCCATGGCAGGGGTGGCACTGGGTGGGCTTTAAAGTCCCTTCCAACCCAAACCATTCTGGGATTCTATGATCAGAGCACCGTGCACATGGACAGACAAAGCAGATTGTATATGCATGTCTCATACCCATCCGTCTGAAAAAAACATTAAAACCTCACATGCACTCATGCATATTTGAATTAGATATCTGTCAAAAGCATAGATCAGAAGAGTGGAACTACACATATTTGCACCAATTATGCATGAAGCGACACATAGACTGAATAGAATCATAAATACCAAAGAAGCTGAAGTGTGATTTTGCCAAATCGTGAAGTTCTTGAATTCTGCCTCACTCTTTTCCAAATTTCACCAGACTAAAAATTAAGGCTGTGTCCATGTCAACCTGTCTCTAGCCTTCAGAACTGGTTTACAGCAGAGCCACTCCATTGCATGTTTCAAAATGAAGATGGTATCGATAACTGGTGAGTCTGTCCCTCAAATTAATATTTGAATATTACAAATACAGCTTGGGGGAGCAGCTGAAACATTAATTTCAATCTCGTCGATTATTTTCTTCTAACACAGGAAATAATACATTGAGTCTCCTAACCCATGGTGCCATGCCAGTTCTCAAGCAGGTGCTCAGGCCAAGCAATGCATGTAAAATACCAGCTCTGAAACCATAATTCAGCATGAAATCTCATGCCTTAATAATTCTGGTCATTAATATAATATAAACATAAATTAATTATTATAAATCATTATTTCACAGCACCATAAAGTTGAAGAAAGCTGTACACCTGTGATACAACTCAAAAAAACCAACCCAGTATCTCTAAATTGAATTATTTGTATGCTTCAAACTGTCAGCATTTCACTTAGGTCCTCATTATCCATGAATGCGCAAAAAGATGAGCACGTGGAATGCAGTGTCTCTTCACCCCAAAAGAACCATCGCAGATAATTTACAGGGTAAACGAAGGAGGAGAAAAAGGGCTATTTCAGCTCTGTTATTCACACCTGACGTGAGCAGGTGCAGCAAAGGCACATCTGACTAAATAGCAACAAGTCCAGACAAAAAGCTAAAATCCTGACATGGGATAAAACAGGTGAGATACCCCTTTGATGATTTTCTTCCTATTATTTTGACTGATAATTTTCATAGGTGTTTGATAATTAGCTTTTATCATTTTTTATTACATTGTATTACATTATATCATATCATCTGTAATTCCCCTTCCTTCTTGATTCTTTGTAATAAAACATGCATTTATTCAGTAGCCTAATAGGAAAAAATTTCAACCATAAATTTGTTGTGGAGTTCCTGTAATTACACTTATATTTGGGGGGAAAATAAAGGAAAAAGACAACAACAAACCAAACCAATTAAGAGCTAAAGCATTTAGATATTCCTCTTCTCTAAGAAAAATGTGATTTTTGGAACAAAAGAATCCCACACTGAAAAAAGTAAGAAGGCCTCATTTGGTCTGTATCAGCACAATTCTTCTACATTCTTTTATATTCTTCTAAAACCTCTACCAACAGTTCTCAATGTCCTCAACCTACTAAAAATAAGGCATATTTGCTCAAGACAATACTAGTTTTATACATTAAAATCTTCAACAAGCTAATTTAGTATTCTGAAACTGAACAAAAAAAAAAAAGGGAGTAGATCTATTATTCCTCATTACTTTAAATGCTTAAAGGGATTTTGCATCTGGATGATGAACACCAAAGACCCTTAAACAAGTGACTTAACAGAGACTTTAAATCAAAAAGGAATAAGCATAGAAAAGAATCAGATCACACAGAGCTGCGCAGTGAAAAGAAATTTCTGAGCTACTAAATAACAACTTTTCCCAGTTAGAAACATTAAATTTGTTAGGAGAAAAATTTGGGTACCCTCACTCTTCTTCTGAAGAGAAGTGTTTTTATTACTGGAGAAAAATAAAAGGGCTCCCAAATTATTGCATATATTTTTTAGTAACAAAGAAGTATTTCTTTAATCCATTACTTACAAACAAGTAATAAACATACATGGAGAGAAAAAAGTAAGAAAAGGTGATTCCAAAACATGGTGTATTTTGCTCTGCTTAATGAGGCCTTTATATAAATCGTTTTGGGGAAAAAAAAATCTGGAAAAAAACTTACAGGTGAAAAGAAAAAAACAATAATGTCCATCTGTCTCGGGATTCAATATTCAGCTTTTAATTTGTGTTTCTTTTACTCTGGAACCAAACTGCATTTAGAACTTGCATTAAGTTCAACACCACCAGGTTTTCCATCTGATCGTTTTTTTCCTAAGAAGTATAAAATCTTCTAATCTGAATCTCCTAGGATGCCAGAATTAACATCTCATTAAAGACCAATTTGCTTCTTCAGCTAAAGAATCAGCTTCCTTCTGGCATTTTTATTTTTAGTAAGTTGCTTCCATGCTGTTGAGTCATATCCTTCCACATAAAAATTCAGGAGAAAACTATATTATATAAAATGGGAAAACAAACAGAAGCAGTGTTTCAAGAACATTTCTTAAGTCTAAATTTCATGAGAAATTATGTTGTCTGGTTTCTTAAAAACCACCAAAACTACTTACTTTGCATTAGCTAAGAAACTAAAGGAACAGGAAACTAAAGCTACCACCCCACGGACAGTAAAAAGAAGAGTAATTAATCCTGAGCCTGATAATGCTTAGTGATCCCTAATCAGTAAGGATTATTAATTCCTAATGAGTGGGACATTTTAAAGATATAAAAAGTCCTGCAATGCTTAGTTTCTTTAGAAACAGACAAGAACATAGAGGACTCAAATATTTCGCAATGAGAATGGCATACGTAAAAAAATTATCTAATAATTATTAGTCTGTCTTAAGGGCAGTAACAATTGATTGGGAACAATAAAATGTATATGGTTTCCCTGCTGTAGTAGTAGTAGTAATAATAATAATAATAATAATAATAATAATAATGTATAATAATAATACTAATAATAGTAATAGTAGCAGTAGTATTTTAAAAGTGGTGAGAGACCCATTTTAAAGAGCAGGACAGGGACACTGAAGAACAAAGTCATCACAGCCTGGAACATCACAACAAACAGCCCAGCAGCTGTGTCAGCGAGTCTCACAGGCACCTGGACCACTCCAGAGGCACTCATGGATGTGAAAATGTGCAAGATATTGTGTACCGGAATATCTAATTCATTAGGTCTTGATGTGTCACGTACTCTGCTGTTTTAATCCGATGCAGCTGCTGCCCACCAAGATCTCTTTCCATCAAAGTGGCTGAATTATTTGAACAGTTCTCTTTCCAGACAATGCTAAGAGTACCTATCCAAAGAGCAATTTCCCCTGTCTGTCAGCGCAAGCTCTTCAGATTCTTATGTGCTGCCTACTTCACTGGCAGATCTGGCAAAATATTACTCGTTTATTCTACCTATTTTTTTTAAGCTGGTTTTAAAAAAATGTAAGGCCATAGAAACAGATTTCTGGAGAAAACTCTCTTTTTTTTTTTTTTCCTCTGTTCCTTGTTATTTCCATTCTTCACTCAATAAAAGAGGTTAAAATCTGGTGGAAATGGACCTGGCTCACATGAAATGCCTCTGCTCCAGCAGACACAGCCCAGGCAGGTGCCAGCCCTTGTTTCTGGAGCATCCAGCCTTTAGCAGACTCTGCACACTTGGAATTTCCAGTTAAATAACACCTGGATGGAAAGTTTGTCACAGCTCTCGGTGACCTACATGCATGCTTTTCTGAATATTTTTGCATGCAAGGCTTGGCGCCAGTGTTGGAGATTTTAATCAAAACACGATGCACTACTGAGTCCTTCATCCCCTCCAGCCGAAAGCAGGGGCTGGGGATGTGTTTTTTGCAAATAAACCCAAAAACCTTGTTTTTCTTTGCAAGGCCTCATCCTGAGCAGCAGGCCTGCCAACAAGAGTCTGGAGCTTTTCTATTTGCCCTTTTAATTAGATGAATAAAATGCATAAAATCTCCTTCAGAGTGCACCACCGCTCACCCCCTAAGTGCGTGACCAGAACTGCTTATTCCTGATCGGTTTGTACTTTCAAATAACCAATCTGAGAATGGAAAAACAAGAAATGTGATGTGAATTCCGGCACGAGCTTCACTTTTAAGATTCAGCTGGACAGGGCTCTGGCCTATCCTGCCTGGACCAAGAAAGCTTTTGTGGTGCTTTTTGTCCCTTCCACCCTGGGATTCCACGACTGTGTGAATGTCCATTTTTGTGCCCTCCTCACCGACTGTGACTTGAGACATTGTTTTCACAACAGATCTGCTGGCAATCAAAGCCAAAGGCAATTGTTCTGGCAGAAATATTGTAAGTTATGACTTGCAACATTTTCTGCACTGCAATCAATGCCACTTATCAAGCCGTTCTGTTGCATGCATCCAGACTACTCAATTTAGATTTCTGTGCGTTACACGCTCTTCAGGCTACCCAGAAACCGAACATCAGGGCCTAATTTGTCAAATTATTTTTTATTAATATGCATTGATTGCTTCTAACAGAATTCCATAACCTGCGAGGACGTCTTGATTGTGTGATGATTCCTGTTTAAAAGACGTGTTTTGTAGTTAATTCCACACAGAGCACTGACAAATACCCTCAAAATGCTGAATGTGTGACTGCTGCAGACTCACTCAGAGGAAATTCACCATTCCATGCCCACACTCCAAATTCTGATTACCAGGAAAGGAATACCAAAAGTGGGGATTTTGGTAGTTCAGCAAATACCGCAGGGATGTTTCCCACCAGACGCAAACAAACGGGAATCACATCCACACAAAATCAGGTTCGTTTTGATGGGCAGCCACACTGAGGGCTTGCTCCACAAACATTTCCACTGCTCGGGAGTGGAAGCCTGAATGCTTTAAAGAACTCTCCAGCAAGAAGCTGCTGGTTAAGAAAACTCAGGCTTTCCATCTTTGCCTACAAGGAAAGAAATCAGCACAGAATCCAAACAAGAACCACAGAGAAAGCCCTGCAGGGAAGAATTTGTTTTCAATCCCTCCCTTTCCAACTCCCTCTCACTCTTTTCCCAGAAGAAGCTAACCTTTGACCACGGAACCTGATAATTCTTGCTGAATTCAAATAAACACAGGCCCGCCTCACCTCTGATGTTAAACCTCTTTTACCAAACCACTGAAATTATTTTTGAGAGTGAGGATATCAGCAAAAAGAGAATAATTTCCTTTGCAGTTTTTTCAAATAATAAATCAGCATCAAGAGCAAAGCATGACAGTTCACTGAAGAAGAACTCACAGCCATGTAATAAAGCCTCCCTGTTGACCATAAGAAACATGACGAATAAGTCACTTACATAGATTCTGTTAATGTAGGAATAAATAGAGTCAATTTGGGTGGCACTGTACATTAAGTAGCGACAGTAGATGCTGAAATCTGGAGTCCCACACTCTGTTTCCCAATATTCTCGGCAACCTGAACCTCTACGGCGCTAGGGAGGAGTGCCAGCAGGAGAAGGGATGTGATTATTTCCCCAAAATCAGACTGTCTAGCCCAGAGAAGAAAAGAGAAATAAAGACACCAGAGCCAGGGACTTCTCAGTGGTACATAGTGACAGCACAAGGGGGATTGAGAAGAAACTAAATGTCACAAAATTATACTTAAACATATTTGGGGTCTTGGGGTTTGTCTGTTTGTTTTATTGGGGTTTTTTTGCATTTTTCCAAGCTTTAATTTACATTATTCCAAGCGATCTCATTTGGAGCTGAGGCAAATACTTTCATATCAACTGCATCCTAGATGCACACGACAGTAAGTAATTGGAATTCTTTTGTAAGAATGGATTCATTTCACCATTTCTACTTTGGAAAATCCATTAGTACATATGTTCAGTGTGCGGTGCAAACAGTCCTCTTTTAAAAAAAAAACAAACACATACTGTAAGACTATAAAAGCATCTTTGAAATAATTCAGTCATTTCTAATCATGGCACTGAAAAGCATCTGCATCCAGACTGACTGGAAATGAATGACAGGAATTTTATCTATACTAATTTTTTTCAGAAGCCCTTGTCCTGTCAGTGCAGAGGTCAGGAAAGCAAAAGTAGACGCTCAGGTTGTGCAAATAAAGCCACAAAGCAAACAGATCAGAGCACTCTGGGCCTAATCCATCTTGCTGAATTTTTATTTAACGGCATGAAAAGGGAAGAACCCCTTTGATTCCTGCGTTCCTGGCTGAGAGACAGCAGCTGTCAAAGAAACAGTTTACTTTGGCTTCTGGAAAAGACCAAACTGATGTGGAAAACTGTAATGTGCTAAACAAGGAACCCCTCAATCTCTTCTTAATCACTGGGCAGAATAAAGATGTAATGGAAAAATGGCATTTTTGGTTTACCTTTCAACCCTTCCCCCTTTTCTCAGCCCCCATGCTGCACTTAGATCCAACTTCGCTTTGTTATATGTGTAAGATCATTACCTTGCCTTTCCACCCTCCCAAAATGCACACAGGCATTTTCACCTGTTTTTTTCACTAATGAGATCCTCTCAGTGAGCATCAAGAGCTGACATAAAAGGTACAGACACTTTCCAAAAGGATGCTGGCACAGCCTGTTTGACACCTTCTGTTTTTTCACTGAAATAAACTGAGCATGTTCACCAGTTTATCATCTCAGACAGTCACGGAATTTCAGATCTGGGAGATCAAAACCAAGTATAAGATGCTCAGACTTCAAGCATGGACATGGTCACTCATGGAACACGCTCTCACAGCCTTATGGCACAATAAACTTAATTGTTCCTTTCTTTGTCATTAATGTTGTATTTCTGCCCCTGTTTTCCCTTATGTGCACACTAAACAAAACAGGAGTAATTTTTATGTCAAAAAAACCTTCCCCCAGTGTCATTTTATAGCTCCCCTCATGTGCTGTCCATGGCTAATTAGTCACCCAAGTTGACAGGAAGCACATTAAGAGTTTTCCTGAACAGAATTCATTAAAGTCTTCTGTTAATTGTCTGTAACAGTTGCTGTTTATTATGTTTCTATAATTTACATGATTCCTGAGAATTACTTTTGAGCTATTTAAAATATGTAAAGTCTGTCAACTTCTCTGTAATGCATTTCAATGGCAGTATTAATTAATTGAAAGTTATTTTGTCTCAATTTAGATTAAAGTTAACATTTCCATATATGTAGACAGGAATCTGCTAAAGAGCTAACTTGGACAGCAGTGTTCTTATTATCTTTGGAAAACATCCTGCTATTTGGAATCTTTGATATAATCACCTTTTATCTGTTTAACTAAATCCTTTTCCACCTTGCTGGAGGATGTGCTGTATGGAAAACCACTAAAACACACATTTTGCTGCCTGTCCCTATCCTATTTATCAGATATTTAAAATCTGCCAGACCCCTGAAAAAACCTGGCTGCACAAATAGGGTGACCTTACAGATCTATCACCTCATCTCAAGTCTTTTAGCATGACTACGTAGGGTATATAAGCAAACACAGGAAATAAAGTGCGACTGCCATTAATGAAAGAGTAGGGTCAGAATAGGATTAGAAATTTAAAATATGCAAATTGCTATCGCAAACATTTTATATAAATTTTGGTTTAGACACACTCAAAGTTACAGGGTCAGAAAATAGTGAAGTATGGCAGAACAGTCATGTCTTTCTGCAGGTAAATTTATTTTTAAAAAAATCATTAATTAATCTTCTTAGCCTGAAATTGGCATTATGATCAATGCCAGGTTGTTTTAAATCTTAGTTCTATTAAGATAATAAAGGGAGTTACATTCTTGAATATCCATGCAGCTCCCAAACTGTCTTGAATCTTTGTTGATCTACTTAGGAAAGACGTCTGCCTAAATATTTGATCTTCCTAGGTACTTATATGCATTTTTTTTCCTTTTCCTCTGCATAGTTCATGACTTCCTGTCTGAAGGGGATTGCCTTTTATTTACCCACATTAATGCATGATTAAGTAACATCCCTGTTGTCTTTTACTGTGAAATCCTCCTGTTTAAGGTATGTCCCTTGAAAAATTTATGAGTTCGCAGCTGGTGCCCTGAGTTCAAGAGTACATCCTGTCACTGAACAAAGTCTGATGGTGGAGTCTCTAATGAGGGGATGCAAACAACACTCAGCTGCTTTTAAAATTTGCTGTACAGCCCTTTTGAGGGAGACAGAGTGACACAGCCTCTTGTCTGTGCTGGTTTTTTTTTACCTCACCCTCCTGTTTTTTTTCCTACGTGGTACCTCCTGAGGTCCTAAATACCGATTTTTAACGAGCTTAGTGTTTTCAGCTACGCAGAAAATTGTCAAGAAGCTTTTTTGAGATAGGAGGGATTAAGGGATTAGCTTTTGGGCAAAAACTCATTAAAAAGCTAAAGAGAAGCAACCTTTGCTAGCACCCCTTCTTAAATCTTACATCTAATAAACACTTCTTAGTCAAAGTGATCACTCAGGGTCGTGCACTCCCGGACTCCACCAGACCCACCGTACAACTGATTATTTTACTTGAAACACTTCTGCATTTGAATTAAAGGAGTCTGATTGACCTACAGCTTACATTAATTATCATCATGTTCATAGGAAAAGATCAAATTATTTTCTTGAAATACCATGGGGTTTTTTTTCCAATGGTTTATATGACTCTGCATAGGGGACCATAATGTGGGATAATATTTTATTAAAAAGTAAGAGATAATTTTAAAACATTTTTTGAAGTTTTTAACAAGTCTAGACTGAATCCGTACATGTAACAAACAAGACAAGTAGAAACTAAATTAACATTCTGGATTTTAATTACTATAGGAATATTAGTAAGTTCTTTACTCAACCAAAGCTGTCCAGCAGATATTCCCTGTGGATTGCAAACTAGGAATGTAACATCCTGCTTCTCTAAGTGCTGTGATTACCACATATTGTCAAGCTATTTACTTACGCTTTACTCTGTTTACCAAACTGAGGTTTTGTTGAAGCGCTTGAAGATTTTATTTAAGTATATGTGTATTTTTTTAAGCCCCATTAATACTCATCTGCTAATTACAGTGGCAATTATCACAATGTGATTTTTTTTCTTAGATTCACTCATGCCTGGCATCCTCCCAGTTATGCTCAATGCAATTTTCTGACAGCCAAGTACACAATAAATCCAAAAGTTTCCTGAAGTGAAGCCATGTCTAGGCCATTTTAGGATAGCATGACCGATATCTGTAGGATAAATTGAAGCACTGATAAAAATTATAGGGAAAGGGATGGAAAATAGGATTTGAGGCAGTGTGTCCTGGCTTTTTCTCCCTTGCACCAAGGCAACAAGCACCTCCTCGTGCAACACCAATATTAGGTGGTAACCAGCAGCAGTGACATTTTAGAGTCTGAATAAAATGCAGTTGGTGTCTTGGGTCAGCCATTCACCCACAGGAACGAGTTCCATTTGTCTCCAGAAAATTTAACTTAAGGGGAATCAAATGAAATCCAAATTCCCTTAAAATTACATTGTGGACACTTAGGATTCACTCTCAAAACAGCAGTAGCGTTATTTTAAGGAAAGAAAAGGAAAAGAAACAGAACAGCCCGGTGTCTCTGGACTAAGTTCTGCTCCCTGTATCTCGTAAGAGAGATATAGTTAATTCTTAGAACAGTGCACCCAGGTTGTCACTATATAGCTTTTATTAATTCATTAGAAAATGAGAACCACACAGATTTAGGACAGTTGCAGTGTTGATCCCAGATCTGACAGTTTCACCATTCTGCTCTACATACATATTTTTATAGCTTCTTTGGGATAATGCAGGAACTCAGTTAACTTGAGATGAGCTGTCGACCATTTTTCCTTTAAAATCTGATTTTCTTCTGAGGTTTTCTTAAGATGGAAAGCTGACCTGCTGGATGGTTTGGATCTACCACTGATATTTGTGTTTACTGTGAGTCAAATGCACATCACAAAATTTCAGTACATTTGAGTGGTGCTCTATGCACTCTTCTAATGATTAATTAGAGCCTCCAGATGGGTAATTGTTTTGAAATTGAAACAAGTGACTAATATGTATTATTCTAGTTTTCTCCGGTGCTGTTCCTGTCTCTTCACGTGTACAAGAAATTAGTCTGGATGTTGGCATAAAGCTATTAGAAATGAAGCTTTGAATGGGCCCTGGTTGAAGAAGGATACATAGAATTATCCAGAATTATCTGTTTATATTGATCTTTGAAAAGCGTTAGCCACTTTGAAGTCACTGCTGTGGACTTTTTTTGTGGATCACTAGATCAACTGCCTGCTAATTATTTTTTAGTTGTTTATGACACAGATATAAGGTTAAAAACCCAACAATGATCAATGCAATGTCCCCATCACCACACAAAACACCGCACACAGAATAACGGGGCACTTGAGCTATCCCAGCATTAAAATTTGCACTTTTTGAGCTATTCCAGCATTTAAATTTGCACTTACCAACCTCCACAAGGCTGGAGCAGTTGGGGTCTGTGAAGCCCTCGGGGCACTCACAAGAGTAGAAGTCATCGATCAGTCCCGACAGACAAATGCCTCCGTTCTGGCACGGGTTAGAGTCGCACACATCAGCTGTGGGGGAGAGAAAAACAAGGTTTTGTAGAAAAGTTGCCCAAAAGATACGCACAGGGTCTAAATGTGGCAGATTTTTGGTAACTGAGTAGGGACAGGAATGACCAACTCTATATCCTTTGAATTAGTGTTGGTTAATTCAATTTTATATTTATTTACCAGCACACCTCCACATAATTGTATTTCCTTAATCTTCCGCTCCATAAAATGTGATTGTCTTAGACTCAATTCCTTTGCAAAAGGCAGCAGCAAACAACATTTTTTTACTTTTTCTAACTTGTAACACTCAAAATATCGGCAGATTGCATTCTGTCACCAATGGGAAGCAATTCTAAAGAAAGCCCTGGGCTTTGGTCAGCTTCAATTTAATATATTT
The DNA here is from genome assembly GCA_013397895.1 of Origma solitaria. Lineage (NCBI taxonomy): Eukaryota > Metazoa > Chordata > Aves > Passeriformes > Acanthizidae > Origma > Origma solitaria. Next base: position 89,563 of record VZRL01000889.1, on the reverse strand, counting down.
TCTCAGATAGTTAATCTTATATTTAGATGCATTTGTATTTATCCCAGTCTTCATCTTTAAAGGCAGATTTGTGCTCTCAACATTGCATTTAAAAATAACAATATTTTGTGCAGTAAGTGCATCTGAAAGATCTACAGATAGATAATTATTAGAAAACAAGCACATTATTTTATGGGTTTTTTTCTTTAAATGAAAATTGCCAGGTTTTTGCCCTGTAATTGAAAAGAGTAGAGAGAAATTAATTTGGTTTATGTCACTAGTACTGACATTTGAGTAGGCTTTGAATTATATTGGTGGTAAACTCAAATCTCAGAATTTCAACACCTTTCTTGCATATGAATTTCAGATTAATGCTTGGTGTGAGAATTTCCGTCTAACCATTGGTTAAGAAATGTGACTGATGCATGAAACTGCCTTTATGAACTCTGTGCATCAGTTGCACAGAAAAACTGGAGTTGTGCAGTAGTTTGCTGGATTATTTGTAGTTTTATTAGATTTTTTGTCAGCTTTGAAGTGCCTCCATAACACAGAGACTGTAATGGACGTGGCATTAACAGTTTTGTCTTGAAGACTTTGCAGCTGATGGAGAAGTAAAGCTATTTGAGAACAGCAAATGACATTCCCTAACTGGATTTAAGTAAGTCAAGTCTCCTCATTTCCTGTGTTTGTTGCATTACTGGGGTAGCAAAGGATGGTTGTTTGTTAATTTACAGGGCTTAGGCAATTGGTTGTGAGAGAACAGCCACTTTTAAATGAATGCTCTGACAACTGTATTCCCATACCTCTAATTAAATTAATAAACTAAATAGCATCTGGAGCAGGAACACTTATTATGCAAATACATGTGGATATTCTGATTAAAATGAGAGAGGATATTTTTACTATATATTTCCTGATTCAGTGTCCTTCTGATTTAAATTATGCCATTGGCGTAAAAGGCAAAGAAACAAAATACTGCTTGCATTTGAAAATTTTATACTGAGTGACAAACAGAATGCACACTGCATTTTATATTGCATTTCCAGAAGCTGAAACCTCCTACAATGACCAAAGTGTGGACAGTTAACTGTGTGGTTTTCATTTGTCTGAAAATCAGTGCTGGCTTTTTCAGTCTGAGATAAAGTGACCCGACCTGCAGTTTGGGACTAATAAAGCAGATGTTCTCCTCTGTCAACAGCCATTTATTTCCATGTTCAGGAAATAACTGCGCTAATTGCTCTTTTGACCCACCACCTTGGCCTGTCAGTCACTGGTGTAATTTTTGTAATGTCATTATACCACACCACGGAAATAAAATGAGTACAGAGCACATCTAAAGAAAATGGGATTGAAACAGAAAAAAAAGAAAGGATGAAAACACAGGGAACAAAGAATCCCAACCAACAAAACAAAAAAAAGCCTATCCTGTTTCATTTACAGAATACTAACGAGGATTAAAGGAGAAAAGTCTATACTTTAAACAACAATGGTTAAATTATATCATAGTATAAAATCAAATAGGATGCAGTCAGAAAAATGAGAAGCTGCACAATTTTACTCAAGATGAGGTACCAGGCTGTGCAAATGTTAAAACTCAAATTAGCAAAAATCACATAAAAATATTATCTCCCTTATTTATAGCTCAGTGTCTGTGAAATTGTGCTGAACAAAACAAATATCACCTTTGAATCAACAATATTCTCCTCGATTTACATTTTGTGCCTCTTGAGAGGACGTTCATGTTGAAATATTGAAATCTAATTTGTTGTACATCCCACTGTGCTTGATGAACTGAATTTGATTTTGAAGGCTCTGTTGTTAGTAAGGAAAGCTGATATGGGTGTGTTTTGTCTTAACACAGCTGACAAAGGGATTTGTTGCCATCAAAATGTGACACAGCTTTTAGCACAACAGCGGTTTTAGAATTTAACCTGAGAGATATTGTGAATGGAAGAGTAAAATAAACCCCAGAAATGAAATACGTAATTTACAGTAACTTTCAGGAGTGTGCTCTGTGCTGATGGCTTTCCACGGAAATTGGCAAGATGCTGTTTGTGTAACGGACTGTGTAATTTGACAAATTTCTGTAAATTAAGCAAACATTCCTAGAGAAACTCAATTATTAAAAAAAAAAAAAAAAACAAATTCAAAAAACAACTTATTATTGCACTTCTACTAAGACATTCTGAAAGGACTCCAGTTAGAGTCAATGTCAAATAAAACCAGTCATTCATGTTTGTCTTTCCCATGGTCTGACCAGCCTTGAACTTTTCATTATGTGGCTACTCAAGTGTAAAAGTATATCTGAAGTATAAAAGTGTGTCTGAAGACTGCATATAAACCTTTGACACTTGATTTAGTATCAAAGGGTATTAAATAGGTGGGGTATATTTTTTATTGTTATTTTTCTGCACATCTTTAATTTCCTCAGAACATTTTGAAGTCAAATGAGTGAATTGTCCATCCTCTCTTTGGAAACCATGGTTGGTTAAGAATAAAAAAAGCCATGACAAAAAGAATAAAATCAAAGAGATCCAAGCAACCTTGAAATTAGGATTTTAATAAAGAATTCCCCCTAATTCTCCAAACTTAGGAAAAAGTATACAGCAAAACACAAAATGGTGATATATTTCCTTCCTAACAAAAACTAGGAGTTTTTTTTAAGAATATGATTTTTTTGTTCATAACGAATAATTCAATCAGTGAACCTGGATCTTTTTCATTAAAAGCACCCAGAGAAAAACCATTCTGTAAGTCCATCATGCTCCTTTACACATTTTCACATAACCACTTTTAAGCCACATCCTTTTCATTAAAATGCTGAGTGTACAACTAATGCTCCTTTCCACAAGCAGGTAGTGGTGGGGAGTTGGGCAGAAGCTGTACACCCAGAAGTTGTACACTTTGCTGAACTTTAAACATTTATATAACATATTTTTTTTGATCCCATAAAACCCCACGACACGTTGCGTGATTCTTGACTTGAGTTCAATGCTCTGCCTGACAGCAAAGGGACAGTCTGAATAAAGGAGTCCAGCCCTTGCGTATAAATAATGCAGAACTCTGTGATGTTCACAGTTAGCCTATCCATCCTTGTCAGGAACAGAAATTCACAGTTTATGGAAACAACTTTTGTGATATGAAGGCTGAGGGAGATGTGCAGAGAGAGAAGTTCCATCCCACCAGCGCCTTCGTCAAGCACTCCTTGCGAAAGGAGACAGACCAGCCAGCTGCCACGATTGTAAACCAATTAATTTACAATGGAAAATGAAAAACATGAAAAAGAATTATTTACTCCAACTTAAAGCTACTCACTATTTAATGTTACAGTTTCTGGGACAGAAACACCTGCCAAAACCAAAGGTACAGTACCCTGATTTAGGGTTGAGAGAGGCATTGCAGTCCCCATGCATGACCTCATTAGCCTGAAATGGAGACAATTTCCCTTGGCTAACACCTAGAATGATAACTATTAAGATTTCTGGTGGAAGTGCTTCCCTAAGAGACATCTGCTTGAGACAATGATATGACGATAAAGAAAGAAATCTGCATTGAAACAAATCGCGTGGATTCACAACATTTCAAAACTGCAACGATAGAAGTGATTGAATAAAGACCATTCAGGTGCTTGGGCCACATTTCCTTCCATGATTTAAGAATTGAGCACATTCTGTGAAATAGCAAGTCTGCATGGAAAAAAATTCAGCCCTATTTATTCTTTCGTGCGATGGGCATTAAATATAAACACAAACACATTGAGTGCACATTACAAAACGAGGCGGTGAAATTCACAGCAGCTGATGCCGAGGTAAATGCACTGATGCTGTAGCTGCAAACAGGATGAGATATGAGTTTGTGATGTTAGACACTCAGGTTTTTAGGGAGACAAAATGCTCTCCGCTGGTATTCCGCACAGTGTGTGTTTCAAAGCTCAAGCTTTTGGTTCCACTATTGATGGGAAGAGGAAGGGCCATCATTTCCATCCAAAACAGCAGCCGTAATTGTACTCAGTTTCCTGTGGGGCTACAGGAAATAAGGCTTATTTTGGAAGCTCTTTCAAAAGAAATAAAAATAATGGCCATTTCATGAGATTAAAACCTGTTCCAAAGGAGAAATCTCCAGGTGGCAGCAAAAAATAAACAGCCCAGGAAATGGCCAGTCAATACAAATCTGGTCTAGGTATAGCACAGATAAGCACCAGTTCTGAAGCCCAGAAGAGCAGCTAAACTTCATCAGAAGACAGCGAAAGTACTTGCTACCTGTAACATTTTCATGTTAAAATCAATTTTCAAAAGAGCTTTAATAGCCTCCTGACAGAATCCACAGTGTCCAGGTTCACACCTATTTCTCCACAGCTGATGCACGGCTGAGAAGCAGGACCATAAATCACGTTGAAGATACACCTGTGCAGAGATGCAAAGTGTGAACACAGAAACAGATGAGCTCTGCAGTTCTTATTAAGAAATTTCTAAGCTGTTTCTTCAGATTTAATGGTGAGGCAGCTAATTTGTTTCTCCTAAGGTAAAAAAGACAATTGGAATAATTAAATTGTCTCCCTTATTATTTGAAAAATAAGGTTTCTAGATACCCATAGCTCATCTACCTCCATCTGCTTCTTTTCTAGGCTGATTTGCTTACTATGCAGGTAGAAAGTTCAGCTGACTTTTTAGCTAGAATATCCATGGCAGAGTGTCTAAATGGTTTTAGAAAACACATAAAATGATAACATCAGCTTTGAATGCCCACTTGCTGGATAGGAAAACTACAGGAGAATGAAAATCTCAGAGTAACGAATTCATGATTTTATCACAGGTCCCACAAAAATCAAGGTGGTCACTTCTGAAAGCCTCTGGGATCAAGAAACTCTATGCACTTAAGCTGTATCTTGTAATGGTGGTGGAGAACAGCAATGAACTTGTGTAAAACAGGTGTAAAAATTTTTTTCTAATTTTAACTTTTTCCAGTCTTGTAACCTGAGTGGATGCATCAGCTGATTTCTCAAAACCTGAAATGGCATTACAAAAAGAAAATCAGATTATTCCAGGCAGAAAATTATAATTTGAATCCCACTCTGAGACTGGGCTGAAACATTAATCCTGGGTGAGGATGAAGTGCTGACTTTAGCTTTGGATTTAATCTAATAGTACAATACTGTAAAACTGTGTCCCTACTTCAAGAGTTAGAATAGAGTCCTAAACTAATGTCTGCAGAGATTAATTTCTATCATAATAAATCCCCTTCTGGCTTAAAAAAGGTTTAATCTCTTTGCTTTCTAAAGGTCTACATGATGAGCTACTTTATTAATTTGAATGTGAAAGAGCAGCAGGTCACCGCACTTCAGCCTGCTGTGTTATAGACCTTTTAAGCATCTGATGTTTGACAATATGAAACACTAGTAGAAAGAGAAAACAGCTTAAAAAGTAAACTCTTCTCTCCTCCATAGGTTACAGAGAGTTCATTTCTATACCAACAGGCTCTGAGGGAAAAAAAAAGAGATGAACAATTCTTGTCATTTCACATCATCATTAGTAAAAAATGGATCAAAAACGATTAAAGGGGGAAATGTGGTTATGTAACAGAGTTCTGAATATTTTCACAACTTGTGGGAAATCTTTCAGGCAGACGCTGCCGCGTGGATTTGAGGAAAGCTGCCGTCAGTCGAGACAGAGTTTCATCAAAGGCACAGAGAGATTTTCCCCTGCCTGCTCAGCTGACGGTGACATGCCACCCCAGCACCAGCCCCAGCAGCAGTGATGCTCCTGCAGAATTGGGGAAGGGAGGGATGAGAAATCCCCTAATGAAGACACCCCGATCCCGTCAGCACAGCCTCCCACATCTCCTCTCTGCACACCCAACAAAAATCACCCAGGCACTTCTCGTGTGCATTCCTTTGGTTCTGGCTGCCACCTCGACGGTGTTTATTCAGTTTTTGGGCACTTGTTAGGAGTCAGGTGAATAAACCTGCATTTCTGCACCTGTTCAGATCCGTGGGGTGAAAGGGGTTTATGGAAAGGGAATAGAATAAAACTGAGACTTTCTGCACAAGGCGCTCAGGCTAAACTGTGCCTCCATTGTTCAATTAAAATTTTCAAAAGGGAAGCCAAGTCAAGATGGAAATGCATTATCATTTCCAGTCACTTCTTTACTTTCAAAACTGATCAGGGGATTTTTTCCATTGAGTTCACTTGAAATTTCTCTGTTAACAGAATATTTGTATTTCTTGCCCATCCCATCTTCCACAGAGAAACAATCTATGCAGATCGTCTAATCATTAGCTCAGTCCTTCAAAATTAACAGTTCTAAGTGATTATGAGCCTCTCTGGACAACGTGACATCTCCCTTCCTTCTTGTCCTTGCAGACTAAGAGCTTCCAGATGCACATTTTTCACTGGTCTTGACAGTTTTCTTTCCACTTTCTACTTTCACTTCATCAGTGAAGCAAGACGATTTAAAACAAAACTCACACAGCTATTGCGGATTTATCACTTTCAAATGAAAATTCCCAATATTCGTCCACATCTTAGATCTTGTATTTGCCTTTCCATTTCTATTTTTTATGATCCACAGCATTTCAGGTTAGCAATTTGGAAGAACCAGGGTGTGTGTCTGTGTTTGTGCATACACACACATAGATTTATCTCCACACTTTTATATTTATACATACTTTATATATATGGAAATGAAAGTGGTTTGCTCTTCCTTTGTTTTCCCTATATTAGATGTATTCATGCACTGGTTGCTAGGCAATCATTAATCTCAGCACTGGTGAATTTATCTTTTCCCCATCCTAAGCAAATCCAAATTTGAAAGTTGGGTAATTAAAAAGTCATCATTAACAGTTTTTAAAACTCTGATTATGCTTCATTATACCCTTCTATCTTCACCAAAATGAAATATTTTAGAATATAAATTCTAAGCATAGTCTCATTAGGCTTTGAAAAATATTAATTGATTTCTATTTACTTCTATTTTTGGAGATCCACTCTTAAACACCTCATTTGGCGACATTTTCTTACAAGAGGTGCCAACACTATTGAAGTGATGGTTCTAAATCCAAAACATGGTTTTTGTATCTACACCCTATGAAGTCTGTGGGGTTTTTTTCAGATTTAATCCTTTCCTTCCATGTGATCTCAATGTGCCAAATGGACAGCTCAAAGATTTCCTACAGTGGACATCCTCCACAATGACCTCTTCTATTACGCCCAACTTTACATATAAAGTGAATAAAGCAAAATATTCTGTAACTTTCCCATCGTTATAATTACCCAGTCTTTCTGCATTCATGTCACACATTTTTTGGCCACATGGATATTTACATCTCTCACCACGGAAGCCCTGTCACCATCAAAAAAGACGTGTCACTTAAAGAGATACAGCAGAAGTGCCAGTTTTCATCATTTTCTTTCTGACTCTACAGGAAGGTGACGCTGCTGATCGCATTCAGAATATTAATCAGACATGAGCCTCTTGTGAGAGGGATATGAAATAGGGCATTACAGCTATCAGTTGCAATGAAGAACTGATTCTGTTTGTTTTGGACAATGCAGTTGGCAGTGCCAGCTAAGCTCTGCGCATGAGTGATGAAAATCCTTTAGGTCATTTTTGCTAAGAGCCTCTGGAAAGGACAGATGCAGTTTTTACCCTATTTGTTTCAACTTGTTCACAAAAGGGGATGAAATCTGAAACTTTTAGGCTTAAAAAGGCTGCCTCAAAGATTCTGTGAAATTCTTGTAAATGAAGTTTCTTCCTGGACTTCTCCTCATCTCCACAGCCTCTGCCGGCCCCGCTCCGGGAACTCCCTGTCCCTGATGGGCTGAGGATCCAGAGTTGGGCACAGCACCCCAAAAAATGAGTGTGAACCTCTGAGGGCACATAACCCATGTGCCACGAAGAGACCTAAACACAGATTTAGCCAAGGTGTAAATTGGACTGTGATAAATCCATTTGTTGCTCCTGTGTTGTAGGTCCTGCCTCGTGCTTTTACAGCCACTTCACTACATGATGGTTTACAAGAATAGTAAGTGAGGAAGCAGTTCATATATGCCAAAACCTCATCTCAGTATGGCCACACAGCACAAACAAACTGCATTCTTGGCAGTGGTTTTTAGTTTATTTTTATTATCTGCTGTAAATTGTAAACCAAGCCAAGGAAAGGTGGGCAGCTGCTTGGAAACCCTCGCTCCTTCTTATGGAGCAGCATGTGAAAATGAAGAGCTGGGAACAGTGATTGGAAAAGGATGAGAAAGGAAGAGAGTAAATTAAAGATGTTCACAAATGGAGCGACCAAGAATGTGATGATTTACTATGCTGTATTCCAAGAGGTATCTTAAATGTTATTTTAATAATGATTCATATAGTTCCTTGACTACTAAGCATTTGCTTGTTTGTTTGTTTGTTTTTTTCCCTGCAGCTTTGCTTCATTAACTACATCCAGGTAATGTAACATGGTTGTAATATAGAGCAATGCAATGTAAACACTTAATTCTGCATGGGACGTCCACGTAATTTCATGTCTGAAATGCAATCGCTGTTCTTTGACACTTAACAGAGTCCTGAGTCTGCATGCAGAGTATGTATTCTTAAAACACAGGATTAAACATAAGATAAATCCCAAAGGAAGAGGAAAATATGAAGAAGGAGGTGAGAATCGGAATATTATGAATACATATTCATAAATATATTTAAAATAAATTTAAAAAAACCAATCAAACAACCAAATTAATTCCTTTTTTCATCCAGTGTACAGGAACAAAGGGAGGAAGGTGACTACAGTTTAATAGTTAAATAAAGTTATAAGTGTGCATGAATGCCTTCTGATCTTTTTCCACTTTCCACATTTGTGAATATGGCATGCCAGGACAAAGGACTGTGGTTTTTGCAGATTAAGAATGAGGTCTTTACATGGATTTGTATGGGATTAGCCCCACACCAGTGGAATATGCCTATTTTGTATATAAACACATAAATATTCTGGCATTCTGTGGTTGCCACCAGTATCCTATTTCTTCCTTTACTTCTGCTTCAGCTTATTTTCAAATGTGTTCATAGAATTAACTCTATTCAATTTTCTTTCTACCTTCACCCAAAACACAAAATGCATTTCAGTTCCTGACTCCAGCCCCCACCCTAAATTGCGAATGTTATTTTCTGTCTTTTGCCATTGCTGTACAGCAATTTATGCCAGCAACAAACAACAGAGTAGTTACAGCACAACCAGGTGATTAGAGCAGCCTCATTATTCACCAACAGAACATATAAAAGAGTTATTGTGGGCGCACAAATATGTTGCTGCAGCCTCATCTTGACAAACAAAGAGACCACAATAAAAAAGACTGATAAACAGATTATAAAATTCGAGTCTGAATTTCAACATATTTCTTCTCAAATGAAGGTATTAACAACAACCCAGAGGCTCATTAGGGAATTCTTTTCTTTTTCCCTCTATTCGTGAGCCTCATTAAAGGCATCACCTCTTATTTTGTGTATGTTGTAGTTGTGTGTTTGCCACTGGCACTTTTTATCTATGGGAGTACAGCAGTACTGGTTTAGGTATTTTATTTTTTTTTAAGAGGTGCTGATCCCGCCCTTTCACAAAGTCAAATTATTGTCCCTGTGCCATCCTCTGCATTGCTGGGACCTACAAACATGTTAACTGCTGACATTTCCTCACTTTGACATCTTGGCCTCAAACTAATGCTCTGAAAATCCATTTTCCAGTGAGCTGTCCCAGACCACGCGGCAGCTACACCCTCAATTAGTCACCCAATGTGGGGCTGGGCCATCGCCCTGGCTCTAAATTCATATTTTTGCCCCAAAAGAAGCGCAGTCTGACCCCAGGACAGAGCCCCTGGTTGAGATTCCTCCGAGACAAGGAGTGCCGACCATCCTGGAGGATAAAAGCTTTGTTTGCACAACCCTTGGCACCCCCGAAGGTGGAGGAGCAGTATATGTCCCAGCAAAGTTGGAAGCAGAAACTCTTTCAGAAGAGAGCTGGATTAGCCCTCTGGTTACACAACAGCTCCTAACGAGAGCGGCAGGATCGGGATAAATCCAAATGGGGCCTGCCCCACTCTGGTGTCAGCCCAAATTAAATCAATTAATTCCACGGTGTTACTCCTGCTCAATATTGTCAACAGCAGCAATATTTGAATTGTTTTCTCCACTGCTTAATTGAACTGCCAGAATAATTTTTAAGACAAGTTCTTAGGATTTAATTTCCTCATACTATTGCTTCTGTCCTTTCCTCCAATTTCCTGTCTCGTTATTCAATCCAGCAAAACCACATTTAAACCGCATTTTCTGTTTCTCATATGTTTCTGATTAATTCTTCACTTTTTACCAGACATTTTTTCTTTTTTTGACTCAGTTAGTAGTGTTTGTCTTTCAATTTGTGTACAGCCTTTTATGATTTTCCACTCGTTACTTATCCGCCGCAGCTTTCCTGCTCTGCAGTTTAAAGCTATTATTTTTAAGAAGCATCTAGAAACTCTCGAGTCCTTTAGTGTATTCCAGTGGCATATCAATTGTGTCTCAGTGGTGTTTCAGATTGCCAGGTTACTAACCCAGAAATTGCTGTAAATGGCTCCTTCTAGTCTTGCTCTAAACCAAACATGCGAGGCATATGCAAGACAATTTGGAGAATTCAATAAAAGAAACATTTATCCCCTGCTTGTGTTATACAAAAAAAAAAAAAAAACAAACAAAAAGCCTAAAAGGAAGCAGACATTTATTACCCCGGACAAAGGTATTTGCTGAATTCTCCTCCTATGTTATTCGGAAATAAAGTGATTTAGGTTATGAAAGCTGCATTTGAAGTACCAGGATATTTTATGCAGTTCAAGAAAAGTCACTTCAAACAACAGTTTCAGCATTTTGCAACCTGTTTCCACTTTATTCATCTACCCTGGTGGGTGACTGAAAGGAAAACAATGTGATATGAATATTTTCCTTTCAGCAGCTGCGAAGGAAGCCCTGACAACACTGTCTGAAAAGCTCAACTGTTGAAAGCAATCCACAAGGCATCACAATAGAAAGCATCTTGAATTGTTACAGATCAAAGACAGGCACTATTGCCCTCCACTACAGCTCTATTGAAACATGCTACAAATGAATAAATAAAAGTTAAGCACGAAGTAAATTTGGTAACTTTCATTGGCAGGGGTGAAACGAAGACAACAAGTCTTCCTGGATAAAACACATTAGCATGAAAATAGATGAAAAACCGGGATCAAAGTACTCAAAAGTAAACAAAACCATAAAAACGTAGCATTTATCACTGCTAGAGACCTCTGTATTTATCTTCAAGATCACTGGTTGGAGATTGTAGTTGCAAGCATTTCTGGAAATGCTGATCTATTCAGCAGAATGAAATGTTAAGTTCCATGAACTTTTATTTTCTGGGGCACTGCACTGCTTCTATTTTTGACAGCAAAATTATCAGTACCCCTCCATAATCAACTACTTCCTCATCAATCTATCTGATACCTGGTCTTAAAGAGACTAGATACTTTCTAATAAATCAGATACCAAAGCATATTGATTTTTTTTGTTTGTTTTTATTACAAAGCCCTGCTCCTGCTGCAACTCCAATATGAGTAAACAGAAAAAAACACAGACTGTTAAAAATGGTGCGAGAGAACAGTAAACACACCTCTGCTTATGGCCATTCTGAAAAACAAGACAAAGAAACAAGTAAAAAAAAAAAATTAGAAAAGAACAAACCACAAAGAAAACCAGAAACAACAAAAAAATCCCACAAAAACACCCCAAAAAACCCCAAAAAATCCCACAAAAACTTTGTGGGACCCATTAGTGAGTGCCCAGAGATGACTTATCTAATCTTTCTACTGCCAAGTCTCTAAATCCCATGGTTGAGATACCTCTGGTATACCAAAGATAAGTGTAATATCCCAGCTATGCAAAGGAGAAAATAAAAATTATAATGGTATTATAATGAAGGTCTTATAATGAAGGGAGAAGTGACTGACATTCCTCTTCTAACAGTGTATTAAGAGTATTTCCTAATGAAACCTCTAGATTTTAATGAGATTTAACTGTGGCTTTTTCCTCTCTGATCAAATTTGGCAGGAGACTGGGTGTTTTCTCTTAGCTTGGGGGTTTAGGGGATTTTTTGTCTGCTTGTTCTATTTTGCTTTGTTCCGCCTGCACCTCGCTGTTGCCACGTAGGCCTGAGTTCCAGGGGAGCAGAAAACAGAAGCAAAAGTCTCAAACACTCATCCTTTCAATGGCAGACTGCAGCAGAGGATCTCAGCAGGCCATTTCCCTGCGCAGAACAGCACCAAAAAATCTCAGCAGCCGTAGAGAAAGGAGATCACCCCTTGCGTGTGATCTCATTTCCTCCTGGGAAAGTGGAAGTTTTTTTTGTTAAACTGATGCTCACTGTTTTTTACTGTAGTTCTGTGGCAATACTAGCAAGTTTAGTGGAGCTTTTTTGGGGTTCTCTTTGTTTGTTTGTTTGCTTGTTTGGGGGTTTTGGGGATTTTTTTTCCTATTTTTTTTCTCTTTTTTGGGAGGGATTTACGCCTTTTTTAATTGTTTGGATTTGGTTTCGTTGTTTGTTTCTGGTTTTGTTGTTTGGGGTTTTTTTTGTTTTTTCCTTTTTTGTTTTGTTTTGTTGGGTTTTTTGTTTTTTGGGGGGTTTTGGTGTTTTGTTTTTTTTTCTTTTTGCTTTGCTTTATTGTTTTATTTTGATTTTGGTTGCTTTGTGTTTTGGTTTTCTCTCTGGGGTGGTGGGGCTTTTTTCTATTGTTCATGGGTCCTTTTGGCTTATTTGGTGGGTGGGCTTTTTTCTTTTCCTTTTTCTTATTTTTTTTGGTAAGAAACGTGAATGGGAACTGCAATCCCCATCAGAACGAAGATGTAAAAGCCAGTGTACCATGTCCATTCTGCTGCATGCCAGGGCACCTTGAGATGGATTACTGCCCTGCCAGAACCCAAGCAGGAGAAGACAGAATTTATCAATTGCTAAGAATTCACAGAAAATGTTAAACAATCCCAACAGAAGACCCCACCAACACCAAAATACTTATTATTTCATATGGCTACTCAAAGAATGCTATGTGAGACACTGCTCCAAGACGTTCTGGAGTTCAGCATTTGAGAAAGGCCACCCCAGCAAGTTTAGATGCCTTGACAATCGGCTGAACAGTGGCCACACAAGTGTTTCTTAAACGTGAAATTCCAATTCCACATCTGCTGAATGAGAAGTCTTACAATGATCCTAACGTTTCAGACATTTACTTGGCTTGAGGTGCAATCTGCCCACGGACATCCTAGGGGCTCTTGAAAGACAAAGCATTGAGCACCTTGTGGGTTTTCTGCTCCAAACCTTGAAAATCAGATTAAATGGCAACCAGGATGACAGGCACTCCCAAATCAAACCACTTCTACGTACACACAGATAGTTTTAGTTCTGAAATGTGTAATTCTCCAGAAACGTGGTGCCTATCATCATTTTGGCATTCAAGATCTTTAGCTAACACCAGTGCCTTTGCCAACTGTTTGGGCACAGGGGTTGTGCACCTCTCACTTCCCTGCTTCCCCTCACTTATTTTTAAACAAACAAAACTGTCAGGATGTGTCAAGATGTCCTTTAGATGTCCACGTGGCTAACACGTTTCACAGAATCACAGAATCAATTAGGTTGGAAAAGACACCTGACACGTCCCAGCCCAGCCTCGTCCCCAGCCCGGAGCACTGAGTGCCACCTCCAGGGACACCAAACCTCCCTGGGCAGCCCTGCCAAGGCCTGAGCGCCCTTTCCATGGGGAAATTCCTGCTGATGGCCACCCCTGGCCCAGCCTGAGGCAGCTCCTCCTTGGTCTGTCTGTGGCTGCACCCTCCTGTCAGGTAGAACAGAAGTTATCTACCCAAAATGTTTTCCTTATCAAAAGTTGGACTGTATTCTGAACTCCAGCTCACAAACACAGAAATAGGACTGGGGTAACAAATTGTTGAGCAATAAATATCACGGGCTGGTCATTCAGGGTATCACCAAATTTAGGGCGTCTCTCTCTGCTCCTGTCTGGGGCTGTCCAGAGAGAACACATTTGTTTTCTCCTCTTTCTCCCTGTGTCCTGCTCTCCTCCTTGTTCTCCTAGCTCCCTGCAGCGGAGAGATTCTAGCCCCCAGCGCATGAGCAGCTCACTGTCAAGCCATGAAAAAACCCCAAAACAACCAAAAAAATCTCACAAAAAAACCCCAAAACCCAAAAAAATCCCACAGAAACTTGATGAGGCCCATCACTGAGTCCTCATAGGTGACTTATCAGAGGAACACCGCGCAGTGAAAGAGACACTGCCACCTCTCATTGTCACAGCAGAAAGAAGAAGGTGTGAAATAACATCTTCTGCTCCAGGGCTTTCCCGGAATTTCGTGACTAGCACCTTCAAAAAAACTGGGAGAAGTCGTAATAATTTCAGTTCCTAAATGTGAAATGCGCTGAGAAGCCGGTGCCTGTGTTTTTATTACTTATTCATGAGGCTGAAAACCAACTACAGAGTTTGCAAGACTCTCTTGAAACTTGTTTCTTAATAATGATGCTCTTGTGAGACTTTCTGTCAGTAATGTAATGTAATGTAATCCCCTGGGACACATTTTTATGTTAAATGGCAAAAAGTTATCACCATTACCACCACATTCAGGAAGTGTTAATTATACATGATAGACTTATAAGTCTGTTGTTACTTTCCACTTAAGGGCCAAAGGGATTAAAAAAATAAAAAAAAAATATGGAGATGCACCACTGACAGATGAATGAGTCCTTAGTTACACACCTACAAGCCACAGACTTGATTTAATTAAGTGATAAATATGATGCTTATTCTATTATAAAAAACTCAAGGACTCGTTTTCAGCGTGCAGTACAAATCCCTGCTTTTGTTTATTTCAGAATGCATAAGCACACGTGCACTGTCTACGCTCACCCATATCTTGATCTTTCACTTATTCTGCATTAAAATAAAATGTGAAAAATCTCATCAAAGTCATCAGAAGATATTGACACAGGAAGAAATGTGGTGTGAGGGAAATAATTGAACTCATTCTCTTCAGACTTCAAAGAAAATGAGATGTTCACTAGTGTAACTAAGCACATATTTATTGCAAATAAGTCACCAAACTCACACCTGGTTTATTTTTTTCAGTCCATCCAAGAACACTTGCCAGGCAGAACATTAAGGTATGAAAAATACTATTTGAATAATCCCTCTCTATATCTCATGTGTAAGCTAACAGCATCATTTCCACCCATAACACGTCCCTTTCATCTCTGGTCCTATCTAAAATTTTAATTTTTCTTCAAGCACATAGAAATTAAAAAGAGGCGGGGGGGGTTGGGGAAAGCAGAAGGCAGTAAAAGATAATATCAGATAAGCCAAGCTCTTTGTACTAACAGATTTTCAGGCATCTAAAGGGTTTGCTGTCATTATCATCCTCTCCATGGCAAAAATCAAAAGGGATTATCTGGGCCATAATTAGGGATAGATTCCAAAGTGTTTGCTTTTTGCAATCAGATCCTGCTGTTCTGTTCCTTTAAAAGGTCAATGAGGATTACTTAAAAAAAAAACAAAAAGGAAAAAAAAGAAAAAAAAAAGAAAAGAAGTCAATATAGCAGGGTATTATAGAGAAGCAGTGGGAGAAGTCATTATGAGGGAATGGCATCTTGTTTTGGGAACTTATATTGGCATGGGTAGGAACGTTGCTACAACACAACATAAATATAACATTAATGCAGCTGATGAATTTTTCTGTTTTCAGCTCAGTGTTGCTCAATGCGCCTCAGACACAGTCAGCATGAAGTCCCACATGGAAATGATTTGGGAAAGAGGATTTCTCCCTTTATATTTGACCTTAAATTACCATTACTTAATTTTGGGGTTGGGAAAAAAAGCCCAAAAACCAACGCACAATGTCTCGCTCTAAAACTTGTGTTGATGTTGTTATTAGTTCAGCCTTACCATGAAAAAAAATTGTAGTTAGACGATTTTAGTTAGAAATTTAGTTAGATGACCTTGCTGAGAAATTAATTAAATGAAAAACACCCCTGGTTTGTAAAGAATATGAATTGTCATAGTTAGCAAAATTTAATTGTATTATAAATACACTGCATTTTATACAACGCAAAATTGTACATATTTATTTTTAATTGTGCAGACAAATACATTGCCAGTTCAATTTTCATGGAATCCAGCAGACTTACCATTTGAATCAGCAAAACCTCTGTATTTTACCAGAAACTGCATCACTGCGAGACATAATTAAGTACTTTAATAGTATCTAAATATTTATGTGGCTCTCGAGAATGTAGAAATGTTGGCCTTATGTCTAAGCTATTCAAATTAGATCCTTTAGGATGCCAACATCTGGCTTTGATTCAGGCTGTGGAAACTTTCAAGTTCTTAGCTTTCTCCAAATTTTAATTCTGCAAAGAGTAGCCTGTGTAAAAACAAGTCACTGCAATGAGTCCAAAATTTAATGTATCATTAATACAATATGAGGTGACAACTGACGTTCTGTAAGTAATTGCATCTTCAGTGGAGTCCAAAAAACATATAAGGTACAGCTGAAATAATGAACAATCAGAGTAATTTATGATGAAATATGATTAGTATGATGAATCATTGTAATTTATGATGAAATTCATAACTCTCCATGGTTGCCATGAGAGCCTGATGTGTGAGATGAAAGCACAGCATTAACTACATTTTTAACCTATTCAAAATGCTGCTTCTGAGCTCCTAATCCTTGAAATTCTGCACAGCACACCCAACTGTGTTTTGTGGATACAGGTGTAGAACTGTTAAACTATTTAGTTTTTCACAGGGTTTGGTTTTTCTTTTTTTTCTTTTTTTTTTGAAAAGACAAGCAGGGCCACACAAAGAAATAATCCAATCTGTTTTCCATTGTAAGTGAATGAGTCTTGCTGATAATTCATCACAGACATCATCACATGGACTACTAATGCTAATATCCCAGTTCTAATAATGTTAACCCAGTGCCGCCCAGCCTAAGAGAGAGGTTGGAAAAAAATATTGTATCCTTCTCTTATCAGTCTATTTACCCAAGATATACTTCTAGGCAACAAAATTACCACACATTTAAATTATTGGTTTGTTTGGTTTTTCATTTCTTTGTTTATTTGTTTGTTTTCTTTTTCGTCTGTTGTTGCAGTTTTATTCTGTTTTTTTCACACATGATCCTACCACCAGAAGTATTTGCATTAATATAAATTTAATATAAGTTTTTGGATGAGCTTGTCTTAACTGGCCCTTTCAGGAAAACTCCATAAGAGTCTTCTTTTAAAGAACTGGAAAGTGATGCAATTGGATGAAAAGAAGAAAAATCCCACCACACTCAAGTCACATCATAAGAAAATGCAATTATCAAACAAAGAAGCAAGGCAATTTCCAAACTTTCCCAAAAGTAAAATACAGATGTGACTCAATTCTTTGTCAAACAGACAATGAAAGTCTGATGTGGCTATTGACTGTCCTCCCACACAGCAGCAATAGAAATGTTTGTCCCAAGTTTTAAAGGTCTTAGTGTTTCCTTTAAATATCTCAACACAGAAAGAAATTGAGTGCACCTCTCAGGTCTGGTGGTCTTCTTTAAAACATTAAATTTATAGCTTATATGTGGATTTGGAAAACAGAAATGATCCTAAACAAACTCAAGACATTAAAGAAAACCAAGGGTGCATTCAAAGTCTCTGCGTTCCAAAATGAGCATGGAATGACTTAAGCCTGAGTCATGGTGTGAAACAATTTATGCTTTTTCAAAAACTTTGAGGTAGACAATACCATTGAATTGCAATTTCACATTTTGCCAGAAACACTGGTGATGTACAGTGTGTTCTGCAAGGGCTGAACTTTTCTGGTGCTAATGGAACACAGAAAGAAACAGCAGTGTGAGAGTCGCCGAAAAAAACCCAACCCAAAACACTTAAGATTAAGAAAAGTGTTATTTTTTTTTTGCAGTGGCAAAAAATAATTCTGAAAGTTACTTGTCATATCTACTAAGGCCCGAGGAGTCAAACAAACAACCAAGTTCACAAATATAATTTATCTAACAGCTCACCCATCCCCATTAAAGAACAGCTTTAGGGAATATATACAGCATCAGTCACAGGAACCAGCACGAGTGACAGTCACAACAGAGAGACATTCCTGGGTGCTCACTTCTTAATAATTGCTTTACAACAAGAAAGCAATTAATTTTTTTTTTAAATGATTTATTTATTTTTTTTAAATTTAGAGGCCCCATGAAATACGCGATACAAATATATTGCTGCAACTGGCAGTGAGAAGGACAGAGAGAAGAAAAACATATTTATAGAATTTAATTTCTCTTTTCAGATCCAAGAATGCCTCAACATTAAAGTCAGTGACCAGGAAAAAAGATGGGTTGAGAATTAAAGGGGGAAAAAAAAGGGGATGCTGTAACTAAAATGAAATAATTGACAGTTGTACTGATTGGTTACTCAAGGTATCACTTCTCATTTTGAACCAGAGGTTCCAAAACTCTACAAAACAAAACTCTGAGGAAAAACTGGGAGAATCAAGTTCATCATTTCCTGACTTTTGCGTCTTACATTGATGATCTTTATAGGGCCCTTATTTGATTTCACTCTACATCTACAAATGACCCCTTGGGATTGATTATGTGGAGCTCCTAATTATCCAGCAAATAATACAAGAGTTTCTGAGGGGAAAATTCAAATATTACAATTGCACTGTGCTATTTGCATCTATTTAGGAATATCCAGAACGTAATTTGGAAATGTGGATTTTTTTTCATCCTCTCTGTTCCCTCACTTGCAGTGACCCCTTTGGGTCTTTCTGCCTTCCTCAGAAGGGCATGGTTGACAAAATTGCAGCAGGAGGAAACTCATTCCACTCCACCTGCTCTTCCTGTGGCAATAAGAGAATCTCATTTCCAAAGGAGTGGAACTAAATGTGGTTTTTGTCATGCGCCCTATGGATGCAAACACAGCCCAGCAGGAGGAGAGGAGATGAAGGGCAAAAATCTGTGTCCCCCAGGACAGACAGACAGACACAGATAAAACAGGAGACCCCCACAAGCCCCCAGCAGTTAACCTGACAGATTTCGCCCCGGCAATCAGGTGCCTGGCAAAAAAAATTCCTCAAATTGGAAAAAAAAAAAAAGAAAAAGTGAAGTCCTGTCTTCTTCACAAAATACCCTGTCAGAACAGGTCGTAGAAAGACTAATGTTGTTAGTAAGTTGTCATACAACAACTCTGTATTAATTTGAGCCTCAACCCTACAATCTGTCTCCTGGAATGCATATTATAAGTCTCATTAAAGTTAATGAGGTTTTGACGAGGCTTCAAACTTACAGACTGGATTTTATGATGGTGGCCCAGACATTTCAATCAGACTAGTTTAATCCGTTTTGATTTTCACTGGCTTGCTTTGAGGTTTGCATCTTCGCCCTCACAAAACTATTTTCTTGCGGTGGATTTCAGGGATCCTTGTCTTTAATTATGAGTTTAGCTTAATCACAAATACAGGTACTGTGTATCCATGCTATTGATACAGCATTTATTTCAAAATGTCTGCTGTAAATGAAGCTTCTTGGGTTATTTATGTAAGATGAAGACCTCCACAGGTTGACTGGAATGTAAATGGAGCATTCAACCATGCTGGACAAAATACCTTCTAAAGAACTCCCCTTACTAATAGGCAATTAATATTAATTCAGCACTAAAGTGTCTTCCTCCGAAGAAAACAAAAAAAGCCTAACAAAACCCCAAAGGAAACAAAAATCAAGAACAACAAAAAGAAACACAGAAGCACAGCAGAATCCACATAGCGACATCTGTGTGACAGTTCTGCTCCTCAAGGGAACGAAGAAATTTGCCACAGTCAGAACATCAGGACTTTGCATGCCATAATGCAGCAGAATCCACAGATGTCACCCATTGATTTTTGCTATTTTTGTCTGGGCACTCACCATTGAAAAAAAACCAACCAACCAACCAACCAAAAAAACCCAACCAAACGAAAAACCCAAAAAACCAAAAAAAACCCACAAAACCCCACAAAAAACCCAAAAACCCACAAAAAGCCACAAAACCCACAAAAACCAAACCCAAAACTATACAAACTTGCAGATTTTCTCATTAAAATGTCTTGTCGTGGGTTTAAAACTGTCACCAAAGCACAGATTTAAGCAGTTCAAAGAAACTCAGGAAATAGTTGTTGAGGATCACTTGTACCCAAATCCAGTGAAGGGAGAACTGTATTTACTGAAGTCAATCTGAAAGCTTCCATAATTCTTTCAAGATATGAAACATATTTGTGCAAAATGAAAAAATGGTCCAGAGTTCTTATGTGCTCCCACAACATCTGAAATACCAATATTTAATATAGATCTGGATGCTCAAGGATCATGACTGACTTTGTGACTTCTCCCTCCTCTTCAGGGAATTTGTGAGGCAATTTTAATAAGATTAGCACAGAAGTGAGTTTTCACCAACAAAACTTAACATGTGCAGCACTGTTTGGGAGCAATGCTCCACAAATAAGAGCCTCCTAAATTTTACAATCTGGCATAATTTCAAATTCTCCCATCTTAGCCTGGAATATTACATCCATTTAAGAGCTGCTTTCTGGTTGAACTGAGAGCAATTATCACTCGCTGGAATTAGAAAGAGACATAGGAAAGCAAATATGAAATGGTATCAGGAGTCCCACCTGCAATAATGACTCGTTGAGCGACATGATTTTCCTTTAAAGCAGCCTGGATTTCAGGCAGAGTTCCTTCCACATGACCAGAAGGTGTTATCTGTCTCACCTGACCTCAAAATCTTTGCTGTAATGTTTACAGCAAATTGCTTGCCTATGTTCTGCCCCTCAATTAAGTTCTGCAGCCAAGAACACCCACAATTTTTAACTGATTTTTCTACTGTAATTTAGATTTATTTTTCTTTTTTTTTTCTTTTTTTTTTTTTTTCCAGAAATTTCTTCATTTAACAGAAACTTATTTCCAGAACTGAGAGTAGATATGACAATTTTTACAAAACTCCCTGGCAGAAATGCCCAAGTTGCAGCGCTCTGCATCCAACACCCCACTTGTGAGAGCCTGCCCTAAAAATAAATCCAAAAGTGCCAAAAAAAGGTCATTTACTCTGAGCAGGTATGAGCCATGAGGTTTTGTGAGCCTTTAAGAATGAATTAGCTCTGAATATACAAAAATGAAGTGTCCAAGGCCAGGCTGGACATTGGGGCTTGGAGCAGCCTGGGACAGTGGGAGGTGTCCCTGCCATGGCACGGGTGGCACTGGGTGGGCTTTAAGATCCCTTCCAACCCCAACAATTCTATAATTCTGGGATTCTGTGAATTGCACCAAATCCTGGAATAAGTACATTCTCACATCCACAATAAAATATTACAAACATTCCCTTGGTTCGATTTTGTCCAGGGTTTTTTTTTTTCCCCCCTTTCATTAGAAAACTAACGTTTATTGAAGGAGCTGCCTCAAATTCATTTGTATAACTCACTCAAGGCAGTTGCACACATGCAAACTCTGCGCTGTAATGTAAAATTAGGTGCCAGGTGCTCAGCAAATATTGAATATGTAAGCTGCACAAGTTGTTTTGTGCGAGAGATTAATTGCTACTTTTAAGAGTGTGAATATGCTGCATAAGAAATAAAAATATGCAAAAGGTTAAGTAACTGAAGATCTAAATATTAAATCTGAGATGCATATTAAATATATAAATATTAATTACCTTCATTAAAAAAATGGATATCTAACAGCATTGACACATAGAAAACAAAATGCTATCTGTTTTCACAGAAATATTTTGAGCTACCTGATGTTAGGCACCTTCTTTAATGGCAAATGAAGCGTTTCTTATTATTTTGTGGCCATAAATTGGAACAAAATGTATTATCTATAAATAAACCTAATCGAAGGATTTTTTTCCTACTTTGGCAGGTGACTAGATTCCACTGAGAATACTCTGGAAAATAGTAAGAAAGAAGTAAAGAAAATTACAGCCCAATCCATCATAAAATCTTGGGCACAATTTTGTGGGTGTTTGTGAGAGCAAACAAAAAGAACATTTAGTCTTAACTTGAAACTAAACAGTTTCTTTGTTAGTTTAATGTGAAAAACCCTACTTAAAATAAAATTCAGCCATTATAAGAAACGCTTGTATAGAAATTATTTTTAAAATCCATATAGCAGCAATTCCCAGCTAACATACAAATATTAGCATAAAAAACATACTGATGTTACATGCTTTAAAATGATACATTGCATTTAAAATAATAAATCTGGTAAAGTCGCACAAGCTTGAAAATTTCAAATAGAGGTTTAATAGTTATGTTCTCTAATCAAAATTCACAAATTCCATGCAACCAGTGAGTGTCCTCACCCAAATATGTTAAACATATGAGATTGGACTCACTTCTCTATTTTTAGTTCTCCACAACTTCTAACCAGCTATTCCCTAGAAGCTCTCCAGGCTTGCATAAATCAGCTTAATTAGCAGATACTCAGCTGAATTGTATTCTGTGTCCACTTTTCACCTTTAAAAAGAGACAAGGATTTGTAAAATGTACACACATCATCATTTTACCTAGGTGGATAAAACTGCACATTTTCTAGAACGCAATTCCTACTAAGTCCTTATTTGAGCTATTGATTTTTGGGGAGGTATAGGAAGATTTAGGTGGAGGTAGCAACTCTAATTAAGGAAGGACTAAGTCTTGGGATATCCTCCCTTCAGTTACACCAGAGAAATAAATCACTCTCCTACCTCAGACAAATCAACCTGCTCCTCCTCTTTCTTGGCCAAAAATTGCAGGTGAGAAGATCAGGTGGGGATTGGCTCATCAGTACCAATCAGTCAAGGTGATGTACGGTTTTAATTATCATTATCACTGTCATATTGAAAAGTTTCTGAAATGGGTTATTTCCTTTTAAATCTCACATTAGTTTGTCTAGCTTTCAGGTTCATTATTTTTTAAATAACTTCTGCCATGACTGCACAAGTAAAGCCGAACTCTTTTTACTAACATAAACTCCGAAAGGTCACTGCAATATGAGAAGAACTCTTAGATTCAAAATAAATGCCTGCATCTCTCTCAAAAAATCCCTACTCGATAAAACTGTGAGAAAT
Source organism: Origma solitaria (assembly GCA_013397895.1). NCBI lineage: Eukaryota > Metazoa > Chordata > Aves > Passeriformes > Acanthizidae > Origma > Origma solitaria. The sequence goes on along the minus strand of VZRL01000889.1, from coordinate 66,411 downwards.
CTGACCTTCTCAAGAGAGCAGATTTAGAGCTGTGCCACTCCACATTTGCAACATTGCTTTGACTTCTCAGGGATATTCTTACCAGTCAAAGTAAGCCTTCAGGTACCGCAATCTGAAAAATCGCTACAGAAATCCATTTATGTGATGGTTGCATTGTGTGTCCAACATTTTCCACCTTGCAACAACAGCAAAAACAGCAACAGGATACAAATGTCTGACTCAGGGCACAAAAACCCCAAACCACACATCCAGGAACAGCACCGAGATGGCAGTACTTGGCTAGAGGAACTATTTACTATAAAACAAAACAAAACAAAAAAAGTATTTTCTCCACTGAAACATTATTTTTGTCAATAAAATATTTTTCAGTGTTTCCACTTTTCAAAATCGTCTTCAGGTGATTGATCAAAGTATAGATCGACACATACCAAGCAGCTTGATGTGATGTTTGCTGTTTAACTTCCCTCTTTCCATCTGTCATTGGCAGGAAAACACACTAACATGAAGATACCAGCAGAGAATAGTCTAAAACTGAACTCAAGATAAAATCATTATTTCATTGGTGACATTTATTCAAATTTCTCATGCCTTGAGTTCAACAGATGTGCAACATTCAGACGCAGCCAGTGGCACACAGAACAGAGACCACAGTCAGTGGACAGGAAATAAAGTTGCAAAAGTGTAACAGAAACATAAGAATATTTGCACAGCTAAGTCGTTTTTACAAGCAAAAAGTTTCTCTGCCATGGCCCTTTCTTTAAAATTACACTGATAGCAGATTCACCTTTCCCTCACCCATTTCCTCCTAATCATCTTGTTTCACTACAGTTATGGACATATTTGAAAGAAATGCTTCTCCTGACATGAAAGTAAGGCAATTTTACAGTATTTCTGTCTCCAGGAGAAAACGCAGCCAGGCCGAGTGCACTTCACATTCCTTTTGGGAGAAAAGATTTTAGAGAGAAGAGGGTTAGTCCACATCACACCCGGTGAAGGGGGCAGAAGTCCAACCCTCAACTGTTGGATCATTTACTCTTCCTCGTTCTTACTGTCACTTAAATCAGCAATACCAATCCCATGAAAAAAAGGGGAAAAAATGTTGACAAACCTCCCCCCACAAAACCCAACATGGTGACAGGATGGATGGTAAGAAAAACAAGTAATCACTTAAAACACTGTAATAAGTGCAGGCCATAATTGGGCGAACAAGGGTGTACAAGCTGTAAAACTCAAGAAAGAATATTTCCTAGTTGTGTGGAGACATGCAAGGAGAAAATCCCATTTTCAGAACACACCAAGGTATCTCCAGATTTGTCAGTCAGCATTCCACAAGAATCAAAGCTCGAATTTACAGATTCCCAGAACACCAGGATATCTTCTTTCAGATATAAAGTTATAAAAATATTAGTGATGTGGATTCAGTTCTATGGCCACCAAAATCTGAGTGAGAATACCACCAGTTTTCCAAGAAGCTGAAATATATTAAAAGTGTGAATTTGGTTATATACTTTAGTAGGTTGTGTTTTGCTCTCTGTGCTGACTGTGCCTTCTGGGAGATCCAATTTCCATTTTCAGAGCTGTCTGGCGAGCAGCTCAAAGAGTATCACCATGTACCCACAGATGCTCACAGCAAACCACAAAGAGTTTCCAACCAGACTGAGGAAAAAAGGCACTACACAATGCAGAACAGGACTGTGGGATGTAAATCTTTTGTCTTTGGGATGAAAATTAAAGACAGATGCAACTAGTGAAGGATTAGACAATTCTGGGCTCAGGAGATGATCTTTGTGGTTTTGAGCTACTCCTAGAAACAAATATTTAATGTAGGGCATAGGATTATGCTCATATTAATTATAATCTTCTGACGTGTTAGCAGGTGAAAGTAACACAATGTTAAAGAAAATGGAAATGTTCAAACCATAAAGAGGGTCTTGCTGTTAATCACTTAACCTTGTGTAAATGGCTTCTGAACCCCACACATCATTATCACATCACTTTCCAGCACATGCAATAACTTGACTGTTTCCCCAAATGTGTCTTCCAGGACACCTAAGCCTTGTTTTTAGTATTAAAATACCTCTTCCAGAAATTTAGGCTCAGTCTTACAGCGATCAAAACTGTGTGCTTGTACCCATCATGGATAACTCACTACTTGTCATAGGAATATTTCCTCCTAACACCTTATTGTGACAGTTTAATCACTGGCTCTTCAAGAGTGTAAACTTACTCCGAAACATCTGTTTTTTAAAAATGTGTGAATTGAAAATTATTATTCTTAGAAATATTTGCCACATTCAAAGCCACATCCCTGGATCTGTGCAATGAAAAATGCATTGAGGGCAGAACAAAAAAGGAAAAAAAAGAAGAAAAAGAGAAAGAAAAATGAAAGAAAAAAGAAGAAAGAAAAAAGAAGAAAAAAGAAGAAAGAAAAAAGAAGAAAGAAAAAAGAAGAAAGAAGGAAGAAAGAAGAAAGAAAGAAGAAAGAAGAAAGAAGAAAGAAGAAAGAAAGAAGAAAGAAAGAAGAAAGAAAAAAGGAAGAAAAAAGAAAGAAAAAGAAAAAAAGAAAGAAAAAGAAAAAAGAAAGAAAGAGAAAGGAAAAAAGGAAGAAAAAAAATTAAAAAAAGAAAAGTTTTAAGTAAAAATTTCTCTGAGCACTTTCAAATCCCTGGAACCTTGCAGTTGTTATGGTCTCAAGACGTAAAATGGAAACAGACTTCACATCAAAGTCAGCAGTGCCTTGCAACACTGCCTGTCCCCCATTCCCACTCGTTCTGCCACATTCCCTGACAAATCCTGAAATCTCTACACAGTTGTCCACACAGAAGATTAAACACTAAACCACCCAGACCTCCCATTTAGGAGGGTAAGTCTGAGAAAATAAGTGTTCAAATCCATTCCTACTGATATCCCCAAGCAGATTGCTTCCTCCCTTCCTGGTGTCCCCCCCTCATGGATTACTGGGTGGGACTGGAAAGGGGAAAGAGCATGAAATATAGAATAGAGAGGGTGTTTAAAAGGTAGCCTGATCTCAAAATAAACAGCAGCAAACCACGGTGGTCATTCTTGCGCTCCTGTCTGGGCAATTCCTGTCACCAGAGACAAAGTGATGATGGGGAAAAAAAAAAATCCTAGCAGGGCCGGCTAAAAAAAAAAGATATTGAGTGCAGAGTATGATCTCTCCATCCCCCTGAGTGAAACTTTACAGAGAGACAGACACTAATAAAATCCTTGGAGGAAAGAAAAATGCTTTCATAGCTTTTTTCCCGCAGATTACTTGCTCTGCCCTTGTCTGCTGGGTTTTTCAGAAAGGACTACATTTGTAAAGGAAGACTTGTCCTCTGCCTTAGAGGTTATCACAAAATCTGTATTGGACACCACACCTCAAGCTTCCAGATATTTACTGGTTTTTTCTATCTCTCTAAGCAAATGATATTTTTTCTCTGTTTTGCACATGTTTCCTTTTTCAAGTACAGCAAATTGATTTTTTTTTGTAGTGGTGGCAGAGCCCAAATACACAAGGAATCCTTTCAATCCTGACTCTTTGCACCAGTCAAAGAGAGTAAATTAATCCTAGTTTCACTCTAAAAGTGGCACCTTCTCGGCAGAGCTCCTCCTTGGATTGTCATACATATTTCAATTATCATTTCAGAACCTCCCTGCATCCCTTGGAAATTAGTAAGACAGAGGAGTACATGCTACACCTGAATGGCTGACAGCCATGGCAACGCTCTGAATTGCCACCTGAGAGCAGAGCAGGGCTTTGATTGGCACTCACTCATGAGCCAGACAGACTCTCCCATGATTACTTTATCTAAATATCATTTTCCCTTTTTCACAGTGCATCACCTCCCTGAAATGTTCACTGCATTCGCTTTTAAAAGATAACTTATCACACTTACTGCTGCAGCTCGCTGTTTGTCCACACCTGCACATCCATCACGAGTTTAATTGTAACAGATAAGTCCACGCACGGCAAATTTCACCCATTTCAGATTAATCTATAAGAGCTATTACTATACAAGTTCATGTGCAGAGAACTCCTCAGGATGGTGAGACACACAACAGCCTTTCCCTATTCTCTGTGCTCTTACAGAACACCTCTTGATGCTGAGTATTTGTCTCTCCTGAGTCTCTGAGAGAACATTTTTTCAGCAGGTGAAGCAACAGTAGATTACTATGCAAACACATGAAAATAAGTTTTGGCTACTATTTGGTTCTGCTGATTGTGTTGTAACGTCATGAAATTTAATAACATAAAATACATGCAAAACATGAAGTAAAATGTACCAGAGTAGGCTGGAAATGGACATTTCGAAGTGATTTCACAGGATTTGCATTTTCACTGGTGTTTCTGGCAGCTGTGCTTGCTGATGCCCACAGTAAAAGCACATAAGAAGTCCTTTTCCGTAAAGAATCTGAACCCCCAGATTCCAATCTCACTACAGCCATTAACCAGCTTTGTTCTTCCAATATCTCCCCTTCTCACCACTGGATGGAAAATGTGGTTTATTTTCTCTCTGTTGAAAAGCAGGAGGTTATTGCTTTCTAGTACTACTTGAGTAGAAGAAATGAGTATGTGTATCTATATGAAAGCAAACACATTGCAAGATATAATTCCTTATTTCTGGATTTAGATACTAGAGCTGCTTGATATGGGCAGGAACATTCTGACATGGATTTCCAAAATCCTGCTCTAAAGCCGTGTCACATAAAGAGTGTAAGATTTTAATACCCTTTTACAATTCCTGCTAACTCACCATCAAATAATCAAAATGTGAATTACCTGTTTCCTAGCATCAGATAACTATGGGGATCACAGGCTCTGTGAAGCCAAAGCACTCAGTAACTCTCTCAGCAGGACAAGGGGAAAGGTAAATTAAAAATCTCTCAGGCACTCCAATGAATCAACACAAAACTGCCTTCAACGTAACAGGACTTGGGTGGAGCTCTGCCATTTGCAGCAGGATTTTGTTTTTTGTTGCTGTTTGCTGTTTTGAAAAGCGTGAAAATAGGATTTTTCATGCTGTCACTCTGGAGTTCTGTCTGTGTGCTGGAACACACCGAATCTGGAAGCCGGAGGGTAACAACACCTGCAGAACAGAGTGACACGACCTGAGAGAGTCTGGGTAATAAGACAGACAATTGCCACCTCAGGTGTGAGGTTCTTGACAGAAATGTCTCAGGGAAACACAAAGAAATGCCCTATAAAAGATGGGGAAAGCAGCAATAAAATAAGTAATAAAAATAATACTGGCTTTAAAAGATGTGGATAACAAACATTAATTCAAAGGCTGATTGCAGATGTCTGTGAAAACACTTAACAATGGGTTTCTACCAAGAAAGTACTGGTAATTAATATTTTAAAAGGAAATCAGTCCAGATTTTTAACAAGGCAAGTCTCAAATATATGGAAGGAAGCAGAACCTGCATTAGGCTTAAGGTGCTGTGGTTTTAACATAGCGCCCTGACAACAACAAGTTCTTGTTTGCAGATTCTGAAATGCAGAAGCAGTTAGCAGGAAGCTGTGCCAATTGTTCTCCATCTTAAAATCATCTGAATGTTGAAATGAATAGAGGAAGCAAACCCCAGTGTCTATATCAATAACACCTCTGCAAAGATAACTGTTAAATATGGGTTTATAACTTCCTTCCTCTTGTCTTAGGCCAGGTCAATCACTCATTCACAAGCATAGAACCTTCATTTGCTGCTGGACTGAAGTCTTACAGGTTTTCCACTTCAGATAATATTTAAGGAAATAAAACATTGAAATCATCAGTACCAATGAGGCAAGTGAAAGTATGTTTGGTAATTCACGGTGAAAATACAATCTGTAGCTCTTGTGCATCACAGATGAACAAGCTGAGTTATACTGTAATAGAAGAAAAACATGGAAAAACAGAATGGGCTGAACATTGTGAATTACAATTGAACTTCAATAAGAAATCAGACTCCCAGAAGAAAAATCTTAATGTTTTCAAGATGGCATAAGTATTTCCAATTTGTATCCTGAAACAAGATTTCATTTTGAAATGTGATTGCTGTGGTTTCCTTAGCAAAGTGAAAAACACTCCAAAACCACAGAATGTATTATTACAGGAAACAAAGACCAACATTTTTGCCTTGGAGGAAGAACTTTTTTCTCCATTTTGGTCAGCAAAGCAGTTATTCAGAAAGCCAACATCATGAATCAGTGGTGAAAGATATTGGAGATACCACAGGGTTTATATTTACTGGAAGTGCCACAAGATACAACATGACTGACACAGGTAATTACAGGAAAAGGAAAAATGATCTCATGGTTAAAAGAGTGGAATGAAACCTCAGAGTTACCTTGCCTTTCACCCAGGCTGTTCTTAAAGGATTGCTACCAGTGACACTCATTTTGCGAACTCCAGCTGTTTTAGGCAAAACTGATGAGAATGTAAATCCCCTGCAATAAATTAGATCTTTTAGCTGAATTTTTTTTTTAAATCCTCCTAAAAGGAATAGAATACTGTGACAATATCACACAGCCAAGAGTGCCCTGCCTCAGTTTCCTACTTCAGCAGATGCAATCACACGGTCTCATTTCGGGGGGTTGATATGTAAATATTTTCAGATGCATTCAGGAAGCTTGCAAAGGAGCTACAAAGATGAACACTGATGAGGCCTGCAAGGAAATTAATCATTCTAATTCAGGAGCAGGTTTTGAATAGCATGCAGTAAATAATGCCTAACTCTGCTGTGATTACAAGGCAAATAGGCTTCGAGCCACAGCTCTGAGATAAATAAGAGGGAAAAGAAGCCCAGCTTCACACAGGTTTGGGTTCTGGACAGGAATTCTCCCCATCTGCCAACCAGAATTGCAGACAGAATGGCCTAAAGGGCAGTCAGACGAACATTTCTTGACGGAGCTGAAAAATCACTGCTCAGGTAGAATGGAGCTAAGTACAATCATATAGGGCAGAGAGAAACTCTCAGCAGAAACAACATCAGTTTAGAGCAGAGGTTTACAAAATCAGTGAAAAGCAATCCTGTACTTCTACACTCCGAGTTTCCTCCAATTTACAGTCAGAGGCTTTTCTTGCCTATGTCTGTACCGTTTCTTGAACCTGAGCAAAACCTGTGGCAATAAAACCTGACGAAACATTGCTTTTTAAGCAAAACACTGGATTAAGAACTACTTTTATTTGCTTTAAAGTGAGACCATCTTATCCAAGGGCATGGGGAACCAAATCTGTGCTCACGACACAATGACTGAGTCCACTCTGATGTTTTATCACATATCTGTTTGCAAATCTTTATGTTCTGCCAAAAGTTTTGATCAGCTTCCATCCAGGAAGAGCTTTGAATCTGCTTCTTGTTTGCTTTTTTTAAAAATGCTTGAACTGATAAAAAAAGTTTCACTTTACCTGACCAACAGGTACATGTGCTCACATATTTGAAAGGAAAGGAGTAAAAAACACCTGTTTGTATCTGTAAGCACTGTACACAACTGCTATCCTATATTCTTATATTCAAAAGAGTTCTGCATTGGCACTGAGATCATGGCATAATGAATATAATAATAAATGCAACGAGCTGCTGAAGAAACACCTCTTACTGAATGAGGAAATGCACTTCTAAATGAAAAAAAACCACTCACTGCTGCCTTGTCCCAGAATGAAAAGTCTCAATTTTTAAGACAGAATACAGCATGGAATCATTTATTACATCACAAGCCTAAGCTAAGTAAAGGCCATTTAGACAACATTAATTTTTGTGTTTCCTTCCTCTGTAGTGCTTGCCTAACTTAGCAAATCTAATATTCCTTTTGCTTTTTTTTTTTTTTAAAGATACTTTGCAGCTGAGTAGGACAGAGGTATCAACTCAGACTTTACCAAAAGATATAAAAACTGAAGGACACTGACCAACAGAAAGAACTTTCTTCCAGGGATATGAAAAGTTAAAAATTTTCCTCATTTACCAAACTTGGTTATTTTGGTAAGCCTTAACTTTATACCAATACTTAAAAACCATTAAAATAATATCTAAAATTAACTATTATGGCGTGGCTCACTGGGAACGAAGCACTCAACTGAGAACACATTTCTGAAGGGAAGGAAATTGGAGAGCAGGAAGAACCCAATGCTCAATGAATTTTAACATTCTTCAAGGTGGCATCATCTAACTAATTAAACTGATTACATTTGAGAACTTCAAAAGCCTAGAGATAAATTCCTAATCTTGAGTAGTCTTAAAAACCTTGATTATTAATCTGCTAATTGTGTGAAGGCATTTGCTATTAACTTCAGCAGTTCAGGAAGAGAAAATAAAACAACCTTTGTCTATCGCTCAAAGCCTTTTAAAATAATAATGTGAATTTTTAAACTCTGATTCCCACTGCAGCCACTGATAGAAAGTAATTGCATTCTTTATCAGAAAGAAAATACAAAGTTAACAGAAGGATAGTTAAAACTATCCTTGGAGTTCCAAATACCAGGGTTTTTTTAGTTTTCACTCCAATATTATTGGAAATATCGTTCATCACAAGAACTGTGTGGGAAGGAATTTATCCCCAGTGCGGCCATGCTCCTCTTTACTGCAGAAGAGAGCATTTTATGCTTTATTTTTTAATATTTTATGTCATTAACCCTATTAATGACAAAGACCAAAGAAGCACCACTACTACTGCACACTGAGAAAAGAGAATTACCTGAATTAAACACAAGTGAGAGTGAATAGGAGCAGGGGGAAGAGGAGGAGGAGGAGGAAGAAAGCACCACGAAGAAGGCAACAGGAGAAAATGATTATTGTGGATTCCTTACAACTGAATTATTCCATTATGTTCCATTCCATTTGACTCAAACATGAGAAATAGCTCAAGCCCAGCTCTGCCAGCTCCTCCTCTTTGAGGGGATTTTTACCTTATGGCACAGTTTCTCTGCAAGTTTCAAAGGCAGAAATTTAATTCACACAGACCTGTCACATCTCCCTGCTCGTGAGGAAGATCCTCTCTTAGTTTTCCTGCACCAAATGCAAACCAAGGGGAAAAAAGACAGTTTTGATTCCCCTTTTTGTTTCAGAGTACACTACAAAGAGTTGTGCCCTCTCTTCCCACACAGTTCATCTCCACCTTCCACCCCTCTCTTCCCCCAGGGCTGACCTGCCAATAAACCTATACATTAACTTCATGTTCCTTCTGGGTGCAGCCCTCCTTCCTCAAGGATGAAAGAACGATGGAGGAAATTGGACAGATTTTCATCGTTGTGCAGACTAAAGCTACCTCTTCCAGGAAAGTTTCTAAGTCAGAAGAAGAGGGGAATATGTACAGAATTGGTTCAATTTTCTGTGCAGTCTCCCCTGCCCACACAAACATCCAGCCCTTGGATCTACAGCTCCTTTTGGGTGTTTTCCCTCCCAGGCATAAATAGCACCTTTCTTTGATACGGTTGGCCAGGCACTCCCACACCTCTCTGCCTTCCAAGAACTGTTTTCATCTGCTTTCCTAAACAAAAAAATGTGTGCAATTTAATTGAATTTATTTTTAAAATGTGCATCAGTTCCCTGAGTAGAATATTAAGAAATTCAGAATAGTTACCTCCTTAGGAGGTGAAAATAGCTGGCTCTGGATAATTTATTCCACATCTTGTCCCATCCCCATGCCAAAATATGCAGCCCAATTATCCATCATCAGTTATCAGCCAGCCCACTCTATAAATATGCTAAATACCAGCAACAGTTTAAAATCTGTTCTTGCAATCAAAATACATAACTAGAAAAGTTTTCACTGAAGTAGTTAAATATTTTAAGAACGCTTTCTGACAAGCCAAATGTGATTTACAGTGGGGACACAGAAGACCGCACACACTATGAGCTGGTTAAAAATAGGGGGAAGAAAAGCTAGAAAATTTATTCACATTTGTTACTCACAAAATGACATCTGAAATGACACAGTTATTTAAATGGAAGAAGATATGCTGCTGATATATAAACTAAGGCACTGAGACCCATGCAAGCTCCAAACAAATGTTATGGCTTGTTACCAGTTCTCTGTCAAAGGTCTGTGAGGTGCCACTCAAGGGTTGTACAAGAATTCTTAATGGCCACTCTTCATTTTTATTAAAATGACCAGAAGCAGATTTTCTCAACCTGCCAGTCTTTTCAGAGCTAAATCAAAAGGTTCCTTCTGACATCAAGCCTTGGAACTGTCTCTGATGGAGAACGGTGCCTGCCACATGATTTAAATTTTAAAAATTAGTTTCCTCATTAAGAACTGATGTATGTTCAGCAGGACGACAATCCTACACAGTTATATGGGCCAGATGATTAAGCTGAACAGCCAGTGGAATAAATGTGTTCCATTCCAGCAGGTAGAATTCCTGGGCTGAAGTATCCAAGTTAATTGTTCTCCTGCTTTTAAATCCCAGTTTTCACTGAGGAATTACTAAATAATAGGCCAGGTGAGGCTAGTGAGGCTTCAGCGAGCAGGTGAGAGAATTAAGCAACACCACAACTTCTAAAGATGCTGAACGTGCAGGGCTAGAGAAGGAAACAGTTGAAATGAAAAAAAAAATCTTCCATCTGCTCTGTATTTATTCAATGTTAGTAGTCCACAGATACAACCCCTGAGAGAGCTGGAGAGGGACTTTGGGCAGGGGATGGAGGGACAGGAGCCAGGGAATGGCTTCCCATGGCAGAGGGCAGGGCTGGATGGGATCTTGGGAATTAGGAATTGTTCCTGGGAGGGTGGGCAGGCCCTGGCACAGGTGCCCAGAGCAGCTGTGGCTGCCCCTGGATCCCTGGCAGTGTCCCAGGCCAGGCTGGACATTGGGGCTTGGAGCAGCCTGGGACAGTGGGAGGTGTCCCTGCCATGGCAGGGGTGGCACTGGGTGGGCTTTAGGGTCCCTTACACCCAAACCATTCTGGGATTCTTTATTCTCAGCAACCTCACATCAATCACTTGAGAAGCTCAATCTGTTATGTGAGGGGGTTGCTATGAAAAAGATACCAGAAAAAGAATACCCACACCAGAAAGCCAGAAACCCAACAAAGAAGCCTGTTATCCAGGAAAAAAAAAAAAAAAAGGTAAAAAAAGAAAAAGGTATGCTCAAGATACTCCAGCAAATGTGAGTGCAGAAGATAGAAAGTCTATTCTCATGTATTGCACTCCATGTTTCCTTCATCTGTCCTGATTACACGCTCAAATATTTGAAGGACAAAATAAAGCTGAAAATTTACATCAGAAGTGAAAGCCACAGATGCAGCTTCACCACTGTCCTAACCTTTCTAAGGTAAACTGCTTCCTTGTGCAGTTTATAAAAGAGATTTGGGGAGCCAGAGTCTCTAGCACTGCAACAAAGAGCCCAGAATACCTTGGCAGAATTTTTACTTTTCAAAAACTCTGGCCTTGGGAATACTGAAATTCACACACAAACAAAATACATGTAAGTAAAACCACCTACAAAAATACATTTTGGACCCACAGGCTCCTTGGGTCCAAACCCCCCTGGTTTTCCTATGTTAAATATAATGCATCAATAAGAAATGCTGTGATCTCTATTATGTCTGCTATTATGCATTCTTTAAATAGAAGTGTAGGGTACATTCTAAAAAATGTCTGGCCAGTGTATTTTCCACATTTTTTGTACAGATTGAGCGTATTAAACCACACAGGACATTACATTTTACTTCCACATATATAAACCCCATGTTTGTGCTCCAGAAGCTGACAAATACCAGTCCTCTGGAGTTCAAGGAAAAAAAAAAAAGTGAAGATCAGGAATCCACAAAAATGCTAATACATATGTGAGATTTTAAGAAAGAATGTGCTACACCCATTATTTTATGGTTCTTCTTTCTGCTTTTTTTTCATCTTCCCTCAGCTGTTAAAAAAGAGTGTTCTAATTTAAAACTGTAATATTCTAGTTTAAATACTATTTCCACAAATATTATAAAACACTATCACCACTATTGTTTTGTTATGGACTTTTTGTGGCTATGAAGCAATAAAAAGTGCAAGAGATTATCTCCCCAATACATTATGGTAAGCACCTGAAAACAGTAAATGTTTCCTGACATCTGAAATCCTTCCTAACACATCACTGAACACAGCACGACCCTTTTTAGTACAAGAAGTACGCTCAGGATTAGGTTTAAAGTGGAAACTCATTCTACAAAGCTTTTAAATGCTATTTATGGCTCTTTTGTCAGCCACATTCCATGGACATTTGAATTGTTTGATGTTTGCTTGTTGTCATAACCCAGGACAGGATCAGGACAAGGAACAGAAAAAACTCTATAAAAAAGAGAAGAAAAAAAAAAAAAGAAAAAAAAAGAGCCTAATGTGAAATTTTACAATGTTTTGCAAGAATGTCATAAAGGAGTAGGCAAAGAAGAAAAAGATTAATCAAGTGAAGGAAATATTCCTAATGAGTGATGGAGCATGCTCTGCAGAATCTAGTTGAGATAACACCTATGCTAAAAAAGTGTCTCCTAAAAGGACAGACGCTGATAAAATCCAGTTTAATCTTACAGTTCTATCACTGCCCCAAAAAGAGGCTCCAAATGATCTAAATAAGGGTGGGTGAATATCTGTCACTTCCCCTGTGTACTTTTTCAAACTGATGTCCTTTTTGTTGTGCTCACAACCACATAGATCTCTTTATTCTTTCCCTTGGAGAAGGAGCACTATTGTTCTCCTTCCCCCTCCCCGCCCATGACTTTTCTTCACCAAACAACAAATGAATTGGCAAAGTTAAAAGTAAAACCAAGCTGAAGACTAGAGAGACATCCTATTGTATCACTGTCTCGAGCATTCCTTCGCAAACTCCTCCAAAGAAATCTTTTATATGGTAACACCTTTTGTATTGATACCCCTCCCCGCTGAAACGCAGATGACAATAGCATTTACGGGCACATCTGCACCGCTCTTTTAGGATTTTTCTCCTCCCAGCTCTGGGGTTTATGCCATAATTGCAGTGGGCACCTGGAGGGACGACCATATGTCACAGATCCTGTCTCTTCCAGAGCCATCAGAACCCTCAGTTTTGCCCCTGACGTTGCAGCTGTAACAGCCATGCCGACACCCACGACAGCAGACATCTTGCCTAATTAGAAGTGTCACTTTTCCGGCCTCAGACACTATGCAGAGACATTCTAATGAGTCTGACGCGTGTCTGAAACCATCATCTTTTACAGCAGACCCCAAAATACATCATTACCATCACAGGTCAACAACACCCTTGTTCTCCATGTGATTTAATTGCAACTGCTGCTCTTTATGCAAGATGCTGGAGGACTTGTATTCACCAGCTCTGCGTTAGCAGGGCCTCCTGTCAGCATCATTAGCATAGGAAATGCAAAGTGAATCCGGACTTCACGTGTTTAATGAGCGTGCTGGAAAGAGTGGTGCCAGCAAAGAGACACTTGTTTGTGGTACGTGCCATTAAATGTGTCTTTTAGCATTTCCATTATCAATCTCACTGCTGATACAAAGCTGGGGAATGTTGTCAATATATGGATAGAGCAGAGGGATAATTAAATTGACATAAGGAATACAGTAATACGGATGGGACAGCATTTACAGCAACAACAGGGCAGCTCCAAGCATGGAGGTGTTTATATGTCCCTCTGAGTTGTGGGCTCAAAGGTCTAATTGATCATAGGATCCATACTGGTTTTACCCCTTGGAAAAAGCAGCTAACATGCTAAGGATGTATTAGATGAGGTCTTTCTGATTGATATGCCAAAAATCTGAGTATGATTGTGGAAGATCTCAGTGTGCTCTTGGATGGTGTACAGTCACGGTCACTGATAAAAAGTGAATTTAAGCACACACAGAGGACTAGAGAGTTTACCACAAACATGGAACCCTAAATAAACTGATAAACCAACAACACATTCTGATTAATTTCAACCACTGTTCTTTCCCGATGCTTTCCCTGCATGTTTACAGAATCAGTACTGACACAAGCATCCTGCATGTAAATTATTCATACTTAACAGTCTCAAAATTGGAAATGGTTTCTGCGTATTATTTCAATGATTACTAATATCCAGCTCAAGAACTACTGGACTACTGCTCAGTACACATTTTAGCCAAGTCAAGTGAAGACAGGAATGTATTTTCTCCCATGTTTATGTGAAACACATTGGCAAAAGGAGCAGTTCTATCATGACATTATTTGCTTCAGAGCTGGGAAGGTCTGGTTTGGAACAAAATCCTCTAACCTTGTATTTACCGTGCATCCAAAATAATGTTACAGTGGTTTAGATAACACTGCCTGACACCTGGAGTCATATGAGAAAAAACCTTCAAAACGTCAACTGTTAAGCTCTCTTAATGATGTCGATGCTACCAAAAAAAAAAAAAACAAACCAAAAACCAAAATCAAACCAAAAAACAACAACAAAAAAAACCAACCCAAAAAAACCCCCCAAAAAAACCAAAAGCCAGCAAACCACCAAATAATAACAATAAATAAAAATGTATATATATAAGCCATATAATGAGAAATAAATCCAATGCAGGTACTGCAGTTCTCATTTGACATCACAGCGAACATGAACTCTGTTCAATGTGCCTACAACTTATCCAGATAATTAATGAAATACGTGTGCCTTTTACACCTTCTCAGTCTTCCCTGAGCCACTTAATTTGGATCACGGGCACACATTTACATTTTTTTTGGCTCATAAGCAATCCATCTGGGTAAGGGCAGCAGGCCTGGTTGGTACATCTCCAGCTGCAGAGGGCTACAGAAAAGGCATGGGTCTCACTTAAACTAAGCGTGGCTTACATGACCCTTTCAATTTAAGGACTGATGGCAAAACAAACTCGAATCAAAGCATTTTGTACTTCTAAAATTCCAGCTCTCAGAGTAATTCCACTCTTTCCAAACAAAATGATGAAAGCACAGAAAGGACATTTGAAAGACCTTCTGAGATTTGACATGAGGCTATCACTGAATGCAGTGGTCGAATATGATAATTTCCATGACCTCCCTCCAGGACCAAAATCCCCAAAAAATCTTACAACTGTCCTGCCAAGATGGTTTCCACTACCTGGAATACTGTACATAGCCTATACAATAATGCTTAGAGGGTTTGCACTTCCAAAAATAACTCCCTTAACTTGCATTTTGAGTTACTTAGCACTTCTAAAATAATGTTTCTCCTTCAGACATGACTAACAGGAGTAACCAAAATTCACTTTATTATTTCCATCATAAAAAAAAAAATCCCAAGAAATCCCACATGGTTGAAAGTGAAAAATTTTACTGAGAATTTACTTTATTCACTTTAAATACTCCCACATGAGATTAAAGAACCATGTGAGAAGTACAGCCAGGCTATTAAATTCCTCACATTTTTTTGACATCTCAACCCCCAGGTGACCAAGACTATCATTTTATGGAAAGGGCAAGAACAAGACAGTGAGTTCAGGACACAAATCATTGCTCCATTATAAAGAAATAAAAATTCAAAACAGAATTTATCAGATTAAGTGATTTTTCTTTTTCTAAATGAAGGAACCAATCTGCAAAAAGAGTGAAGTTTAATTTTTTTTTCAGCATAAACACGGGAAAAATTACTTATTACCAACTGGACAATTAAACCAGAAAAAAAGATCATTTCACACAGAAATAGATGGTTCAGTTTAGGTATTTTACATTGTGATATGGTTTCTAAGTACATAACATCTAGCAAGACACTCTAGGAATTAGCAGCAGACATTCAGCTGACTGATAACATGACAAGCATCTCTGATTTTACACATATAAAACAACCTGGTGATCTTTTTCATGACAGTCCCTCCTGTCTGCTGATTCATGGCTTACAAGTACTTGGCAAAGGGCAGCTTCCAAATTTCCTCCCAGGATGCTGTTCCAGATGCTTCTGCCCCAGCAAACACCCTTCACATTTCATTACCAAGCCAAGGATGTGTGTGTTTGTGTGATAGGAAGGGGAAGGAGCCAGGGCAGGAAAAAACGGGGAGAAAGGGCACAAGAAAGCAGAAAGTGCAGAACACAAAATGCTGGCAGAGCTCAGAGTTACACTGGGATGGTTTTTGCGGATAGCACAGCCCTGTGTGAGGTTTTTTCTGTAAATCCCACAGCAGGGACATGGAGTTTGCCTTTGGCACAGCAGTGCTGAGCAACATCACCCATCGCTGGACACAGAGGGGACAAACGTGTCCAACCTCTTTGTCCTGCACTCACAGCAAATGTTGGGCTGTGGCAAAATTGTGTTTTCCTTCTCAGCTTTTGTAGTGCACAGTCTTATCCATTCCTGTGTGCATATCTGCACACACACAGAGTTGTATTTTTAAAAACACAACAAACTGAAGAAATTTGACTGCCTCAAAGCTGCCCATGACACATCAGCTCTCTGTTTTAAGAAAGGACCTGCTCCACACAGATGTGACCACACCACAGCAGCAGGACCTTCCATACCACTGCCTAATTAATAACAAGTTGCACATAAATCAAAGAGCATGCTCAATACAATCAAATATTTCTCCAGGTACTATTAGATAATGCACTAGTTATGTTTAGGTAAGAGACAGAAAACGCTATTTATGCTTTCCAGTTTATTTTCCTGTTATCATTGGGCAATTTTACAAAAGCAGACCCAGAACTACTTAAAGCAGATCTGTGCTGCCCAGAGTTCCTCCAGTAAATCTGACAGCTGGGGATGGTACAGGGCAGCAGATTTACCAGCAAGGGATGCAACTTTCGTAAGGAGACCCAAGAGTTTATGGCTTTGAAAATGAGCCCCCAAGCTCCAGGATGCAAAAGACCTGCGAAGTGCACACACTCACAGTCCCCAAAGAGACCACGGGCAGCCTCAGGAGGGTTTGTGCACATCCATTGCTCTGGGTAATGAGCTGTCCAAATGGTTTACTACTCATGAAGTAGGTTTTCACCATGAAAAATGCTTCAGGAGCACAAAACAAGAAGTATTCCCAAATGCAGGCACCTGGAGTCCCAGGATAAGCTTCTCATCCAGGAAAAGGACATTTTCTTCAATTACCTGGGTTTGAACGCTTCAGTTCGAATGTAGAATGCCCCAGTAAGATAACCAGTATTTCATTAGAGCTGACTTTTATTCAGGTAAAAGTCCTGTTTTTTGCAAACACTCACACTTCACAACTGAAATGTCCTCAGTCTTCCTAAAAATGTCTAAAATCTGCATCACCCTGAGCCCCATCTCCTGGTGTTCACAAACAGGGAGAAGGTATCTACTGTGATACAGGGAACTAGTACAGGAGGTCTTATGAACAGACCTATCAAATTTATTTATAGACTCATTTGCTGGTGTCAGGATTTTTCCTTAACAGATGTAGTTTCACCCTCAAATATATGTTTGCAATACGCAGTTGCAATTTTTAATGGTAAAAGTGAAAAATAACCCCAAACCCCGCTTACCTATATTAAGGACTGAGTTTACTTAGAAAACATTTGAGTTACTCTTTAAATACCTCAAATGATATTATTATTATCTGTACCATTAAGTCCTTTTATCCCTTTGACTTCTCTGTCCTAGTCTATCATTTTGATGATCTTGCTGTCCTTAGGTTTTCTTGCCAGAATAGTCCTCAGCTGAAATAGTGCCAGATGATTTAAATCCTCTTGTGGCAACACTAGGGAAAGAAAAACACATTATTCCCATTTCAGATAGCCACATCACTGCTGAATACGGAAGACTGTCAGGTCAAATAAGCTGCTGCTGAAGTGCAGCCAAAAATTCAGCTTCCATCTGAAAACTAGCAAAGGGAATACTGAAATGACTGCATGTTTGTTCATTAATCTGAGAAGGAATTGATCTGTTTACCTTTGAGATGAAATACACTCAGATATTAATAATTTTCAATTTGTACCACTTGATGAGTATTTGAATTTGAAATCTTGATAACTGTTAAGACCTTGGTGAGATACAATGACTTTTTTTTGTACCGTGTTCAGGAAATATCCCAATTCTTACAGCACACTCAATATTAATTCTCGAGTTTTCTTTGCTCTCTGCCTTTTATGAAGAGCAACCATTTCATCCTTTGTAAGAAAACACTTACTATATATATATTCATTTCCGTCTAGAGATAGTTATGGAAGTCTGGAAATTCATTTGCTTCAAGAAATTCTTCTATTATATTACTCAGCCATTTTAATTGCAAATTTTAAGCTGATCCACTATATACATCTAATTATCTTTAAATGAAAAATGCTTGTAATTCTAGTGCAGAAAATTACTATTTCTGTTTAATGGAAGCCTGTAATCAGTATGATTTACTTTCTTACTCCTAAAAACTTCAGTAAGCTATGAAGTGAATAAAAGAAATGGGAAATGGCTTAAAAATAACTCTAACATAGCTGAAATCAATGGAATGTATTTAAAACCTCTGATTTTGAAGGACAAATATTTGAAAGTTGTAGGTCTTGGCGATCAAGAAACAATCCCTTCAGGTATTAATCTTGGAACTATCCCATGTGTCTATAGCAATTTGATGGAGTTTGCTTGGATTTACTGACTTTGGTGACTTGGGCAGGGAGGAACACCAAAACAAGGTCAAAAAGAAACAGGAGAAAGCATCAGGGAATTTTTATCACGATAACATTAAGGAACTCAAAAATACAGGTGATCTCAAATAGAGGTGCTACATCTTGCTCCATGAGAACACTGAGTAGCCAAATAATTTGCCTGAAACCTGATAAAAAAATGAAAACAAGATTTTTTAAAAAATTATTATTAAAGTAAGTAATTTATGATTAAAGAAGTAGAGAAATTCAATGGCAAGCCTAATCTTTGCTTTCATGTATTGCTAAATCAAAATTCACACTTGCTGATTTCTGAGAATGACGCAGAGAAATTTATCCTGGCACTTGAGTTGCAGCACCTTCAGTTGTAACCTTATTGGAAGAGTTAGAGGCAGAGATCCATATAAAACACACAGGGAATGCAGCCCCAGCAGGAAACTCCCCAGGAAGGCTGATTCTAGTAAATATCACATTTAGATGCCTGAGACATTACTCATACAGTAAGGCTTTATAGTATCATTACACTTGAAAGCATCTTGGCATTATTCTACTGTTTCTTGATGTTCTACAGCTATTTAACTTATTGCCAGACTCTTCTCCTAAGGTTACATGGAATTATTTGAAGATAGGGTTTGTGGATTTTTTGGAGATTTGTGGGTGTTTTTGTTTTGTTTGGTTTGGTTTGTTTTTGTTTTGGTTTTGCGATGTGTTTTTTGGGGGGGGGTTGCGTGTGTGTGTGTCCTGGGGGTTTGGTTTTTTGGCTTGGTTTGTTTTTTTTTGTTGTGGGGGTTTTTGTTTTTTTTTTTTTGGGTTTTTGTGGTTTGGGGGGTGTTGGAGGTTTTTTGGGTTTTTTGGGGGGGTGGTTGTGGCTTTTTAGGGGATTGGTTTGGGGTTTTTTGCTGGTTTCTTTGGTTAGGTTTTTGTTGTTGGGGGTTTTGTGTTGTTGTTGCTTGGTTTGGTTTCGTTGGTTTGGTTTGGTTTGGTTCAGTTTGGTTTGGTTTGGTTTGGTTTGGTTTTTTTGTTTTTCAGGGATTTGGGGTTTTTTTTTTTGTTAACCAGCTTAGAGATGCTCACAAATAGTACTGCACAAATGCCTAGAGGAAGCAAACACTGGCCAAAAATTACTTTCTCGCATGTACCAAAACTTTGCACAACTTCTGTCTGTAAAAGAAAGCAGAAGAAAAGAGCAGCAGGTGCTTCAAGGTGCTGCTCTCTGTCAAAATCCTGGGGCAAGACTCTCAGCTGGTGGAGGACAGAGGTGCTCCAAAATTCAGGCTTCCAACCAGAAGCAAGCAGGGCTACTTTTGAAAAGAACAACTGCTGACAGCAAGGTATGGAAAAAAAGCATAAATAACTTTAAGTTACTTTCATGTCTCTGGCTCGTGTCCTCCAAGGCTCTGCTATCACTATTTCCACAAAGATGTTATTTTTTTATTTTTTCCTGCAGGACTGAACAAAAAAGTTAACCTTTTTTTCTTAGATGTGCAAGATCTGTCTTCCATTCTATGTTTACTCTGAGACTAAATAATGTCCACTTAAGATCTTTTTATGATCTGAGATTTAAAAAATTAAGGAGGACAAAAAGACTGCTATGTTCCATCACCTTTTCCCAAAGAGCCAAGTAAAAAATTGCAAATATTTAAATCTGGTTTCATTTTGGCTAGAGTTTAAAACAAGTCATTTTTGTCTGAAAGAGGAAATAGAAATTAATTTCAACTCTTTCAAGAATTGAGCAAATTAATGTATAATTTTTTGAACATTGCCCTTCCTCAGTTTGTGCAGACAGGGGATACAGCAGGAGCTACTCTCTCAATGTTCCATTATTTTTAAGTCTTAACAGATGAAGTTTTTCAAATCCTATTTAATTACAAGACACTAAAATATTCTGAAAATGTGAGCTAGAGACAAAAACAATAGCTCTTCATGTTCCTCTGGCAACACAGACCCTACAAATAGAGCATGAGTGGAAGGCAGCGTCCCATATCAAATTAACTCACAAGTCTTCTTTCCCACTGGACGATTCTGACTCTGCACGTACAAAATTGATTAGAGATCTCTTTTCACAAAAATTCTTCTATATGGTCTCAACTGCCTGTAAGCACTTTGATTCTTTCAAGTTCCGAAGGACCTGAGTATTATTTTTTACTTTCTTTTTGTGTGTGTGTGTGTGTGTGGTTTTCTTTAGGTTTCTGGGGTTCTTTTTTGTTGTTGTTTTAAAAATTCCTAAGGACGGAAAAGCAGAGAAAACAAATAAGTTTCACTAATGGAGAGCAATGACCTCCCTGTGGCCTAAGTTAGCAGAGCAGTGCCTCAAACTACCAAGATGTGCTGTTCATCACAACCCATTCCAGAGATGTGCTTCTCCTCCTGCAGGATAAATTGGACCTGACTAATGTTGCCTAACATGAAATCACATTCCTTCCTCTCTTTCTCACTTGAAACATGCCCTAGGTGCCCAATGAGCTCATTGAATCTTTGCACATGGTCATCTAAAACTTTTGTGGGCATTGCCTAAAGTAAATAATTTTCCAAGCCAGTTCAATTAAATCATCCACCAGATGATTTAATTGTTCTTTGAAGGCTAATGAGACTGGTGAGATCTGCATGCAATAATGACCCAGCATTCTGTGCAATGCATTATTTCAAATAAAAACAATGCTAAAAATATTTTTCCTTCACCTCTTTTTTTTTTTCCCCAAATGACTTAGACTTTGACTTTCATGAACTAAAACTGAAACAGTCTCTCAATTGACTCCACCACTACTCCCAAGACTTACAGTCCCCTAATTAACCACATTAGATTGATTATGGAGCACACCAGACAAAGGCACTTGGAATTCCTGCCCTTGGAAATGAGTCCAAAGAAGGATGCCATGGCAGCACAAAGGGAAAGGGGTTTTCGGACCTCAGCCCAGCACAGTGCAATACTTGTACACACTCTTGGGTCTGGGAGTGTGAGAGCTCCCCACATCTCTCGCTTTAGAACAGAGACTCTCTCCTGCTTGCCCTTTTCTTTTGAATAAATACTGGGCCTTGGACTGAAATAAGTTTGGATTTTTCTCCAAGATCTTTACAATGGATTCATCCTCTCTTGTTCTTGTTCTCATTTTTCACTCTCCATCAGCTCAAGCAGTGTGGTTACAATGCAGATTTTTCTCCCAAACACAGACAACTGGACAGACTCATCTAGTTGGTTCAGAAACTTTGTTAGGGAAACTTTTTCCCTTTTTCCTACATACTTCATGCATTTGCACCCTAACGGCAGACAGAAGAGCTCTTCCTGACACACACTGGAAGTTCTGTAAGAAGAGATGGATAAAGGAGAACAAAGAGTTGAGCCTCAATCTTCAGTGTCTCCAGGAAGAACAAGTGAACTACTCCCTCTAAGTGTTCAGGCACCTTGAATTCCTGTCATTATATGAAGAATCCTGAATTTTAACACCTTACACGGAACAAAAATAATACTGCAATACTGACCAGTACTTCTTTGCTTACCATTTGATTCTAAAAGGGGTGAGAGTGAGGATGTTCTGACAGGTTTTTCCCTAATTATTCCCCCAGGACACCACCTTTCCTAGCCACTGGAACAGCTAATCACCCCAAGTTGTCATCTGCTGGGGTTTGTATTAATTTGTCATCTCTCACTCAAGTTTTCTGAAATGGATCAGCGTCTTTCCAAATGCTGTGGCAGAGCACTGCACAGGGCTCTGGCTTTATCTTGATCATTACTGTCCTTTTGTGGCTCCATTTTCTCGCTCTCTCCTGCCACATCCCACATATGTCACTGCTCCGTGTTTTCAAAGCTCTTTGAAGCATCTCTTAACGCATGATCAATTACTCAGTAACAAGAAGCCCAGCAGAATCTTCCTTGTATTTGAAAATTTGTCACCAAAGCATCCTGTGTTTCACTGTCTCCCACGTTGCCTTTTAGCTTTGGAAAAGTGTTTTTAAGAGGTTCAAAAAAGCTGCCTTTCATCTTGTCTGAACCCATCCTTAAAGCTCTCTCTGTCACACCATACTCCTGACCTCTAGCTATACCAGGGAATCGCTGTAGCCACTTTGACCATCGCAGGCTCATTTCATCAGGCTCCATCTGTGCTCAGGCAGCTTTTTCGTTCATCCTGAGGCTGCAAGGTTTGGGCATTCTTTCATTTTTTTTGGCATGACTGGCTAATACAATCCATGTTGCCAGCCAATGTGTCCCTAGACCCTGTGAGCACAGAATTAGTCAGATTTACTTAACCATGGTTTTCAAAAAATTGCCATGAAAGCTTTTCCCTTTGCCATGCCACTGGCTCAGCAATTCCATACACATTCTTACAAAAAGAAAGACAGACGTACTACTTACCCCAATTATTGCTCTTAATATTTGCAAGGTAGTTTCATGCTCAAGATCAGAAATTATATGAGCAGGAACAGGATGCTTGCACAATGGACTTCAAGACAGTGGCTAAAAAAATAAATTCTTGTTTTTGCACCTGCAGGGCTCAAAGGGGCTGCACATGCACACAGGAGCATGAAAAATCTATTTTACATATGAGATTTGCACCAGGTAAACTACGGAAGGAAGTGGATCAGTTCTTGTCCTTTTTCTTATTTTGTCGAGCCCATACCTGGACCATCCATGTGGCAGAACCAACATGGGATCTAAGAACTGGTGATCCTTGTTCTCTTTCTCTCTCTTCCACCTTTATGTCTCTCGTCTCCTGCTTTGTCTGGGCACAGGTATCCTATTCTACCCTTTACTCCATATCAAAGTTTATTAAGAGGACTGGGAGCTTGTCAATTATAATTTTAATTGTTAAAGTCGAGATCTTGGTACCTGAAGTTTGTTGCAGGAGTTGGGAGCTTGCTGGAGCTTGTAAAATTGAAGGGCTTGTTAACCAAAGCTTTTGAGAGTTAATAGTGGCTAATTGCTGGAGTTCAGACAACTATATAATAAAGCATAAGAGTTCCCTTGACATGTGGACTGATGGTTTTTTCCAGCCAAATGAGAATTTACAATGAACATCATGCCCCCTACAAAATGGATCATGACATTTGGGACTCTCTCTCTGGGAGAATATCCTGGGGTAGGCATGTTCAGAAATCCAAACATTAATCCTAAACACAATCCTCCAGTGGAGGATTTCCGTGACAAAGGGTGAAATGTTTGCATCTCAGGGTATATCTTCTGTAAGGTTCTGTCTTTTCTCCTAAGCTCTGCTGAGTGCTCTCGATCTTTAACGAGGGCAATCAAAGGCAACGAAAACTGCCTGGCTTATTGGCAAAAGCAACATTTCACACCAAACACTGCTCACGATCAACGGTCACTAATCAAGACCATTTAATTTACGCATATTTTTATTTCTTTTCTTATGCAGGTTGCCACATACTGA
Source organism: Origma solitaria (assembly GCA_013397895.1). Lineage (NCBI taxonomy): Eukaryota > Metazoa > Chordata > Aves > Passeriformes > Acanthizidae > Origma > Origma solitaria. The sequence continues at coordinate 42,536 of VZRL01000889.1, read as the reverse complement.
TCAGCTGTGTTTACACACTGTTTTCATTAATAAACCAGTGCAGGGTACATTCATTTTACTAGCTAATTTGCTTGAAACTGATTTCCTGAGGCAGAGCCAGTGAACTGAAGCGCCTATAGTTTTTGTGAAAAATATAACACCACTTTCCATTAGTTTTAAAGATCAGCTGCTTTATTATACAAAATACCTCATTTTTTACCTCAGTCAAGAAATAGGGAGGTTTTAAATTAGATAATTAATTATTAGAAAATGTCTGTTCTTCCTCCAGAGTGTAACCAAAAGGAATCACCAATTCAGTTCATTTTAACTTCTTCCCTTAACACTCATATCAGCAGAGTTGTTAAACTCTTTGCATGATCACTGAATCTTAAATCTATAAACCTCATCATCTCAGCAGGAGGTTTTCTTCTGAGATCTCTTGTGCCAAATCCAGAATTCATTTTAAAATGCAGGCTCATAACTTCATTCCGATGTGTTTGAAAAAGCCATGGTTTTCTGTCACAATCTGGAAATTGAACATTTCTATTATTACCATCTCTAGAAGGAAAATGTCCAAGAAGAATCTCTACATATTGCTACTCCTTTTCTTTTCCATTTGGATTTAAGAAACAAAAATAAAGTTAATAATGCAAGTAAATCTTTGTTTTGGGGTTCTTACTGCCAGCCCACACAACTGCAAGACTATAAAGTGAAAACTGCAAAACGAAAAACGCACAACATTGAAAATCACAGCTTGTTTAATGTTGCTTAAATCTGCTTTATTAATGATAAGCAACAATTACAAAGTAAATGAGGAAACAAAACAAAAAAAACACCAGATGCGCCCTGTGTATCTCAGATTTTATTTTGCTGGCATCTACATAAAATACAATCCTATTCTTTACACTGAAAGGAAGAGGCTCTTCTGCAGAAGGCAATCAAACAATGCTTTATCTCACACAAAAACTCACAATGGGGTTTACGAGGGGCACGAGGCTTCATCCTCACCCCCAGTGAGGGTCATAGTTATAGAGAAAGTGATTCTGACTCTGCTGCCACACATTGCTGTGACTCCTCAAACTCACCCTTCCGCAGGGACTCAACCTGCCCCTGCAGTGACCCGGCCCTGGTCCCACAGTCCCTCTGTCTGCAGGGCAGGAGGTTCAGCCCCAACACCACCCAAGCTCTCCCTGAACTCACACTCCTTCACCCAGGTCTCTCCTAAATCCGGGATCCAAAAACTAAACATCCATGCACTCCCCACCCAGGGCAGGACCTGGCATTTGTTGTTGTTTACAGGTGCTTTTGGCTGATTTCCCCAGAGATTTAAACCTGTTCTGACAGCTCCCAGTCACCCTGTCCATCCCACACCAAGAATGTGCTCCGTGGTTTTCCCAGGGACTGAGCCAGGCTGACCAGCCTGGAGCTTCTCCTCCGGGCAACCTTTAGGAAGGCTTCCCACTCCTTTTTGGAATAGAGACGCAACATTTGCCTTTCTTTGGTGACAAGGGTCATCCCTGGACCTCCCAGAGGTCGCAGATGTCTCACCCTGCACAGACACTGCCCAGCTCCCAGAACCCTTGGATTAAATCCATCTTTTCCATCACATCCATCCTGTCCCACTGGCCCAGGGGGAGGTTGTCATTTCCCCCCCGCCCCCGCTTTGCTCAGTCCCTTGTAACTGCAAAGGCAGAGGTGGGAAAGGGGTCTGAGATGTGACATCAGAAATTATGAGTTTCCAGCTTCCCCCATCACAGAAGTTTCCACCCACAGCTCATTTAGGGGTGCTGTCTTAGATTTCCCTCCTCCCTCACAGCACAGGACTTGAGCTGTTGGCAAAGGTAAACAGCCACCTGAAACACTCACATTTGAAAGACAGTGGTGCTCACTTTGGGTACAAACAGCGTTACTCAACTGGCACACTGAAAAAGGATGACTTCGCCATTTTGCACTGAAAAAAATTGATAAATGTTTTACATAATTGCTGCCAAGCAAACCTGATTAAGGGCCCCAGATCAGATCCATAAAGAGACACCCAATGGTTAAGGCATGACACACCTAATGCAGTGCTGGCAGTTTTTATCTCTGTTTTTGACTGAAAAACAGGAACCCAAACCCAAGAATGTAATTTAACAATCAAAAATTTCAGAGGGGTTTTAGCCCACTCTCCAGTAGGCTGTAACACAGGTCTTTTTTTCCCAAAAGTTCTCTGAAACCATAAAATCCTAAACTATGTCTATAATAATAAAAAACTGCACATCAGATCTGAAGATTTAATTATTTAGTTTGGACGTAAAGTGACAGCTTGCAATATAGATAATAGTTTTGGCAAGGCTGCAGACATTAATCTAGAGGCAGCTTCAGTGTAAAGTTATTCGGGCTGTATTCAATAGAAATGTAATTGCATTATTAAAATCAAGAGTAGCCACAAAAATCCATATTCCTCAAAAAGTTAAGTCTGAAAAGCAACCTACTTTCAACATCAGTTTTGGATTAACATCTATCAGGGCCCTTTGTCTTTGAACCACCAACTGAAAACTCAAAAATGCTTAAGTTCAACTGAGTTCAAATGGGGAAATGAAAAAAAAATAAAACAAAGAAAAAGAAAAATGGATAAAATAGACCAGAGAAAAGCAGAGGGCTAAGGTAGAATATAAATCCAAAACCTGAAAACACTTTCAAATAACATAATGTTTGACACTGAAGCTTTTTGTCAACATTTCCTGCCCCCCATATGCCGCAGCTGCGCCAAGCTCAGGTGCATTCTTTTGGCCATTATAACTTGTAATATTGCTAATTTTCAGAAATATTAAAAAGCTTTCAACTAACTGAAGAGTTCCAGGAAAAGTGGAAAACTCCATGTAAAGCCTTTTTGCAAAGGAAGAAATTAGGATTCCATGAAAACCTCAGGCTTGAAGAAACAAAAAAATCCAGCCAAACAGAAGAGAAGTCCACCTCTTTCCACAAAAATACATTAATAAGTAGATATATAAATAAATTTCTTTTTTACTCTTCCAGACAACAGTGCATGCAGTCTAAAAATTCAAGGTAGGTAGTGATAAACAAACTAGGTCACTACACAGATACCGAGGACAAATACAGTTATTTTTAATGCAGGGGAACATTCCCAGACAACTTTTTGACAGCCTGAGATCGCTCTACTGAATGCAGAAACCTGTTTTGTCTACAAACATCCACCACCACTCTTCATTTTTTGGTGAACACTTGCAGAATGTAAATATTATATAAAGATCTGTCCTGTGCTACTGCTTACAGATATGTTAGGAAAAGGCAAAAGCCAATAAAAAAATTGCACGGTAGTGCAGCAATGACCCCCCTCCCCAGCTAACACATCTTTTTACAGTTCCTGCCACTGCCATTTTCAAACAGACTCCCCATGAGGTCTGACAGGACCATGTGGGGACACACCTGTGCTGCCCCAAGAGCAACACCGGCGCTATACCACAAACCCCATAGAGTTGCAATTTCTTCAAAATCCTCATTTCCACCAGGAAAATATGGGATCTTCTATGTCTTAAAGAGCATCAAGACTAAATCCTCTCCCTTTTTACCCAGGCAGAAGCATCAGTCACTGGTGAAATGATGCCAACCCCTCAGGCTGCTCCCCAAAGCACAAACCGTGGGTGAAGCCAAAGAGCAGGGGTGACTCAGGGAGGGTAGGAGGCAAAAGAAGTTGGTATTTTATTTTTTAAACTGCATCAACTTTGAAGAACTGTCCATAAGGCCAATTTCAGCAGATGCACACTCTAGCCCGTAATCTACTAGAACAGCAATTTTGTGTCCTTTATACTGTTCTTTTTCAAAGAACATATGTAATATCTCTAAAATCTTCAGTAATCTTACTTCTGTATCTTAACAGAAAAATGGGGCAGAGCAAAACCAGGCTCCTTCCACAAGCTGCTTTTCCAACAGAAATTTTGTTCTGAGATCCTACCAAAACGGCTTTTAAAAATTAGCCCAACTGTTACAAAATACACATACCATGCTGTAAACAGGCCAGGCATTTTCAATTTCAATTGTAAAAGCTTCTTGCACCTCATTTTGAAAATGGAAAAGAAATGAGAATCTCCTGCATGCATGGTAATAAAGCGAGAATAACACTGAATGACATTAATTGAGAGTTCTCCTGAAACAGCATTTCCAGATGATTCCCTGTTTGTGAGATCCCTGAAACTCTTTGGGTAAATATTTCCAGCGTACCAACACTTCTCTCTCACACACACAAAAATAGATGGATATTCAAGCAGCTGCTGTTCCTGCAGCACTGGAGCTGGCACTACAGGAGACCCAAAACATGGCTTTTATCAGACATAAGACATCAAATCTCATCATTTCTCTTAAAAGCAGATGCTTGGTTCTAGATGATGTATTGACCTTTGTTTTCAGACTTCAGGGATGGAAGGTACAGACATGTCAAGGATAAGAGATGGGGGACAACAACACAAAAAGAAAGCTTGATGTGACACAAGAGACAAAAGATCGCTATGAAAGATACTAGCACAAGACTTCGTGATTATCTGACAGACTAGACCATTAATAGAGTGAAACAGCAGCTTCCTGAAACTCCAAAATCATTAAAAGTATAGGTTTTTTGCTACAATTCTTCAGCTCTGCAAATGGTACTCTGATAAGAAAAAAAAAAAATTAAATCTCAGTGATCTTTATTCAAGTGAAGTTGGGGTACAGTTTTGGGATATTTCTCCTTCCCTCCTCTGCCTCAAAAGGAAATGTTTATATAGAATTTAAAATTCTGTTCAGATTTTTCTACAGGGATAATGCTTTAACCAAAATTCAAATGGAAAAGAAAGCAATGTACCAATTGCTAATTATTTATTACTCTCTACAGGAAATTTTTTGAAACCCCACAAAAACTAAAAAATTTGTTTATCAAAAAAGCCCAAATATTCAAGCAGCGGGCTAATTGGTCAAAATTAGTCATTCACTAGTCTCAGATATTTTGAAGAGTTTTCTCTTTTTCCTCCTGAAATAACAAGGACACAGTGATTTTACTCATTTTGTCTTCCTCCTGCTCAGCCCTTCAGCTGGTATGAATGAAGGTGCCAGAACCACATCAGTTCCCTGGTAGTTTTAAAGCAGTTTTCTCACTTGGAAACAAGCCAGAGCAGGATTTCCAAGGCAGGCAGCTCCTCCTGTTTCCACTGAGAGCACACGGGGAGCCTCTGAGCCTCGCCTGCTCTGTGTGGCCCAGGAGTGATCTTTATCCACAAGATAAATATTTGCAACAAAATAATTAGGGAAGAAAAGCACTGTAATCTATCCTCAACAAAATAACCTACTGGGACAGTTTAGTTAATCAGCACTGGATCTGGCCCAGGATGGTGAGATGGGCACTTAGGACTGGGAGATGGCCAGGGAAATGTGGAATTTGCTGCTCTGCCATCATCCATGCCAAGGCACAGCGGACAGGAACGTGATGGATGCTCATGGATCTGGCTTCTGCATGTGGTTTCCACAGTGGGGAATACACAGCCTTACATGAGGCAGGGAGAAATCTCCCACCCTGTGCCTTAGGGTTGGTGCAGAAACCTACTTCTTAGCAAAAAAATGTGTAAAAACTGGCACTGAGAAAATTATCTGTAACTTCCCCCTGAAGGAACGAGCTGAGGACACACCGGGTGTTTAACAACCCTGTCCATGCCTCCTTGTCCCCATCTCCCTTCCTTGCACCATCACTGGGACTTCCCTAAGCCATCCTGAGAAGATAAACTACCAGAGAATTTTACTGCTCTGCATAAGACCAGCCGCAGTGCTAGAATTAGGGAAAAGCCAGTGGCAAAGAAATTAGATGGGCTTTGGCCACTCTGTCAAATCTCACATGGTGGAGTGGCTCACCTCAGCCATGTCTTGCAGTAAAAAAATTTTGGAGACTCAGGAAGTTTCCTACAGACCAAGTACTTGTTCCACCCCTCCCTGACCGAACTGCTCTGACCCACAAGTCAGAGCTGCACCTTTTATTACTCCATTTTTACTCACACTGCATTTTGGCTTCAAACTGCCAGAGAGCAGGTTTAGATTAAATATTAGGAGGAAACTGTTCCCTGTGAGGGTGGGCAGGCCCTGGCACAGGTGCCCAGAGCAGCTGTGGCTGCCCCTGGATCCCTGGCAGTGTCCCAGGCCAGGCTGGACATTGGGGCTTGGAGCAGCCTGGGACAGTGGGAGGTGTCCCTGTCAGGGTAGGGGTGGCACTGGATGGGCTCTAAGGTCCCTCCCCAACCCAAACCATTCTATTACTCTACAATTTTCTGGCTTTAAATGCACACTAGTATGTAATTATTCATCCCTACTGAATGATATTAAGGCATACGAGAGCAATCACTGCTCTCACTGTGTGAACCGATATAGATGTGGTATTAACATTAAGTCAATATATATAGTCAATCACACTTTATTCCAGCTGATTTCCGAGCTCTTGTTCAGAATGTTGCTTTGATTTTTTCTTCCCTGATGGATTTCACAGAAGAAATGATACATCTGACACTACATTCCCAGCTATGCCTGACATTTCTTCAATTACCTTTTTATTTTCCCTTATGACTTTTAGTGACAGGCTGAACCACAAGACACACATTTGGAGAAGAGTTTAAGGTTAAGTAAAACCACCATAGGAAGGAACCAGAGTGTCCATGTAACTGTGCCACAGTACAAAAAAGCAGCATTTCTGAGAAATTTCTGAAAGGAATAATCTCCCTTAATAAGGATACCAGGTTGAAGAGAAGCCTGGTGAAGAAAAGCAGGATGTTGGAATAGCATGGGCTTGATCACACCCAGGAAAATGAAAGTCATTATTAAAGAGGCTGATCTTTATCCTGAGGGGCTATCTACAAGGAGTGCATCGTTTTGTACAAGGTCTGAAGGCAAACCATAAAAAAGACATTAAAGAAATTACACAAAAGCATCATTAAAGGAACATATACAGGATGCACCATAGAAAGGAGCTACTAGGTCATTTCAGCTACTTTCCCATAACAACAGCACATCATTTCCCCATCCACACTGTACACTATTCACAGTATCAATCTAATCTTCCCTAAAAATTGTTCAGATAAACAGCATTGCATGGTTTTAAAATAGTCCTGGAATAGTATCTGAAAGCAATCAGCTAGTAGGTCTTAGTTTTTAACCTAGAAAAGACCTTGCAAAGCAATCCTGTGCAATTCCTCACACAAGCAAGGAATCTGACAAGTTACATTGCATATAATAGTTTCTCCAAACCTATTTCAAAAGCCTGAGCTGGAAAAGGAGTGAAAATATAAATAAAAAAATCAGTCTCAGAGCCCAGGACACTGTCTGCAAATGTAATAATTAACTAGAAAAACAGAAAAAAACAGAACAAAACAAAAAAACCTGGCAAACAAATTAAAGCAGGAGAGTCTAAATGACTGTAATACAGAGTAATCAGGGAGGAAACCTGGATTTCAGGAGCTGGCTGTGTACAATGACACCCAGCAGGGATAGAACCTGTCATACATGAGGGAGAGATGGATTGAAAGATGTATATAAATGCTAAACATAAATCTAATTTTTTTTTCTATTTTTCACGCCTATGCTTGGCGTATGCAAGTCTTTTCCGTAAGTATTTCTTGTGTGATCTGTTGTAGCTTCACTATTGCAGAAACCTAATACATGGGTAATCAGATGCCAGAAATTACTGTTATTTATGCTCTGCTGTCACAGCTCTCCATAATTATGCAGGTTGACACAGCATCTTGACAATGATAGGAAAAAAAGCACTTTTTGTAGAGATTTTGTCAGCCTCTCTACACAGAAGTTTGACAAATAAAATTACTGCAGCTAAAAATTAGCAGAGCAGTCACCTCTTTCACATTTGATTGGGGTTTTTTTGGGTTTTTTGGTATGTCAAGAAGTTACTATTGTGAGAGTACTCAAAGACATGAATAAAAAGCTCTCTGTGTCTAAATTGTAGCTTTATCCTACAGTAGGACCATAACCTGGCTATGCATAAATCCCTTGTGTTGTTTAGAAACAAAAACAATCAAGGAAAAATTATTCACAAAGGGTGAGAGGGAGGAGGAAGGAGAGAAGATTATTTGCAAAATGCTGATAAAATACCCTGTTTTGCAGTAAAATTAAACATTTGAAACTCTGTGGTTCAAGTCCATAGTGTGAAACACTTAACAGTCGCTAAGAGCTCGTGCTGTCCCAGGTGGGCAAGCTACACTCCAGAGTGGCTGTCCACTCATTAAACTACTGTGTACAGAATTGCAATGTTCTGATAGATCCTTCATAGTTACTAAATTTATCAATCGGCTTGAATCAAGAGTCAGTTTCTGGAGAAACTGCATCCTGGGCAGCTTGTGCCCCTGTATCTGACCCCACCCTCCCACACACCACCTGCGAGAGGAGGCAGCAGAGAAATACCACATCCAACCTCCCACCTTCTCCGGGGGAGGCTTCGCTGCCCTCCCTGTCCCCTGTGGCCCCCAGGGTCACAACAACCCATAAATCTGTGGCACAAGTTTTGCTCTCATTGTCAGTTTCTTGCTGGGATGTGCCAAGCTCCTGCCCTGGCTCTGCTTAAGGAGCACTGATCTTCTTGAGCCTACTTATCCTCTGCCACTCCTCCCTGCTGTCATCTGTGCCCTTCGGCTGGCTGCTTTAAATACTGCGCCTGAAATCCTAACTCCTGAAACCAAGAACTTGTTCTGCTGCCGCAGCTGGGAGAGCTGAGATAATCCAGGATTCCGCATTTAAACAAGGCGAGGCAGGAGGATGGCTTGGCTAAACGGGAAATTCTCTTGGAAATAAGGCAAAAAAGCAAGAATGGGTATGGCCAGTGTAAGCAGGATCAGGTGACACTTGAAGAACACAGAGATACTGCTGCCAGTGGAGGGATAAAACTCATGTGGCCAAAGCTCAGCTGGAGCTGGGGCCTCCAGAACTGTGGGGGACAATAAAAAGAGATTTTTCAAATATATTAATGGCAACAGACAGTGCAGAAATAACATTGGTCCTTTCCAGGATGAGAATGGTCAGATCACAAACAGGAACAAGGCTGAGGCGTTTAATTCATCCTTTGCCTCCTTCTTTGACACTGAAGGACCAAGGGGCCCCAGTGCCCTGAGCTGGAGGACCATGAGTGTGAGAATGATCAACCCCCAGACAACCCCGAAATTGTGGGGGATCTGCTGCTCCAGCTGGATCCCTACAAATTTATGGGATCCCTGATGGGATCCATCCAAGAATCCTCAAAGAGCTCCTGATGTCATCACAAAATTCTCTCGATGCTTTTTGAGTGGTCTTGGGAGTCCAGAGAAGTCCCACCTGACTGGAAGTTGCAAAACATTGTCCCTTTTTTCAAGGAGAGCAAGAAGGAGGACCCTGGAAACTGCAGGCCTGTCACACTTCCTTCAGGGCCTGGTAAAGTTATGGAGAATATAATTCCTGGAGGAATTGAAAAACACCTGGAGAACAGACTGGTCACAGCCAGAACAGGTTCATGAGGAGAAAGTCCTGCTTGTGAAACCTGATTTCCTTCCATGACGAGGTGACCCACCCTGTGAATCAAGGGAAGCCAGCTGATGGAACTTTCTGGATTTCAGGAAAGCTTTCCATACTGTCTCTCCTAGGATCCTTCTGGACAAAATGGATCAAAATGTCCATCCCGCGGGTGAATGCACACACCATGAGATGGGTGAGGAGATGGCTCCTGGGTCAGCCACAAAGTGTCAGGGTGACATCAGGCTGGTGACCTGCGACTGCTGGGGCTCCACAGGGCTCCATCCTCGGCCCTGTCCTCTTTAATATCTTCAAAAGTTAATTGGACGCAGAACTGGAAGGAATCCTGAGCAAGTTCACAGATGACACAAAACTGGGGGGAGCTGTGGAGGGGCAGGGAGGCCCTGCAGAGAGGCCATCGCAAATTCAGGGCTGGGCCAGCACCAACCGTGTGAGGTTCAGCCACAGAAAGTGCCGATTCTGCCCTGGGTGCACGGACAGAGTGGGAATGAGGGGCTGGACAGCAGTGCCACGGAAAGGACTGGGGGTCCTGGTCAGTGTGCAGCTGGACATGAGCCGGCAGGGCCCTGGGGCCGCGAGGGACAGCCCTGTCCGGGGGCAGCAGGCCCAGCATGGCCGGCCGGGCCGGGAGGGACTGTCCCGCTATGCTCGGGGCTGGGGAGGCCTCACCTGGAATGTCGTGTGCAGTTCTGGGCACCACGACGTAAAACAGACATTAAAGTGTCTGAGAGCGTGCGAAGGAGGCCGTGGGATGGCGAAGGGCTGTAAGGTGAAGCTTTATGAGGAGCGGCCGAGGGGAAGAGGAGGGGCAGGCACTGATCTCTGCTCTGGGACAGGGACAGGGCCCAGGGAATGGCTGGAGCTGTGCCAGGGGAGGTTTAGGTTGGATCTCAGGGAAAGGTTCTTCCCCCAGAGGGTGCTGGGCACTGCCCAGGCTCCCCAGGGAATGGTGACATTCCCAAATCTGTCACAGCTCCAGGAGCGCTTGGACAGCGCTGCCAGGGACGCACAGGGTGGGATTTTGGGGTGTCTGTGCAGGGCCAGGGGCTGCACGGGGTGATCCTGGCAGGTCCCTTCCAACTCAGGATATTCTGCGGTTTTGTGAGTACTTTTTTATCCATTTTCAAACAACTTCACCAAAGATATATATATATAAAAATCTTAATAGTCAGTCTTATGTACCTAAGCCTTTTATAAACAAGTCATAACCCCCCTTTTGCCTACAAATGACCCCCTTTTAAAAAAGTTTTAGGTGTGTGGAGTGAGAATATTATTGATAATCTCAAAAAAAAATCCTAGACAGTGCTTTTGTTGAATATAACAAATTCTTACTTAAAATACAGAGCTGTCCATCATGAATTCATAGGATGATTAGGTCTTCTCTAATGTTTCCCAGACTTCTAAGTACCGGACCAGATGTGACGCACATAAGTGGCTGCAGTTCCTCCGTACAGTCTCTGGAGTGTAGATATACCCAAACTATACCCAAAGAACAATATGTTTCCATATAGCTGTTACATATTATGTAAAATTAAGATGTTTTATGTGTGTTTCATATGATAATGCATTCACACACACACACCACATACAGTTATTAGCTGGATTAGCTGGAGACTTTATTAGATAATCATGGTCTGTTTCATTTCCCAGCTTTCGAAACTTAAAATAGAAGAACACCCCCGCTGTGATTAAAGGTAACACAGCCTGCTGATCAGAGAGAAGAAAACCCACACAAAGAAATTAACGAAAAAACCCCATAAGTATATTAGGTATATTCCCTCACCAGCAAGAAAAACCCCAAAGCATGAAGAGATGGCGCAGGTTCTGTGCCTGCAGATTCGTGGGACGCTGCTGGTTCAGTCCCTGCTCTCAGAGCACACAGACTCACAACTGCAGTTACTGCTTTTGGACAGATCCTTGCTCTGGTCCTGTGATATGAATGGCAAAAAACTCTTCTATACCCCCTACACAGATCATTAGAAAATCAGGCATACCCTGCTGTCAGTGCACACGGAGAGTAGTTCTCCCTCAAACCTAAGATCCAAGTTTCCTATGAAAAGGGAAACTTAGACCCATTATTCCTCAGACAGACATGAAACACTAAATTTAGGCTGATAATTGTCCTTCCCCTAGGCTTTCCCCTTAAACTTATTTACAAAATGCGTGTTGTTCCTCCAACATAAAACAGCATTTTCCACAGGTTTTCATCTTGCAGATGTTAATGTTCTTACAACTCTTCTTCGGATTCAAATCTTTTGACTCACTTTTTATTTTCTAACAAACATCTGACTAAGATTTCACTGCATTTTCGCTGTGAACCTGTCTTGAAACTTGAATGAATACCTGTTTGCTGCTCAGCCCATATTTATTCAAAATCAAGCTGAGCTTCAGGTATGCTACAACGAAGCCAAATATCATAGAACCACATAAATAAATGGCCTGGGTTGGGAGGGACCTTAAAGGTCACACAGTGCCACCCCAGCCATGGGCAGGGACACCTCCCACTGTCCCAGGCTGCTCCAAGCCCCAATGTCCAGCCTGGCCTGGGACACTGCCAGGGATCCAGGGGCAGCCACAGCTGCTCTGGGAATTCCCTCCCAGCCCCCCACCACCCTCACAGAGGAGAATTTTTTCATCAAATCTAATCTCACCTGTAATACAGCACGGAAATCCTTTAGGATTTCAGAAATACTCCTGGCTCTGTGGCTTACCCAACTTTGAGATGTTTGAGAGCCTAAGAAGATGAAAAGAGTAACACGCCAACTCTTATGTGACTCACAATAAATTTGAGAATAACAGAGATTTATCTCTGACTCTTGCAGTTCCTTAAACACAGCTTCCCCAGATATCTTCACTTATGCTGAAGGGGTGTCAGGCTGGGAGCTTGTTACTGATGTTGTAGGGACATGTGCTGCATAAACAGCTAATTTAAGGCATTAGAATCTTAATAGAAAGTTACTGTCTTTTGAAATAACTTCCAGAGTGGATCATTTCCTTGATTTTCAACTGGATTGTAATTGAAAAAATGTGGAGGAGGGAAGGTAAGGTGGTGACCCTTTCCCCTGTGCTGCCATTGATACACAGCCTTGTATGAAGTACATCCTTTGAAAAGAGACATAAAGGATAAGGACATAAAGGGCAGTGAAATAGGAAGCTGGACACATTAAAAAAACCCCCAACTAATACTACCAGAACGATTAATTCCAGTTATAATAATGCATGGCTTGACATCAAATTTTGTCCTAGGCTGACCAGACATGTACAGAATACAATAGTATATCCACTATATGCTTTCTGGAGGCTATACGAGCAGTCATGGAAAATCAATTTGAATACAAATGTAATTTGTTAAAAGAACAGTGAAAATCATTATGCAGGGTCACACTGTCAGCAGTTTGTACAGAGCCAGATGCTGTCCAAAGATGCAAAGGCATTCAGTAAAACAGAAGAATCTTGGTCTTTAAAAGCCTCTGTGATCTTTTCAGCCTTTCAGTATAGATACATGAGAACAAAGCTACAGTTTACCTCTCTTGTTTCTCAGCACTTTTGCTCCTTGCAGCTGATTCCAGCTGCAGAAAGAGGCTTTATAGAAACTTCTAAAGCCTCCCAGAGAAAGTGAAGGTTCCCACTGTAATGGGGAAAAAGCAACATCTTTGAAACACTTTCTTCAAAGTGCCAAAGTCTTTCTCTCAGGCTGACAGGACACAGTCACAAAATAAAGAACTAGACTTGCCTGTTTTCAGCAATGTCAATATCATTTTTGGGTAAACCACACATAAAAACTCAGCAGACAGCTACGTGGAGAAGCATGATACAACCTAGGGATCAGCTTGACTGTAAAGACAACTCAGATGGTGATTTTCCAGAAGGTTTATCACAATGGCATGGGATACATCGATCTGCTGTGCACCTACAGCACCACTACTGTTGTTGATCAGCTTACCCCATGGCCAGAGGCATATCTGGGAACCAATACAGCCACCAGTTTTAAATGATGCCTTCCTTTCATTTGATCTCAATCTTCAGTGACTGCTCTGAAAGCTTATTTATCCCTAAAAATAACACACAGTGGTACTCGTGAACCTGTATTACCGTAGGTGGGATGCAATGTGTTCCTTCCTCCTGAAATAATCTCTTGTAGCCTCTGTAGTCACTGTGGTAGTTACTGCCTGTCCACGCACAGTAAAACACCAAAGTGCCTGGCATTCAAATTTGACCAAGGAACAGCACCAGCAGCAAATGTAAAAGCTTATGGCTGTTTTTAAATATGTATAAAAGAACATTGCTTATTAAAAATGCACCTGCATCTTTCTTGCAAACTAAGGGGTAGGAGTCACTGCACCCTTGAAGGCTTTTTTCAGCATCTACTTGCATATAAACGTATCTCAGAAGATCAGGCTCCTGTTACAGTGCATGAGATTGCAAATTTATCAGACTGGCCAGGAAGAAGAAAATCACAGTCTCTCACTGGGATGACTTTTTCACTCATTACTATCTTTCAATCTTCTCTCTCCCTTAAAACCAACACCATCAACAACAAAAACACAGAAAACCACCCCAGACTTGCTGATATACTACATATTTGTTCCAAACACAAAAAGCAAGAGGTATTTTTAAGACACCATGAATAAACAGGATTTTGACCTCCGTCATTACTTTGCAGAGCTCCAAGAAGGAGAGCAGTTGGCATTTTTCTTTAACAGTAGGCTTGGAATGCAGGTCAGTAAGGAAGGATATGACTGATCTGCACTTGTAATTCACCCCAAAGGACAGGTGGGAACCAGCCACTGCACAGATGACACTTCCACTGGGTTTCACTCTACACCCTTAGGGTAATGGACTCATAGCAAGTGGTGCTGAAACAAGGTCTGCACTGTTCAAAACCTGCTTTCGAAAGAGTTTTGGTTACTCTCAGTGCTTAGAGTCATTGCAACTTTGAGAGGATCTATTAAAAGTAAATGTTATGACAGCTAGCAAAATTAACCCAGTATATCAGACTTGTCAAGATGCATTTTGCTCTGTTTCAGCACAAAAAAAGACTCAGTATAATTTTCTGCTGTTGCTTCTCAAAAGCCAAGGACAAATGTTCAACTGAACAAGCACATCTTAAGCAATCACAGAGCAAATGGATTTTTTTCCTTCCTATTTCACTTCTACTAGAAAACCTATTAAGTTCTCTCTGTTCTGAAGTTACCTGAAAACATGGCAAAACCATAGACTTTAATGAGAAAACATCACAGATGTGAGCTATCAGAAGTTCAAAAGAAGCCCAATGTAAAGCACTTATGACAAGTCCAGACTTTGTGGCAGATACAGTTCACTTTTGCTTAAAAAAAAGAGACTTTGGGGAATAAACTGCAGGTACAAGGACATATTGCATAAGCTATCACATGCTCACTGCAACTGTGTGAATGTTACCGGATTTTGAGAAGCCACCGTTCTGAATAATTTAATGTCTAATAAAATATTCAGTTTTTACTGATACACTGGTTTCATTCTGAAACCTAAAAAAAAAAAAAAAAAGTTAATAATGAGGGGGAACAGGTCTAACAGTCAGTGGGAATATTCTGGTACTCATTAGGACAACAGTTTTTCCCCCAGGCAGGAGGACAGAAGGGTCTCCACGCCGTGTGGGATCACACAGAGAGACCATCCGCGGCACAGGAGGACGCTCGGAGCTCGCAGTGGACGAGAAGAGCCCGCGGGGGGCTGCGGACAAGCGGAGGGGACCCAGGGTGGCACCGGAGCGCTTTCCCCGCCGGCGCGGAGGGTGCCCGGGCGCGGGAGCCGCGGCCAGAAGGCGACGGGACGGGCGGCGAGTGATCGTCCACCGCCCCGGGCAGCCCCCCGAGCCTTCTGCGGAGGGAGCACAGGTCCCTCACCCCCACCATCAGCTCCTGGCACCATAAGCTCCGACAACTTTTTAATGCGAGCAGAGTAAACCCACCGCAGCCTGCACGAACTGATTTATGTGAATAATAACGAGAACTCCCAAGAGAACTGAAGTTGTCTCCCTGGGGCAGGGATAGCTTTTCCTTTTTCGGGAGGGTTTTTGGCTTTGGTGGGTTTTTTTGTTTCTTTCTGGAAGGGGAGAGACACCGAGAAGGCGCCGCGAGTGCTTTAGATGGAGAAGACCTAATTAGAGAGAGGCAGCGAAAGGGTCGCCTGGCAGGAGCTGCTCGCTGCTGCCGAGATGCTCAAGCTCCCGAACGTGTTTGCAAACTGTTCCGCGGTTTGCTGGGTCTCCGGCTCGGAGCTAGCAGCCTCCAAATTGCCATGAAGACCGGTGACTGGGGAGGGGTGGGGGGAGGAAGGGAAAAGCGGTGTGGACAGCTCTGCGGATATTAAATCTTCCCAGCCGATCATCTGGATTACATTTAAGCTCTCACGGTATTTCTTTCCCCTCTAATTAAGCATAGTTTCAAAACAGAACCTGTCTGAGGATGGATCTTTCGCCGGCTTCTATTTCAAATGTAGAGATAAGTATTTTTGGGGGTTTTTTCTTATCTATAAAGAGAAAAGGAGAGCCCAGACAGCGGCACCCTGCTAAGAGCCGCCTCACCGGTCCCCCGCGCACTTGGGCTCCGACTTTGCGGGAGCTCCGGCGCGACCCCGACCCCCGATCCCCGTCCGTCCCCGCCGTCCTC
>VZRL01000889.1:0-26056 GCA_013397895.1 Origma solitaria | reverse complement strand
GATCCCGGGGGAGGTGCCGCTGGACACACCCCGGCCCCGCCCCGCCCGCGGCCGCGCCCCCGCGCTGCGCAGGGTGCGGAGCAGCGTCCGCACGGGGCTCGGACCCTCGGCGCGGCTGATCCCGGGGATGCTCCCGCAGCGCTGCCGGTTGCGCGGACAGCGGGCGCAGGCGTGAGCGCAGGGGCTCCTCTCCCGCGGCAAATCGCGTGTCCTGGTCTAGTTTGGTTTTATGTGGGTGCCACGGAGGTATTTTGCCCTCCACAAACTTCTGTCTTTGTAGGTGCTGTCCAAGCCCTGCACTCTGCCCAGTGCTGCCTCGGCTTAAAATCCTCCCTGAACATCCACGCAGGGAATTTACATAGAATCACAGGGGTGTGGTGTGGTGTGGGTTGGAAGGGACCTCAGAGGTCACCACATCCCAAACCCCATGCCAGAGGCAGGGACACCTTCCACTGGACCAGGAGATGCAAAGGTCTGTTCTTCCACCTCCCTCCCTCCTCAGGTAGGATGTCACCCTGCCCGAAACTGGAAGGAAGTCAAAGCAAGAACGAAAGATGCAGTGATATTTCAGAAGCAGCCCAAAGTGGAGGATAGGAAGATCTCATGCCAGACCACTACACACTTTTTTATTTTCAACTCCTTTCCCTACCTGGGTATGTAGAGCTGCCAGAGTGAAAAAAGTTCTAATTGCCTAGTGGGTGTCAAAAGGCTCTCCAGATATTTTATCTCTGTAATTTGCATCCCCTCCACATGCCTTCATAGTGAAAGACCACATATAAATATTATATTAAGCTTTAATGCAATTGCCGAGTGAGAAGGATGTACTGAACAGCACTAGGCTGTTGAGAAGCATTTCTGCAGATACAACCTGAAAGTGCAGGCTGCTTGCATGACAACAAGAAGAGACATCGTGAAATTAGGAGTGGAAACGACCCGTTAAGTCGCCTGATCTGTTGGTTACTTTGGCTGGCACCTCCAAACAGCATTTTGTAGTAACAGCATTTCATTTTGCAAGCCCTTTGTCTGCCATTAAATGCCTGTCAGTGACAGGGTGACAGCCCTTGCCTAAAGCTCTGGTTTTACATCTGAGCTCGCAATTAATCACATTTTTCTTTGACACTGGAAGTGTTTTGGTTTCAACACCTTACATTGTCAGCAAAGATTTAAAAGGACCAGGCTTTTTTGTGCTGGTTAAACTACGAAATTAAAAGCAACTACGAACCTTGACAAAGTGTGTTTCACACCCACAACAATCCCAGGGTGTTTTCTGCTTGCACAGGGCTCAGTGGTGCCCACCCCCAGTGGTAACTTCACCCATCAGAGCAGGGCAAGGCTCCCTGGTGGCACTCTGGCAGCAGTGGTGGGGCAGTGCAGAATCATCAGCAGGTGAGGACAGATAAAGGAAAAGACAATCTCCCAATATTATTTTAGCCCACGCTATCAGAGAAGCTATCACAGGTTGCAGTTCTGATCTCTCTGGGCACGTGGGAGTTTGTAGCATCCACCAAAACTTTTCCCTGTGCTGCACTAGCACAGCTCACCTGGCAACGCTCAGGTGGGCTGCAGCCACACCTTCACTGAGCTGCAGAGATATCCCTGCGATTGCATCACCACCTCTACAGCAACGTGGATTTTACACATCAATCTCCATGCCAGAGATCTCCCTGAAGAACTGCTGCCTGGAAAGAAAACACTTCTCTTTCTCCCCGAGGGTTGCTCTGCTCTCAATACAGAGATAGTGGAAATTTAGGAAGCCTTAACAAAGCTTCTGATATTAATGCATCGTTTCTCTACAACGGTGCTAATTTTACTGCTTATCTCTGTTTTACAACCAAGAATCCAGCTGTCATAATTACAAGGCAAGCTGCACTGTAGCTGCTGTGGCAGCCCAGCATGCCTGCACCCCCAAGTGGCAGCCTTGCCTGTGTTTTTTTATTTTTCTTGAGGGAATAATCCCATAATGCAGCTCCTTTATTTCCCCAATTAGGATAAATCTAAAGGGACTGACTACACATGGTACCGGGAGACCTTTTTCCACTGAGAGCCCGTGACTAGCAGCTGATTAAAATGACACAGAAATAGCTTCTTCAAAGCCAGGCATTGTTTATTCAGCCAAGAGGGATGAAGCAACAAAAGCCTTCTATGCCTAGTTCTTACCTAAAGTGCAATGCCTCTTTGTTTTCAGATTCTCAAGAAGTTTTATTCAATAAAATCTATCTTCCCACCCCAGAGTAATCAGACTCTTCCTGCAGCACTGTGCTCCTCTTCCTGCGCTGCTTCCTCCTGCCTGCTCCACTGTGTTTTGGGAAGGACCGGGGATTGGGGGATGCTGCCAGAGATCCCTTCATCCAGCACCTTCGTTCTACCCCAGTGGCTTCCCCCAGCATGAAGCAACCCAACACACTGCCCCAGCTCAGTGCTGTGGGGCTGGCTCTGAGGCGCAGTTGTTCCTTCCAACTCAAATGTAGCAACTCCCTGTGTCTAGGTTTTCATAATATGGGTTTTCTGATATGTGCAAGCTAAGCTGTGCTATTTACTGCTCCAGCCTGGGCTTTACCCAAGAGTTCCCTTGCTATTGTGCTGTAGGCTCATAGTTCTTCAGCAGAGTTGCATTGGGGTTGCTGTGGTTGCAGCATCTCACAGAGCTCCCCTCCCACAGTGACCTGTCCCGACCTCACCTTCTTTGTGAGGATTCTAACCTGACGTCCTTCATTGTCCCCCAAGGTTCAGAAATGATGGGGTGTTTTTTCCATTTGTTGTTTTTCTGGAAGCAACTGCCTCATTGACAGCAGGAAATCCTGCCTTCTGCCTCTATGACAATTGCAGGTATGCAAACATCGATTTTATGTAGGGAAACCCCAGGGCCTTCAGGCCATCCTGAACGTTCTCTTTCCCCTTCTGCATTACATATTTGCAAATCCTTACTGTCTTCCCACTTTGCTGAAATATGGCCAGGATGGGACTGGGATGTCGCAAGCCATAGCAGCTCTAGCTGATAGTCTACCTTTTCTATCAGAATTAATATACATATCCAATATACAAACACCACATTTTTATACTTGTATTTTCATATTTACCCCTAAGGCAAAACTCTTCCTTCTGTCATGTGGATTTATTATGTGCTTTGTGTTTTAGAACTTAAGGGAGAAATGGGCTCAAGAACTGCCAGATATTAATCCTTAATAATTTTATCTTCCTTTTTCTGCCACCCATAGAACTCAAAAACTACTTTTCACTTTCCAGACTGTTCCTACACTTCAGGGTAATTCCTGTTGAATTTTACTTAGCTGCACTCTAATACCCAAACACATATTTTATTTGTTTACCAATCACTCAGGATCAAGAACTCTTTCGCATCCAATATTTTTTTTATATTTTTCCATCTAAAAAATCTCTGTTTGTCAGAAATTTCTGCCTAATAGGATTTCCAGACAGGGATTGTGGAGACTGGCTAAATCTGCAACATCCCTCCCTTAGGCTAAGGATTCCTGTAGACCTTCTGGAGTAGAAGGGGTAGAGCAGAGAGGCAAATCAACCTGCATTTCCAAGGGAAAAATCAATATTTTCAGCTGGAAAAGACCTAATCCATGGCTGGTAATGCCCCCACTGTTTTCCTCCATCTTACTTTCACTAGTAGCTTGCATTTCCTGCATTATTTCCTGTGTTGCCTCAAATTCTCCAATTAACCCTTTGAAATCCTGCAATACGTTGCAAACAGAAAAAAAGAAACGATAGCCTGTAGAAAAGTGGGCAGCCACACTGCCCTTATATAAAGAGCCATCAGTAAAGGAACAGTAAAACCAATCTGAATACATAACATGAATATGTTTTTGGCATGAGAGAAGAATAATGGCCAATGTTTAGCAGCGACATCAGGCCTCAGAGTTGTTACACAAAAGGTGAACTGAGTCACTCCCACCTGTGCAGCAGCAGGAGAGCAGCAACAGCTGATCCTTCCCGTTCGCCAGCCTCTTGCCAATTTTAGATGCCATCCAGACAACGTGAGTGTAACCTGCCAATTACCCTATAACACCTTTAGGGTATCTTGGATACCAGCTTTGTGGAGGAGATTAGTTTTATCACCAGCTCCCATCACAGCATCGGCCAGATCGGAACCTTCTTAGAGCCAGAGATCAGGACAGTCTCAGACTGCACAGGCACAGATTATATTGCCACCTCTGTTATAATTAGGGCTATAAAAAGCCTCTGCTGCAAACAGCAGAACTTTCTGTTTTTTCTTTTTTTTTTTTTTCCCCCTAATAATATGTACTTTGTTCTTCAGGGATTTGTCAGACACCATTCGCCATAACCGGCTGCTCTGATTCTGCAAGTCATCTGTGTGTGTTTGACTCAAGAAAAGAAGAGATAATACATCTGTCTGTCACCACCACAGCAATGCTGCCAGAATTATTCCTGGGGTTGACACTGCCTCTAAAAAAGGGAACAGTTCGTTCTTTTATCTCTTCCCAAACACAGCCTGATCCCCCACTTCTGGAACATGTGAGGTTTCCCGTTAAGTCAATATAGTTTTTTATAGAAGATCCTGCTTCCCTCAAACCTTTCTGGTTCAAAAGCATTGTCATGTAATGCTCCATCACAGGAAAGGGAGAGAAGTAGCTGTGCGACACAGGGAGACACTCAAACTCCATTTGGGGGAAAAAAAAAAGTACTTTTTGTTTCAGTCTTTTGCAGTATGGATTTTTATTTCTTCTTGACTATTTATAGAAAGGGGCCAACAAAATCAATGTCATAGTTGCATTTGATTACTTTTCTTTTATTTTGGAAACAAGCCCTTACTGCCTACAGAGGGTAGTATTAAAGAATCCTGTCTAAATGTCTGAGTATATTTTAAAATGAATCTCTTGCCTCTTGTTATGCCAACATGTGAAGTGCGCAAGAACACAGAAGAGGAGAAGGGTGCACAGGTTAAGGTGTGAGCGCCCCTGACATGAGGCACTCCCACGTTTTGTTCTGCCAAGCCTTCTGCACACCCCTGAAGCTGCAAAACTGGGAGCTAATTAATTCCCCTGCCTGCGGGTGAAAGGAATTTAGATTCACGGTGGTTCTGTCAGCAGGACTAAGGTGTGTGGGAGCTGAGTGCTGGTGCTCCTGCGTCTTTTCAGTGCCTCTGCAGACAGTTCACCACCAGTGCCACAGGGTTCCTCCAGTCTCTGCACACAGCAGAAAGTCTGAGTTGGAGATTCCTGTCACTCTTCTGAGCGAGGAGTCGTGGCCGAGGGAAAAAGGGAAAGTTCTGCCCTGATGAAGTGACACTCTCACAAAGCTGCAGACAGTGGGGCCACAGAATCATAGCAGCATGAAGTGGTTTGTGTTGGAAAGGACCTTTAATGTCATCCAGTGCCACCCCTGCCATGGCAGGGACACCTCCCACTGCCCCAGGCTGCTCCAAGCCCCAGTGTCCAGCCTGGCCTGGGACACTGCCAGGGATCCAGGGGCAGCCACAGCTGCTCTGGGCACCTGGGCCAGGGCCTGCCCCCCCTCCCAGGAACAATTCCTAATTCCCAAGATCCCATCCAGCCCTGCCCTCTGGCAGTTTGAGAGGATCTTCTGCCGTGGGAGCATATTTCTGCTCAGGACCCTTCCCCGGCAGGTGGTGATGCTGTGGGTGACACTGTGAGGTGGCTGTTCCCACGAGAGCTCCGAGGACTGCAGGGTACCTGCATTTCTGAAAGGCTGATGGGCACCCAGAGTGCCCATGGTGCTGCTCAGCCCCACATTTTGCTGTCTGCATGCTTTTTAAAATGCTGTCCCACTCTGTAAGGAGGAGGACTCTGACTGATGCCTCGGGTATCATCGCCTGTGCCCTCCGTGGCAGCTTCCAGCTGCAAGTGTGAGCACTTAAAGGAAATCAGTCAGTGAAAGAGAGACTATCTGACTGAATAGCTCTCAGTTCCCTACAAAATCAAGCTTACACAACTCCTCTTTCCTTCTCCAGTTTTTCTCTCTCCTCTGGCCCACAGTTCCTACTTTTTCCACTCACACAGTGTTTGCTTTGCACTCCTACAGATTGTTCTGCCCCCCTCTTGGATTGTTTCTGCTCCCTCTACAGCAAAGCCAAATTACCATGATTGTTGGGAGGATTGGGTCATTTTCACCCTCCTGAACAGCTGCTTGCTTAGGGAAGGAGTCCAACAGCTCTTTGAAATCTCCAGGAAGGCTTTTCTTGCCTCTCACGGCTCAATATTAGGAACTATTTGCAGCCTGAATCATTAAAGGAACACCTCTGAAGTGCAGCCCTGTGATCCAAGCTTGCCGAAGGTGGAAGGATTCCTTCTCATGCAGCTCATATTGCAGATATTTGAGTGCCGTGGTTTTGCCAACACTTGACCAAATCCAGGCTGGATTTCTACAAACCACACAAGGGCTGTGCTAGAAGAAAGCTGTTAAAATTGTTAAAATTCCAAACACAGCTTTTCAGAGGCAATGTTAAATTTGCAACAACCAAGGTGCTGTTTTGGTTTTAGTGCTGAAGTTGCTGTTTTGCAAAGTTAAATGTGCTTCACCAATGTCTGTGTCTCACTGTTATTTATACTATATTTTCAAGGAGAACACCATGAATGAACCTGGTGAAAGAGTTCATTTCAGACACCTACAAAACATATTTTCATCTTAGCAAGAATATGCTTCAACCATTTAAACTCTAAGGAATTTTTACAGTGTCTGAGGTTGTGTGCTGTTGCAGATCTTTGAAATAAATAATAGAGTTTTTTGTTTTGTGTGGGGTTTTGTGTGTGTGTTCACTCTGAGGGAGAAAACAAGATTTGAAATGTAATTTTAGAAATTACTTTGTCTTACCTTCAGTGCTTATATTGCACAGTTAGTTTTAACAGCTCATTCACACAGCATTTCAGAACTCCGGGGAGGAACCATTAAATCACCATAAAGTATTTGAGGGCATGGTGCCATCTGCACTTCAGGGATTTAAGTGCAGACTTTGCCAAAGATCTTGTGATTTCAAAATCAAAGAATATTATGAGAGCCAAGAGACTTTTGGCTCTTAGTCTCTCGTGGTGGGATGCATTTCAAATCAACATTACATACACTCAAAAGATTTCAATTATTAGTTCTGTGTAAATCAAGAGGACAAATAACCAACATGGCTACTTCAGTCTTCTGATATCTGGCAGTCCAGCATGCCACTTTGTAAATATTTCATGTCAGAATTTGACAATGTGAGAGATTTTAGAAATAATTTTATGCCACTGCAGTGAGCTGACAGAGCCATCCTGCCTCAATATATGAAAAAAAAATTTTGTCATAGGAAGTTATTCTCAAGTGTTGGGTTGGTTGGTTTTTTTTTAGTTGGTTGGTAGGTTTTGTTGCTGTTGTTATTTTCTTCTTTAGGTTAAGAGCTAGAGATCTGTGTTAAAAATTGATATTCATCACATACCTGCACAAAAAAAGAAAAGGAAAAAAAGAAAAAGGTTGATGGAAGGAGATGTGCTAGTTTCAGTTACATTTCTGAAAGGTAATATTTTTCATGACTGGCAGAACATTTTTCCCCAAGATGGAATAGGGCACATTCATCTAAAGAAGACACAAGAATCCTCTTTTCTTTTCAGATTGTTAGTGGTACAGCAGCCAGAAAACTTGCTTGACACAAGACTCTGAGATTTCGACCTGCGCTCTGATTCACGAAATACAGCTGCTTCATCTGCCTTTCGGGTATATCAATTAAATACTTTGACTATTTCCTTCCCTCAGGGACTTCGTGTTTCCAATGAGTGCTCTGGTTCTCATTATAATTTTGAGAAATGTTCATTTTGTCTCGTTTGATTTCATCTTGGTTGACAATCAGAGCAGATTTTCCCGGCAGCTGCTGTACAGGGTGGGGTGCAGCAGCATCCACCCCTTTCTTGGAGAATTTAAAGTTTAAGGCTAGACCCAAAACCACAAAGTGCTTTAGAGGAACAAAGTGAATGGGGAAAAGTAGAAGTAAACACATTTTCTCTTGCGACAAAATGAGATCTGTGGATGCAATTCTCTCCGTGGTGTTAATTGTATAGGATATGGGTCTGGGGAAATAAAAAATTTGAGGATGACTTGGGTTGTCTGAGTTAAAATCTGCTTCAGCCTTCACAGTGACATTTGTATTCTCACAGGAGGACTGTGCAGGCCCGAGAGAACCAGCAACATCATCTCTTTTTTTTTTTTTTTTCGGGTTCAAAATCAGGACACCTCTCCCTGGAGGAGGAGGGTGCTGCAGTACTGCTTCAGCAGTGAATTTTAATAATAACAACAGTTGTAAGAACAACCACCACAACAATCACCACCAACAATAATATCTTTTTAAAAAAATTAATTATTCTTATTCTCATTCTCATTCTAATTCTTCTTATTCTTACTCTAATTCTTGTTCTTGTTCTTATTCTTATCCTTAATCTTTTATTTTTATTCTCTTATTCTGTTATTCTTATTCTAATTCTCTTATTCTTATTCTTCCTCTAATGGAAATAGAGAAACTCAGAAAGCCAACATGTATTTATGTGTAGGAACGTAGAAGAGACAATGTTTGTGACACCTCTGTATGGGCACACTGGCCATATAATTCACCAGAATTCATAACACATTATGACTACGTCTTTCTAATAATATACACAAATCTTTATAACACTGAAATATATAAACATATGCATAGATATTTTCCTTTCTTGTTAGGTTTTTACATTTTTCTGTCCACTTATTCTTTTCACATATCCTGAAGGGCTGCCCAAGTTGTGGTTCTGTCACATAAAAAAACTTTAATGTGTGAAAAAAGAGTTTTGTCTCTTAAGCAAGAACACCTTAAAGGGCCATTTTCATCAGACGTTTTTCTCAGTCTGTAAAAGCTTCTCATTTAAGTATTTTCTGTATGATAAAGGATATTTCTGTAAATGTTTAATTCTTAAATGTACTCAAGAATTAGAATTTTCACAAAGGTAGGGCTTTTTTAAAATTCTTTTGGTTCCAGTCAGCTAAATAGGAAAGATTAATTACTGCTATAAAATTCTATTATAAATTATGCATGGATATAATATGGAAGTTTATTATTTGTCAGGTTATTTTTTTTAAACAAGCAGTCAAATATTTCAGATTAGGGTGGCTCTTAAAAATCTGGTAAACTCATTCACCAGAGCTGCAGTGGTGTACAGCACCTATTAAATAAAAAATAATTAAATAGCAAGGTTCTGTAGCTTTGGTAATCAAATAGACAATACTGGAGCACTGCAGCTGGAGAAGAAAAATATTAACTCTCAAAATCCTTCTTTTCATAAAGGGGATAGAAGACAAAAAATAAAAGGGCAAAAACTGATAAGAGCAGCCAAAGAGACTCTTTACAAAGAGATTTTGATCATTAATCTTTGACAAGTTGGTGACTGAAATGCAGCTTTTCAACCATTTACATGCATGTAACTAAGAATGAGCCATTTACACACAGACTTTTCTGTGCCAAAACAGCTTCTTCAGCACTGACAAGGCTTAAATTCACTTTTACTTTCCTCAGAGTAATACAAGAATATTGTGTCTGAAAAAAAATAACATTATGGCCTTTGAGCCTGAAGAAAAGTCACATTCTATTAGTCGGACAGAGAAGAGTTGTACTTCAATGACAAATGTTATTTGTTGACTCACATATCATTCCTGCTTCTGGCAACGAAGGTCCCTGGAGATAAAAGGAGTGCCCCAACCCACCCGTCCTTTAGAGAGGCGATTTTTTCCCCTTTTTATCTGATTGTATCTGATGATATGGAGCTTGGGGAGTGTCTGATCCCCTGGAGGCTGAGCTGCCACTCAGAGGGACCTGCACAGGCTGAGAGTTGTGTGAGAGAAACCCAAAGAGGTCCCACAAGGTGCAGGTGCTGTCCCTGGGCAGGAACAGCCCCAGGGCCCTGCTGGGGACAAGGTGACCGTGAGCTGGCAGAGTGTCCCGGGGCCAGCAGGGCCAGGGGACCCTGGGGTGCAGGGGCAGAGTGGGGCCAGCAGGGCAGGGAGGGGACCCTGCCCCTCTGCCCTGCCCAGGGCAGGCACATCTGCAGCGCTGGCTCCAGCCCGGGGCTCCTCAGCACAGCAGAGAGCAGGAGCTGCTGGAGAGGAGCCAGGGGAGCCCCAGAGAGGATTTGGGGTCTGCAGCATCTCTGTGCCAGCAGAGCCTGCGGGAGCTGGGCCTGGCCAGGCTGGAGAAGGGAAGGCTCAGGGGATCCATCGATCCACACCAACATCTCCAAGGGCTGCCAGAGGATGGGCCACGCTCTGCTCAGAGGGGCCAGCGACAGCACGAGCAGCAGTGGCATCAAATAAAGCCCAGCGAGCTCCAGCCCAGCAGGAGGAAGAACTTCTTTCCGTGGAGGGGCAGAGTCCTGGAACAGCTGCCCAGGGAGGGCGTGGAGTGTCCCAGGGTGGGACATGCCAGCCCAGCTGGACACGCTCTGTGTCACTGCTCCAGGGGACCCTGCCTGCGCTGGGGCTGCGCTGGGGCAGCTCCAGAGGGACCTTCCAGCCCCAGATATCCGGGAATCTGTGATTTCTATCTGATTTTGTTCTTTGGTTATGAGGAAGAAAAATACACCCTTTACACTGCGATTCAATGAAACAAGTGCTCATCAGAAAGGCTAAAATTTTCACCTGTACCTGATCCATCTCAGACTCTTGAATGCTGAACTGTCATACTGTGAACGGCACAAAGGAAATTGGCTGCATCTGCCTAGTTCACATAATACTGCAAATGTGTTGCTATTAATCACATATCTATGATGACCTGAATGAGAAATTCCTTTCAATTTTTGGGGAAAAAAAATCACTTGATTTAGCCCATTCATTTTGGGTTACAAACACACAATTCCTTTGTCAAATTTTAGAGAATTTGGAGTTGAATGGCAGCAAGTGCTACCCAAAAGTCATCCAAAATTTTATTCCCACAAAATTCCTCAGTCCTTTAGCTTTGGGGTTTTTTTTTTGTTTGTTTATTTGTGTTTGATTTTTGTTTGGTTATTTTGTTAGTTAGTTTGTTTGTCTTGGTTTTGTTTGTTTTTCAGCAGGTTTCTGTTTTGCTTTGTTTTAATTTTGTTTTGGTTTTGTTTTTTGGTGGGTTTTTTTTCCGAGCACAATGATATGTTTGATATTTCTTTAATGCTTATTTCTTACCCCATTTTTCTCTAGAATATGAGAGTTCTGGAAGGCCATACTCCCCCAGTAACTTCAGGAATTTTCTTTTTAACAATTTGAAATAACTTCTAGAGTCTAGACCTTTAGATGTCCTAGAATACTGGGAAGATCAGTTGCCAAATGAAACCAATTTTGTCTCTCCATGGGCAGGAAAACTCACACATAATTTAGACAGCAGTTGTTCACACTGGTGAGAAGGTGCAGAATAGTCAGAGTACCAGGGTGAGGAGGTCTTTCTCCATGGAAAACCAAACAAATTAAATTAAAAATAAAAGTAAATAGATATAATTTAAAAATAATATAAATAAATAAAATCAAAAATGGAGATGCTATCATGAGAAGCAGGAGGATGATCAAAGGTTCCTTTTATTTGAAGGAGCACAGAAGTAACCAGAAATATCCAAAGACTGAGGAATATAAAGGGAGGGGATAAACTCATTTAAAGGAGACTGAAATACTGCTGTGCAGAGGAGAAATATTATAAATTGTGAGAAGGGGGTGACCTGATGGTCCTGCAGTCAAGCTTTATAGTAGAGGACAGATATTCTCATGGTTGGAGTGTCAGACAGTGACAGTGCAGCTAATTTTGACCAAATAAACAAAAAGACCCCACAACATATGTGGAAAACTAGGGAAGATTAGTCCTGTGGCTTACAGAGGAATTATTTTTTTAATTGCTTTTTAATACAGATGCTTTGGAAATGGAAATGTAATACATTTTGTAAATGGACTCACTTGTTGCAGAAAAGGCAAAATAAACATTTCTCTCTGCCTTTATCAAAAATAACAAAAGAGATGTATCCATGAACAAATGCATTAATGCTTTGATGAGTTGCAAGAAATACACATTTAGCTAGCAATTTTAAAAACCAAACTATTACACATAAAGTTGGTGATATCATCCCTAATAAAAATAATAGATACTATTTAACAATACTGACAACCAGCATTTGCTGGAGCCCATAATTAGTGTTCTGGCTGAACTTCAAATGCTTTATATATTCAGTCTGCAGCCTGGTCTTTTTGTTTTATCACCTCTCATTTCCATGCACATTATAAAGTTACCCATTTAGCTCATCCTTTTAGGACAGTGTTTTCTCTTTCTATGGTTCTGTTTCATGGAATCGTGGATCTTTGAGTAATGTGTTGGAAGAGATCTTAAATATCCCCCAGTGCCACCCCCTGCCATGGGCAGGGACACTTTCCACTGTCCTAGGGTGTTCCAAGCCCTGTCCTACCTGGCCTTGGACATTTCCAGGGATCCAGGGGTAGCCACAGCTGCTCTGGACAGCTGGAGCTGGAGGCAGCTCTGCAGGTGGGGTCTCACCTAAGGAGGGCAGAGAGGCAGAATTTCCCTCTTCCTTGATGCTTTTTTATTCGGGGGAAAGGCAAAAAGGGTGGCTGGAGCGTGAACTGTTCGCCTTTCCACAAGGAACTCTTCCTGACACTTGCTCTTGCTGTCACAACCAGAGTAATCTGCAAAATCAGAAACTTTATAAACACAAACACAAGGCCATCGTTCCTCAGGAATTTTTCTTACAATGATCTTTATCATAACAAAAATATCAACACAAAGAGCAGTGTCATTTGAAACGCATTGGTAAAGCTCTGCTATATTAAATGGAAGCAGTCAGGGTAAACAATCCAAGGAAAGAATTCACTTTAACAGCACTGTTTTGTGAGGTGGAGTAATTTGTACATTCACGACAAAGATCTCGAAAAATCCAATCTTTTATAAGATTCATTATCATACACAATGACAATTATTATGTCTGTTTGCTGTCTGAGAAAACAGTTGCCTCCCATCCTTGATATCTTTGATACTTTGATAGCCTGTTCAATTAAGAAATTGTAGTGATGTTTTTGGTTTTTCTCCTAAACTGAAAGGGTGTTTACAACATCTTTAATCTTTTTTACCCAGCACTGAAATTTAAAAGTACTGTTACTTTTGATTGCAAGAAATAGATACATGTTATTGCAAACAATCAAGCAAATCAAACCTCAAAATAAGAGATGGGTATTTGAGTAAGAAAATGTCAAAACACTTTCTTGAAATCTAAGCACAGACAATTTTTTTTCATTCGACACAATGGAAGTTAGATGGAATAATGAACAACAAAAACCTGATTTTACCTAGGTAATATACACCATTTTAAAGGCAGAAAGCTAAGAAATGTGTTGGTTAGAGAATGTGTATTTACTAACACCTATGATTTGCCAGCCTTTCATCTCTGCTGTTCTTGGAAAGGTAGCCTGATTGATTGATTGATTGATTGATTGACTGATAATTGACTGATAGCCTCCCTTAACATGCCTGTATCTTGTAATCTATTAATCCACACACAAAAGATCATAACACATGGTGTTAAGTATGTGTGCAGAGCACTCGAGCAAATCCAAACCAAAATACAAGCAAAAAATGCAGAAAACTATTATTTCCACTGGGCAAATTTGAGGATGTTTATGACCTGTATAAAATATATTAACAGAAGAGAAAGACATTCTTCCACAGCTGCTATAAACCCACATAGCATTGTGAAATCTTTTCCCTTATTTGTTTTAAAACCTGATTTATACTTGCAAAACAATGCCTATAGGTTCATATTTATCCTCCTTTATTTTGTGTGGTCAATATCTTCCTTTTTCTCCCGAAACCATGATATACAGGAAATAAGTTTACAACAAAACAAGATTAAGAAAAATTGTTTAAAAACCTCTGAATTATTCAGAAGAGGAGGGGCACTGTGCAACACATTGAGTAAAAGATAAAGCTTTCACCATCAGATAAATGCTTCCTGCAACTGTAACTTGTTACATTCACTTCTGCTGCATTCCAGTACATCATCAATTCCCAGTCCCTAAACAAGAATTATTTATCCTTTTATATGCTCTGTCTTCAACAATAATTGTACAGAAAAGAACCTTCCACAGCAATGTTCAAAGTTCCGACAGTGCTCCATCAGGAGCACCTCCAAAATTCAATCAAGCCTAATTAATGATGCAACAATCTTTTGTTTCTTTAGTTCAACAGCCATTCTTAAAATTCTTTGCAATCTTTATTTAGAGTTACTTGGCCTACGCTGTAATTTTTTCTAGTTTTATTTTTTTTCATGTGCATTGTGTTGATAAACTATGGGCAGCCTACATTGATTAGATTCTCTCTGTTTCTTGCATAAGAAGAGAGAATTCACAATGCCATTTCCTGGAGCAAATTAAGACATAATTGTTCCCCATTTGTTGCAGTTACTCTACCTAAGAGTGAAAACATAAGTGAAAAATACAGGTCATTCCTCTCAGAAGTAGGAAGCACCACAAGCACTGGAATTTTTATTGTCCCCATTAAAAGGTACTAATTGTTAAAAAAATCATTGCTATATTTTTGCTTTAAGATGTGTGAAAAGCTGTCCAGAATGGGAAGAATAGAAACAGCTGAGAAATGCTTAGAAATTACAAGAGATCTCCGCATGCCGTGCAAAACCTTTTCCCTGTAGCTAATATTATAAGTTGGGAATTGTTATCCTGAACTGTAAGAGACTTCCACGGCACCTGAAACACCTGAAATACTGAGGCACACAGGTTCCTGTGCTGGAAGCTGCTGCACAAAGGATAACAGAGGGATTTCAGTCTGCAGGATCCCTTTGCAGGTGCTCAAACACAGTTCTGAATTAAAACCAACGGGAAGGAAAACTTTAGATAGGTTTTCTTGCAGTTTTGGTTTTCTTGCACTTATATGTCTCTTAAATGGAAATCGTTTAGATAGTGCTAATAAGTTAATGCCACGGGTTTGGTTTTTTTAGGTTACCTAAGTAGGTGTTTGTTGGGTATTTGAAGGCCTTGGGATTGATTGATTGTTTTTTAAGGCAGAATTCCTTCTTCATAGACACCTCACAGAGGAGAAGTTCTTGGGAATTTAGTTTCCTGTCCCAGCCTTTCCCTGTTTCCAGAGTCATATCACACAATTTCCTCCATTATTAACTTCATTACAGACCTACATTTGAGGAGAAAATTACATAATTTTCAGTTCCAGTTCTTTTTTTCCTAAGTCTCGAAATACATTGTCATAGACTCCTAGAGATAGTTTTCACCTGACTCACTTGTTTTGCTTGTAGCAGGCCCCCAAACTGGAAGTGTTTGAGCTGTGTTAGAAGCAGACTGCCTACACCTAATCACTCTGCTCTCCCTGCTGCCTACCCTGACATGCTGACAGCCTCTTCCAGCGCCAACATTAATGGGCTGCTCCTTCCCCGCTCCTGACAGACTGTCATGGCTCGGTACATGTGTGAAAAGCATATGCTAATGCTGTATTTCTTTCATAACTGCACATGCATCATCCCCTGAACCCCCAGGAGGCCTGGAAATGCTGGAATTCAAACTAATCTGAGTATAGCTTTTCTGTCTGTCTGGTTGGTGTGAGAACCTGTGTGTGACACAAGGGATTTGGGAGAAGGAGAGCGATTCCAGAAGGTGAGTGGGCGCAGCGCCCGGCAAATAACCTGGAGGCAGATGTTCCTCATGCTGAGCTCCCACGTGATGTTTGATGGCTCATCAGGCACACAACGGGATGGTCAGCAGGGTCTGGATGCAGGATGAGGGACAGCCATGGACTTCCTGGGCTACCCCATGGATGGCAAAAGAAGTAATGGTGGAGGACATCCTCCCCCAACACTTGTGCTCCTGATGTCCTGGTAGTGCAGCCCAAGGAGACACCTCCCACAGGACACGTCTGCGCTGTTGACTGCAGAATTACACAATAAAGGTCAAAAACACAAGTGTGTTCTCAAATCACCCCGCTCTGGGCAAAATAAATGGATCTTTTATGTGGCTATTTTTTTTTTTTTTTTTTTTTAAATGGGGGGGATATTGATTCCTGACCAGGAAAACAACTTTGTAGTGTAATAGATACATGGGAGGCTCTCAGAAGTGATACTAAATGAAATGCAGAAGCCCCTTCTCATAGATATCTATTGCAAAAATATTAGGCAAGTGGAGCAATGCAGAAAGAGGTAAAACCTTGTAAATATTGTCAAATAGTGGACTGAAAGTATCATCTAGTAAGCCACATTAAAAGGACATAAGTATCTATTCAGTGAGAAATTAAGTAATGCAATTCCTTAGCTAGTGGTTTCTCTGAAATACCATTAAATTATTAGGTTGAATTTAGGATGAAACCCAAAATCTTTTGCTATTTCTACCACAGAGATGCTACTGGTCAGAATGATGTTTGCAAATATGAAGTAAGGTTATTCCCAAAAAGTTGTCTGTGCCCTTTGAGAGACTTTTCTTTATGCAGAAGGAAATGGTGACAGCTTCATGCATTAGTTGAAAATTCGTTCTCTCTGTCCAACTGTTTTATATGTTTGATTAATGGATTTTCAGTGAACGATTCCTAAGATTCTTTGCTATGTCTTGTCAAACAGCACATACACAGCATGCTAAACACAGCTTCAGAAGTGTATAAACAAATAATTAAGGATTTCGTGCTTTATTTATTGAACATAAGGCAGAAGAGAGTGCAAAAATTCTTCATTAGCTAAATTCCATTTATAATATCCTGTAAAGTATAAAATCTACAAAATTTTCCATAACTTTTCAAAACAGTTGTTCCAGCAAGGAAATTATTAAATGATTTCTATAGAAAATTGATTCAAAACATAAATTTCTTTGTTTGCTTTGGGTCTCTGGGGATTTTTTTTGGAGGGGGGAGTTGATTTTTTTTTTTTTTTTTTAATTTTTTTGGTGACCGTCCTCCAAGATTAAAGAATAATAAAGATCAAAAATTTTATACTGAGCTTTGAAAAGGATGGCACTGCTGGAACTAAAATAGTTTCTCTGTCAGGTTTGGACTGTTTGTCTGAGAGTAGGACAAGACATTGTCCACATTAAATTTGGACCGCAGTTCTTCATTAGGTTCTCTCATTCTGAAGGGTTTTTTTTAACTTGTTTCGCCAGAGTTTTGTTACTTCTGAGAAAAATACATGAACATAGAGAAGCAAAAGATAAAATCTTATATATTTCTTTAATTTGGAAAATTGCCCTGAGCTGTGATTATTAAACTTCATCAGCAGCCATAAAGTCAAAACACAGAGAACCATAGAAACAAATTATTAGTGTAGCTAAGACAAGTTACCACCTGTATATTTTTCTTTCAGACATGTAAAGAAAGTGTTCATGTAATTATAATTGTTCAGCAATTATAATTTGTTAATTTTCTCTATGAACACGAACTATGAATTCCAAATTCCAGCTTTCTTTTTGTGTTTTTCCTGTTAAACATTACTTTTTTGCTTTTCCTTGGAAAAAAGCCCAACGCAAACCAAATCGAAAGGAAAACAATTTCAGAGATAAAGGACTTTTTAAAAATTGTTTTTTAATGCAGGCTGAAGCAGAGCTTCTTGGATTTCTTAAAATCCATTAAAAATGACCAAACGGAAGTTCAAGTAGCTGAAGAGAGATTTTGGGTACGTGCCATCAGGGATACGGGAGTAGCCATCAAACTTTGTCCCTTCATCTTTCAGACACACAATTTTGTAAAAATTCACTATATTTTAGTACAAAAAGCACAGGACGCTTCAACATCTCTGGATTTATGTTTGGCGTTGCCCTTTCGCCTTCCCTTTTCCCTTCCACCCCAAGTTGCTCATTTTAACCTCCCATGCTCCCATGGACCATATAAACCACTGGAATAGATGGTGTGCAGATTTTTAGTACAGAAATCTGTTTCACACCATTGAATTTCATTAGTTTTATTGTGCCATTTTGTCCTATTTTGCAGGTTTCCTCTGGATGACAAAGAAATGGATTCACTGAAGGAATGTTAAAGCTTTTAACTTGATTTATTTTATACTGCGCTTCCCATAAAAGCAAGGAAAGAGAAACAGTAATTACTTCTTTATAA
Source organism: Origma solitaria (assembly GCA_013397895.1). NCBI lineage: Eukaryota > Metazoa > Chordata > Aves > Passeriformes > Acanthizidae > Origma > Origma solitaria. Next base: position 7,998 of record VZRL01000889.1, on the reverse strand, counting down.
AGAATATTGCTTAACTAAAAATGTGTATCTGGAAAATGTAAGTCCATGCCATATGATGGATTCAGCCCTGCATCCCCAAAAAGTCTCAAAAAGGACATAAAAACATCTCTTCCCCTTGCCCCCACAGCTCAGTACAGACAGAACTCTGAGTCCTTTCAATAAGAGGAGAAATAATGGCTCTGTAGAAGACATTAAAAGATTATGGAAACTTTTAATAAGAATTAATTAATGCAACCTGAGAGCCATTGATAAGGTAAAAGAAAACCAACCAACTTTTCTTAAAGTGATCTGTAGAAAAAATAAACTACTCTTCCTTATTGTTGAATAATTCATTGAGAATCACACATATTTTCTAAAAACGTAAAAAAAAAAAAGTTGCATCACCCAGTCTAGAAAACAATTCCCAGGCTTCTAAAAATTCAGCGACTTTAGGTAAGGAAATATCTTGTCTTCTCTGACGTCAGTGTCTAATGAGGCATTGCTTTTGCTGTATAAGAAAATACAGACAGCAACTGGTATTTATATATGTAGGAAAAGAGCTTGGTTTCTAGCTGTAGTCCCAGAAACATTGCTAAGCTATCTTTAAATGGAATAAAATTTGAGGATGAAGCTCATTGAAGGATGCACTCCGTACGTGGAGTTGTTATTAATTAATTTAGTTCCAGGTTAACAGTAAATGCTTAATACTGTGAATCAAATGTTAAAGTCTGCTCTTGTGCAAGCACGTGAGAGAGTTGCTCATTAATTTGATAGTTCAAAAGGCAATTTGGCATTGTTGCTGATACTTGGGAGAGGAGCACTGTGTGCAGTAGGATTTCTAGTGCTAAGCAGAGTGTTTTCTCCTCCTGTTACCCTGTGGAGGAGGACTCTGGAACAACAGATGCTCCTTGGTCTTTGAGGCTGAAGTAGTCTCCATGGAGCAATTTTAAAAGTATTTACTGTTTAAGGTGTTTTCTCCCCTCCAGTAGTTTAAGAACGCTTAACTGAGTCATTGGCATACACATTATAAAAGACTTATGTCTGTATTTGCAGTGATGCAGGCTACAATAGAAAATAATCTCAGTGATAAAACATTGTTATTACTCACTTTAAATGCTTTACAGAAGCACTGTGAGTTGATTTCCTGCGTCTTTTTGAACAGAGAGAAGATATGGCAGTCTCTTCCAGCTTTAGCTTGCCATTTGTTCCCATTTGGATGATAATATTTGGATAATTAGATGTAAATTATTGAAGCAAGTTGTTTTTAATTAAAAAAAAAAAAAAGAAAAGAAAAAGCCTCCCCCCTTTACCCTCTCAGATAATATTTGGAAATTAAATATCACAGAGCCCTAGGTTCTTTTGTATATCATACACCTTCTACCATATATGATTCCTAAGATTTTGTCACCTCAGGTCTCGTAGAAGTTTCCAGTGTAGGAGTGCCATTCTCCAGATGTCCCTGTCCTGCATTCTGCTTGCAGGAAGCATTTTAATGATGTGGAGCAATTTAATTTTATGGCAATTAATGGTCATTTTATGGCATTTAATGGTGGTGCAATTTAAACTTTAATGACAGCAACGAGGGCATTTTGGGTTTTACGCACTACTTGCCACTCTGCCCCAACCAGGAGGAGACCATTCCAGTTCCCTCACTGCTTGGGTAGGGGTTGAACATGTCCAAGATAATAAAATAATTGCCATTATTTTGGGCTAATGGACATTTCAGAAGGATGAATCTGTTCAAACTCAATGATACACCGATGTTCTTACACTGATGTTGGGATCAAAGGGTACCTTCATTGCAAGGGATAGAATTAAGTAGTAAAAGCCATAAAAGCTATATAATGTGAGACTTTTTGAAGTGGAAAATCTGGTGTGGGTCAGATGTCTTTCTTATCCTCATTGCAACTGCAGAAATTGAGAACACTCCAACATCCAGTGAATGGCTTTGCAGAACAGTGAGTACATTATTTAAGAATTTATCTTCCTTTCCATTCCACTCCTTCCTACGCATGCAGAAATAGAGGGTAACCAATAGATGCTAATTACTTTCCATCAGAAATGTTAATTAGCCAACTGAGTAAGTCCATAGTATGCTAAAACATATTAAAAACAGTAAGAGCTTTTTTGAAGCAGATTTTTATCTAAATGTTCTCTCTTTCCTTTGACTCTCAAAACAGGATCCAAACTCTCTAGACCATCATTATGGATAAAGACAAAGAAAATTATAATCTTGAATATCTAGACTGCAGAGTTTGTGCTAAATGAACTGAGCTGACGTGATTCCATAAAACTATATGGAATTCCATAGTTCACTCTGCTTCTTAAGCCAAATATGAAGAGATATTTAAAGATAGATACACAGAGATACCCTTTTCCCATTTTTCTCCCCTTTTTCTTCCCTTTTTTCACTTTTTCCCTTTTCCCCTTTTCCCCTTTTTCCCTTCCCTATCCCCTTTCCCTTTTCCCTCTTCTTTTTTTCCCTCAGCAGTTGGTGAGCAAAGATTTATAATTTGCACAACTTATTTCTCTTCAGTTGTATTCCTCTCTCTTTCAGTAATTGTCCTTTGCTTTGCAATTTCTTAACATTATTTTTACTATTATTTCACTGTGTTATTTCATTCATTAAAATCATTAGCCCAACCCATGAATTTTCTTACTTTACCCTCCTGATCCACAACAGTCCCTCTTGGATCCCAATGGGGTGCATGAAGGACTGAGATAGCAACAAATCTGACCAGAGTATGTTAAAACAAAAATGTTATAAACATTTATTGCATTAGTTGAATAGCCACTGGTCACAATGTTGATTTATTTGCTCTCAGAGTTGTTTGTTGCATGTCTTCTCACCCTGTGCTGTGCAGAACCTTACTTGCTGTGTATGTTTCCTGAAAGAAATAAAAATCCCTGACGTGGTGTTTGGTGTATCTGAGGGCTGGGTTAAGGTTATCATTTTGCTGTATCCCTGGCTTATGATATGAGAAAATTGCTGGTTGTCAGCCTAATCTGGTGTTTGTACCCAGCATTGCTGTCATCTCCATAATTTTGGAACCAGCCCCCGGAAACTATAAATAATTATACTCTTTCCCTTTCCTCCACAGAGAGCCAATCTATGGGGACAAGGAGGGACACTTTACCTATTCTTTCACCTTCCTTTTCTCCTTCACCTCCGCCTTCCCTCCAAGCCCAGTTGAAAGACGATTTTGGGTATCTGTGGCATGTTCATGCCCCTGTTGCTATGCCCTTGAGTGTGCGCCAGACCTTAAGGCAAAAAAACTATTTAAGAACATCACCCAAGACCTGTTGATCAACCTTTCCGTCCATCCTTCCTTCCTTCCTCTCCTTTCTTCCTTTCTTTCTTCCTTTCTTTCTTTCTTTTTTTTTCTTTCTTTTTCTTTCTTCCTTTCTTCCTTTTCTTTCCTTTCTTTCTCTCTCTCTCTCTCTCTTTCTCTTTCTCTTTCTCTTTCTCTTTCTCTTTCTCTTTCTCTTTCTCTTTCTCTTTCTTTCTCTTTCTTTCTCTCTGTTTCTCTCCCTCTCTCTTTCTCTTTCTTCCTCTTTCACTCTTTCCCTCTTTCTTTCTCTCTTTCTCTCTTTTTTCTCTTCTCTTCTTCTTTCTCTCCTTCTTTCTTTCTTTCTCATTACCAAGTAGATAACTGATCATTTTGTATGAAATGACCACGGCAGACTGGCCCCTTGCTGGCTCTGCACACCAAATCAGAATATTGTCTTTGTCCCTATCAATGTTGTAAGTCAGTTTTGTAAATGTTTTGTTGAATTTATCATAGGGAACAACACATGTCCACAGAAAATACCCAAATTTCTGTCCACAGAAGACCCAAATGGACAAGTTCTTAACTGATGCTTCTCAGCCAAGATGCCAGAGAATTTTAAACTAATTGATTAAGCCCTTCCTACAGACACTGCATTTTCATATTGTCAGTCTCAACTGCCATTTTGTTTTCTTTTCTCAAACCAAACTTTTAAAAGAATAGGTGTTTACAATGTAAATTTAGAACAAAATTAGGTACTTTAGTAGTGTGTATAGTCTATGTTTTCTCAGTCAAATGTCAGTCTTGGAGGGGAGAGGTAGACTGTGTTGATATTCCCGGGGGAATAGCTATCATCTGTAAAGGTCTATTTAAAGTAAATTCTTGAATTTGTAGAAAAGAGATTCGATACCACTTGAAGAAAAAGGTTTGAACACCTGTTGAATGAAGCTGATTCTTCACATATCCATCCCCTTCTCAGTGAAGAGATGAAAAATCTGCAAGTCAGCATAATCTCTGGAAAACTTAAGCACTGGGGAGAGATAAATGTGGTTTAAACTTTAAGTCAACCAAACCACACTCACCTGTCTTACTTTTAATTCAATTTATTTGATTTTTTAATATTTACAACTAAACTTAGAATCAATAATTGAAATGTAGTATTGCATTTTTTTAAGGTGGCCTGAAATGAACTTACGCCATTGGGAAAATCCTGCTCTAGCCTTCTTTCCTCCTAACATGCAGTCGAATATAACTGTTATTTCAGCAACCTGAAAATCCCAAAATATACTGTTAGTGCCCACTTATTGTGTTCCATACTTGGAGGTTTTTCATTTCATGAAATTATATCACCAGCAAGAAAAAAAAAAAAGGTCTTTTTACTTTTTATTGCTCTTTTTGCAGTTTTCATTTTCTCAGGCGAACTGCGAAAAAAACCCACATAAATAAAACCCTGCCAATACTGGAAGTTAGACCCTTCGTTTTTTGCAGTTATGAAACAAAATAGAAGTTCTAAAATGTATAATCTCAGCATTATCTACCTTATCTTGGAAAGACTCTTTCTCAAGATGAGACATGGTTTTATAATGACAGCACTCTGGATGTGATTTCAAAAATCATGACAGACTGTGACAGGGATTTAAATACTACAATGATACAAACAATTTTTATGAAAGCATTGTTTAGTTATCATCAAATTTGAATAAAAGACAATACGAAATTTTCAGATTACATTATGGCCCCCTGTTACCTTTAAAAATAAATACTTTCAGAGGATGTCCTGAGGCTGAGGAAAACAAACAAACAAAAAAAGTCTTTCTATGGAATAACAATGATTCTTAAAACTATTTGTGGAATAAACGCCCAAACAGTATTTTAGCTAAAAGTGTTAAATTTTATGAGTGAACAGTAGGAACCCACTGTCACTGCTTTGATAACAGAGGAACATTTTGGGAAGAAGCACTCAGGCCAGTGAAAAATGTCACTGGAAAATCACACCCTAATTAAGATCACTGCTTTTTTCTCCCCGCAGTATTTACTGAGGCTGTAGGGGCAGAGGATCTGATGCCAAAGGAGTGAAATTCAGTAACACAACACTTCTGCTTCCAGCAATGCACATTTCCTGTGCTGGTCATGGCAAACACATCCCCAGTTATGCACAGTCAGGAATCTTTATGACAGAAAATCTTCCATGCTTATTTCTCACTGTTCTGTCTGGATTCTTCCTCTGAACATTTTTATTGAGTCAATAATGAAGAATACTTTCTGTGTGAAATATTTCATAATGTTGAAAGGTTTTCTAGTGGGTCAAGCATCCTATTCCCTATTACAATAAACTTGACCAAGTAAAAGGCTTTTTTTTTTTGCTGGTTATATTATTTAATTACTGCAATCAATATTTCCAACACTTTTTCCTCTGTAGTCCATAGAGAATCCTTAAGCTTCTTCCTGCTCTGCTTCTTCTGTGGATTACCCTTTCTGTCTCCTTTGTGACTAATCCACTTCAGTGGCCTTTGGTTCAAGATTGGAAAAGTTGTTTGGTTTACAACATCTGAGTTAGTGAAAACTTGGTCCTTATGGGTCCATGAGCTGGCTTAGAAAGGTAAATATACCTCATCAGAGTATGGAAAGAAACTTTAATTGCTTATGAACAATAGAAGCTCTGGTAACTCTTAAACGTTATAATGTATTGCACTTACCAATTTACTAAAACTTAGAGGACATTACTGTACTACAAGCATGTTTCCCCCTACAAAAGATTCCCCAGAGAACGATAATGAGTCTGAAATAATCCTAAAGAAAATCTACTCTACTCTATTTGTCCAGAAAAATATTACTAATAATTATCAATTTATTGCATTGAAAGCACTAAATCAGAATGATATTTATTTAAGAGGAAATCTCCTTGCTCTATTCTCAGAATACCCAAATAGCTGTTGAAAAAATTATAAAATAAAGAAAAAAGATTTGGGGCAGGTGGGTTTTGACATAAATGATTTTATATAAAGTTGAGTCTCTGTGTGCACTCACAAATGTAAATAACTGCTTAATCCCATAAATATATCACAAAAATAAATGAAAAAATATGAGGCCACTGGCAGAAAATGTCAATAGGTCACATTATTTTCATCAGTTTTAAGATGTTTTTAGCAGTCAAATGATTTAGAAAGAACAGATTGCTCAGCCCCTTTTCACATCCTTAAAGCTGCAGGGTTAGACACCAACATTCCCCTTCTTAGCCAAGGGAGAGGAACAGTCATCCAAATGATCTGATCTGCTTTGGGTTGGATGAGGTTTCAGACCAAAGACGAGATGAACTGTTCGCTTTCTCTCACCATCTCCAGGAAAGGAAATGCTGGTGAGCAGCTCAGCGCTGAAGTGCAGCACAATGCCCAGGACAGGTCTGACCTGTCAGGGGTTTCAGACCCTGAGCTGCTAAAGACACGATGAGAGCTGAAATGAAAGAGCTGTGCGTGAGGACAGAGACAGGATGGGCTCAGAGCTCCTGCAGCCCACGGCAGGGTCCTGCTCTGAGGAGTTCTGACCCATGGGCACATCCCTTTGCACTGCGGATGGAGAATGAATGAGGTTATCAGCCCATCTCTGAGCCCAGCACACAGAATTTTAAGGTACAAGTGAAAGGAATTTGCTAATTCCCTGAGCCCTTTGCAGGGCACGGCAGCTGTGGGGCACAGTGGATTCTCCTCGTTGGCAAAGTGCCTGAATATTCACTGCTGCGATCTCTGGCTCACTATTGCATGCCAAAAGCACTTGGAAAATTCTGTGTTCTCAGTCTCAGGCAAAAGGACTTTCCAAAGCCCATCACTGGCACAGAGATTTTGTTATTCACTTCATGGGGCTTTGATGGGATCAGGCCCTGTGCAATAATGGGGAAAACAAACCACACTCGAGCTCTGCAGCCACTGAGAGTCAGGAGAATTTATGACTCCCCCAGAGATGTTCAGTATCTCAGAAAAACCCCAACCCCAACCACAAATAAAACCAGAGTCCAAATGTTCTTCTGTGCTTCTATACCCTCGGAAACACAAACATCAGTCATTCTGAGCTGATGGGACTCATCAGATGGTTCATGCATCTTCCTTTGACATCTTTGGTCAGAATTTGAAGCAAAAACTCCAGCCCTTTCAATTCATATGCATATAAAAGTTTTACCTGAAAAAGCAGAAGGAAATGAGAAAGAAAAAAATGAAACAAACCAGAAAGCATCACAAAACCAACCATTCTAGAGAGGGAAAGGAAATCTCAGTGGTGAAAATTTTTAAGGAGGCCTTTACATCATTGCAGAATTTCTGCTGCTCTTTTAATTAATCAGACAATCAAAACCTTGAGGAGAAAATTTAAAAATCCTTCTTAAATTCCCTTTTCTGGGCTCATCTGTAGACCTGAAATTCATTTCTTTGTCTCTGTGATGGAATTAACAGCTCCATCAGATTTCACATTTTAGGTTTCTGAAATTGTTTTCAAACATCAAATCTGAACTTTGGAGATACTTTATTTATTGACAGAATAATATTTGCCAAATATAACATCTGTCACTTTTTTTTGAAAGTGTTTTGCATTATTCTTTCTTTCTCTGATGTCTGTTGAATTAAAACCCTTTGGCTTTAGAAATCCTTCTAACATTTTATTTTTCCTTTTACAGGGTATTCTTCCATGAAAAATAGTTTATTTTAAAAGACTGTGGGATGGCTTGAAATGAAATTAAAAATTGAGTTCCTAATGTGTTCCAGGC
>VZRL01000887.1:8358-34971 GCA_013397895.1 Origma solitaria | reverse complement strand
TATTTCATCCTCCCCAACAATGCAGAACAACTTTCTCTCCTTCAGGGCAGCCGGTGAGGCAATGCCCTTCACTGTGGAGGCTCCACACCTTCAGCAGCCGTGGTTTGGGTGAATGCACTGTGTACTTTGCTCATCTCGGAGTGGAAATCGAGTCCTGGGCTGCATTTATCGTGTAGGGAACGATACAAGCACCGTGATGGATAATAACGCTGAAGAGCTCCGGGGAGTCTCATTTCCATGAGAGCAGGGGAAATGGGCTTGCCAGGAATGAGAATTACCAGGCTGATACTGTGTGAGTTACAAAGTGCTTTTCAGGTGGGAAAATCCAGCCGAAGTGATGGGAAAGGGGCGTGGAAAAGGCTTTTAAAGTCTTTGTTGGAAAGATGGGTTGGCTTTTATTCCTCCTTTGACTTAGAATTGGTGGAAGTCTCTTTGTAGATACCTGGAAGAGGCTTTACTTTGTCCTGTAGAGAGCTGGGGCTTTGTTCTGCCTGTGAAGGTCCTGACCATACCCAGATTTCCCGAAGAGAAGCCCAGGCATGAACCTCCAGGGGGAAACGCAGGTTGTTTCCAAATCCTGTCCTCAGCTGGGAAGGAGGAATTTTGCCTCAGAAATTCATATTGTATAGGCACGACTTGGGTTTGTATTTGTTTATCACTCTTGCCTGATTTCTCTTGCACTGCTTTGATAATATTGAAGAGTTTGAGCCTTTGCCTTCGTTTGGGGATTAAGAATTTGGTGTCTTCACGGGCTCTGATCATTTTCAGGGGTTTGGATGGAGGTGTCTCAACTGTGTGAGGCAGGTTATGGCAGAAAGGCAGACAGGAGGAATATAATGCACAGATATTTGGTGTTTGACATGAAATACAGCACAAAATGCACTGAGTGTCCTCTTGCTGCAGAACGGAATCATTGGCTGAATAAACTCATCTGTTTTTTTCCCAAGAAAGGGAGCATTTTGGAGAGTTTGGCTGGCAGTGAAAGCACCTCCTTGGGGAGGAATGATCCCTTGAAGAATAAGAGGCAGAGAGTGAAGATGGATACTTCAGTTTCTCTTGAAATGGAGGTGTTTGCTTCTTGTTATTTGATAGGGACATAAAAAAATGAACCAGACTGATATTCCCCATGCTGCCATTGAGACCCTGGAAATTTATCACCACTTGTCACCTAAAATGGTGAATTAAGTGCAGAGGGTGAGAGGTGGTTTTTTCCAAGTGCTCCCAAGCTTCATTTAAATTGGGAATCCAAGGGTGGCTATTTACAAATGCCAATTTTCCCTGCATGGTGGGAGAGACAAACTCCTTTAGGGAATGATTTGCATCGGTCCTGACTTAGCTCCAGCCTCTGCAGCAATTTGTTTTCTAAACTGAAATTAGCCCTGAGTGCTCCCAGAGGTGCCTGGCCCATCCCATTCCTGATGGGAATCCTGGGCAGGATCCTGCTGGAAAATGAGTATTCCTGTGTTCTAAAGCTGCTGGTGCCGCTGTGTGTCTGAGGGTGAGCATAAAGTACTTTTTCCAGCCTGAAAAAATTGCAGCTCTCCCTGTTTGTAAAAGATATTGACCCAGCAGCCCCATAATCCTGAGCTGGGCCTTGTCTCATTAGTCAGCAACTGGAAGTTGCTGAAGCAATCCTGGGAATTAGCGGTGATGCCTTAGGATTTTTAGCTTCTATAATTATCGTCTGTCTGTAGGTTTAGTATGTGGCTCTGGACTCCACACAAAGTGCTAAAACTCCATTCCCAGAATTTTTAGACAAAACTATTCCTCTCAGCTGGAAAATCCAAGGGCACTTCGCTGCCTCAGAGCCCCAAAATATGTAACCAACAGTGAATTGGGGGAGCAAGCTTGGGGTGGTTGACATCATCACCTGAAGGTGTAACTGGAGGATTAAGGCCCAATATGTTAATGGACAGAACTTATAAAATGTGAAGACCTCGTGACTCGCTGTCCATTTTGGGTGCAGCCTCTCGAGTAGGCTCTGTCTGCCCTGAGTGCACATAAAGGCCTTTAATAAATGAATCTGCTTTTTAGTCTCCTAACTTTGTCTGGCCTCTGTTTCAGGTGAGCCTCTTCAGGCATCAGTGGGAGAGCAGGCAGAGGCAGGAATTGCCATCTGGCCTGGCAAGAGGCTGATCCAAAGTTTTTTGTGGCTGTGTTGGGATGACTGAGCACCATGTGCTTTAATCAGACCCACCTGCATTCAAGCCTTTGTGTGTATTTTACCTGGAACACCCAAATTTTTCATTATCAGCGTGGATTCGCTGCTGAGGAGAAGCAATATTTTATCCCTGGTGGCTGAATGCTGATGGGGCTGGAAGGAGAAACAGTGAATTTGCCTTGCAGCAGCTCTGAGGGTTTTTTTGGGGGAAGGATTTGTGTTTTCATGTATTTTAATATTGCCAAAGCACAACAAAATTGTGGGTCTTGGGCTCCTCAGTGTTTCTGTGTTGAATCATCTGCTATTGGCCCTAAAAAAAACCATGAAAGGGCCTTGCTGTTGTGGCCGGAGCTGTCGGTGGTGCTGAAATGCAGCGGTCAGGCGCTAAGAGGATCGCAGAGTGTATTTGTGCAGGTTTTACTCGGAAAGCAGCGCTGGTGGCTGCTCGCCAGCTGCGCCAGCCTGCCAGGAATTGCTGCTGCGGGAATTGCTGCCCTGGAACGCTCTGGGGGCAGCGAGCAGAGCATCCCTGGGAGGAGATGGGATGGGGAAGGTCTGCCAGGCGGTGCTGGTGGCTCTGAGCTGGCACCGGAGGGGAATAACTGACCCAGGGAACACCATGCAGGAATAATTTTGTTTATTTTGTTGAGTGGAACACGTGGGCGGAGATGGGGCTGCTCCCGCTGCTGGTGTAAATTTGATTAACACAGATTAAAAAAACCCCTCAACAACTGCATCTTGAGCACCTCCAGCAGACAGCCTGGCAGTCTCCTGGAGCTTCCTTCCCAGGATTTGTGGTGTTTTGGGAAGCTGGATGGGGGACCCAGGGCTGCTGTGGCTGTCACTTAAATGGGATCTGATGTCAGGCTGGCACAGTCCCTGTGCCTGAGGTGGGTGGAGGGTTGAAAATGAATTATCTCCTCCAGCAGGAGAACGCCTGAATAAAACAATCCTTTAAAAGTGAGCAGGAGTCACCAGCATTGCTGTCCTCCTGCACTTTAACTGGATTGTACAAACAGCCCATAATTTGCAATGTCTGTTTTCCTACTTGCCTTCTTTGTCTTTCATCTCCCTTTTTTGGTCTCCTTTTATGAAACTGTAATATGCTGAGATAGTTCAGATCCCTTTGTGTGACCTCAGCTCATGATAGATAAATTCTTACAAGGATTTGCATGAGATGAAACCAGACAGAAATTACATTCCTCTGTGTTAACATGGCCCTCCCTTAATTGAAATTAATTTGTGGTTAAGGCTACAAGAGAATTACAATTTTCTGGAAGTAACATGAAGGGATAGACAGCTTTGTGTGAGCAGAGCCTGCAATAATTATGTGTGAATGTCACAAAAGGGCTGGAGAAGTTTTCTGGAGACTGTGTGTGCCTTCAGATTTGTGCAGTGATTTTCACATGGCCTCTGCTGGAGGATGTCAGCATCAAAAGGAAGTAAAAAGGTGAAGATTTCACTGGTTTTGAGGGAATGTCCATTTCCTGCCGTGCTGGAGCACTTCCAGTTTCTACCTGGGGACTTGTACGAATTACTTTTAGGTCTGAAAGAATTAATTGGTGGATAATTACTGGGCTAGGGAGTGGTCTTGCAGCAAACAGCCAGCACTGAAACACCCAACACTGAACACTGAATCTCCCAAAATACCGCGAGGACAAACCCCGTCAGTCTCCTCATTAAAATGATAAAATAATGCCTTAGGTGAGGGCTGGCAGGAGGTGTCCAGGACTTGTTAGCCCGGTCAAGTGGCCACGAGGAGTTTCCATCCCTGCAGATGCTCCACCGTCATTATTATTCACACAAACCTGTCCTTCCTTCTGCTCAGCCTTTCACGGTGCGATGAGCAGGACAGCAGCATCCCGCAAGCAAGGTAGAGCCATCCCAGCCCTCCCTCCTTTCCGCTCGGCTGCAGCTCCTATTAATAGCCACAACAAGGGCTCCTGTCCCGGGCTCTGGCTCCCTCGTTAGCATTTGGGTTTTTCTCCAGAGCTGCCTGATGTGCTCGTTGGACCTTGAAGGGTTTTTTCCGCCCCGGTTGCAAGGTGTGGGTGAGCACAGGATGTGCCTCAAACTCGGAGCATTGTCACAGGCAAAAATCAGCCAAAGGTCTGTGGGTGTCCCTGCCTTGCCCCTTTCCGTGGCATTTTCACTGGGGTGAATCAATCTGCAGTGTGTTTTGAGTGGAATGGGCGATCCCCACTCCAGCCTTTGTGTTTTGGGGGCGATGGAGAGCCCTGACAGAGATCAGAACAGCCCCAAAGAGCAAAGATCAGCTGAAGCTGCTCCTGTATTGTTGTCTGAGTTGTGTGCTTTATGGGGCACCATAACAACAAAAAGCACCAGAAAAGACTTTTTGCTGTTCATAGGAAGTCTGATATAAACTCCTCTGTGTTTGTAGGCTTTATATATGAAGTGTAACATTCAGTAAAATTTATCTTTTCTTGTGCAGGGGGAAGGATTGTTGAGTGTTGGTGACGCCTGATGATTTTTGCCTTTTCTTTTTATATACCCTTTTATACATTCTCATACCCTTTATATATTCTTTGTACCTTTAGCCTTCATGCTTGCAATTTTTGCAGTCTGATATTCCAGCTTAGTTTTGGGCTCCTGCAAGGCAGAAAGACCAAACATTCACAGTAAGAAGCCAGAGAGCTCTGTGCTATCAAAACCACGAGGTTTTCAATCAAGGTTGAAGCCTCTTCTCTGGAACATATTTGTTGTAAACTGGGCTCTAGCCTCATTTAGGAGGGGGTGATTAGAATAGGGGGACAATTACTTCATTTATTAAGTTTCTTATTGGGGGATTTTAGGTAGATATGCTAATTTGCAAGGTCCATAAAGTTGTGTATGTATTCTACGGGGTGTGCATCTCGGCGTGTTCCACCTTTGAAGAGCTATGCACCTCGGATCCTATTAAAATACTGAGGTAAAACCCTTTTACCCCTTTTTAACTATGCCTACATCATATTTCCACTGGCCAAAAGGCAATATTGGCAGCAGTGCAAAGCATGAAAATTAATTACCCTGAGCCCTGAATTGTGCTGAGCTTCATCCAAGGATCATAAAACACCCAGAGGTGAATTGGGAATGTATTTATGGCCAGCTGAGGAGTCCAGTGTGATGTTGTACTCCTGGCTCTGTGGGGAAAAGCACTGATGACATTCCCGGGTTTGAAGGGAGTGTCAGGACTGCCCTGCTGGGTAAGAATAATTTGGTCTCATGTTTCTGCTACTGGTCAAAAACACTTGGAAAAAAAGATAAAATAATGCCTTAGGTGAGGGCTGGCAGGAGGTGTCCAGGAGTTAAAAGGTTTGTTTTAGGAGCTGAGGGTCTGGTGAAGGAGCAAATCCCTTCTTTCCCCTCAAATAATGCAGAAACTCCTCCCACGGTGCTCTCTGTGCTGATCCATGCTATAAATCACTGTATTATAAAACTCTTTACTGGAGATGGCAGGTGACTTCCGTGCTCTCAAACTTCCCTGGGTTAGGAAACACTCCAACCTCCCACATTTTCACCAGGAGAGGATCCATTCCCAGTCCCAAGTGCCCCTGGTGGGCTGACAAGTGCTCAGTGCTTTTATAGATCAGCTTATGGACAGCATTCTGTGCAGTTCAGCTGCTGCGAGGACTCAGAACTCTCTCTAGAACCACATTTCTCCTTGAGCTGGTGCAGCAATAACATCTTCAGAGGGAATAGCTGGCCATAAACAAGCAGAGAGCAGAAAAATGCTTGTTGGAGGAGCAGAACTCTGTTGCTTTTCCCCAGGATGAACCTCTGGTGATGTGAAAATGCTTTCCCACCCCTCTGGCGATGTGAAAATTCCTTCCCACCCCTCCGGCCTCGCTGTCCAGCTGTTGCACTTCAGAAATGAGGAAAAACGCAGCTCGTATTCTCGCTGGGCCTTCTTGTCCGCCCTTGGAAGTGGAACAGCCGGGAGGAAGCTCCCTCTGAGCTGTTCCACGGCATTTCCATGGAAACTCAGCAGCTTCTCCAAAGGGCACAAGCTGTGGATGCCTCTGAGTAATTATGTTCACATGTTCCCGAGCGTTTTCCTCGGACACCAGCGGATCCCTGGCGCCGGTTGCCTGGGTGACAGCGTTTTCCACCTCGTGGGCAGCCACGGACTTGTTCACGATGCAAAGCAGAGATTTCTGCGCCTCTCGGAGCATCTGCTGAAATCTTGGGGCCGCAGGTTCCTCTCTGAGCTATTTCCTGCCTAATGGAAGTGCTCAGTGCCTGCAGAACTCCTCGGTGACTCCATTTAAGGAGTTATTTACATCCCAAAAAATGAGACACTCGATAGGAAATTTATTGCGAGTGGGTTTAATAGTTCCTCTGCTGTCTTAAAAGGGTTAAGTCCTTGTCTGAGTGCCTGAAGCCTTATTTTGCCATTGTATGTCAAAAATATTGGAAGATATCATATATATATATATATACACACACACCTGACTTCCCTTGATATGCAACAAATCTCTCTTGATTCAATAAATTGCTTTTAGTCTGTTGGCTTTCCTCCGCTGGAGCTGTTGCTGTCAGAGTTGTGTGGCTTTATGGGGCACCATAACGACAAAAAGCACCAGCAAAGAGTTTTTGCTGCTCACAGGAAGTCTGATATAAACTCTTCTGTGTTTGTAGGCTTTATAGATGAAGTGTAGCATCCAGTAAAATAAAAATAAATGGCTGCTTGCTATGATTGCACTGAAGTGGAGGGGGAGAAGGGAAAAGGGCATTTCTTTCCACTAAAGCTGCAGCAATAATTTAGGGAGGCAGAGAGCATTGCTCAAAGTTTTTTTGAGCTGGCATCTTCATTTTAATGACCAAGGGCAGTCTGGTGTTTCTTACTCAAATTTTTCATGTTTGAAGAGCTAAGGAGAAATGTAGAAACGACATTGCTCTAAGGAAAGTGATGTTTTAGCTCATCAGTGATAATTATTTCTGCTTTTTAGAAGAATTGAGCAGCCTGGACTGAGTGTTTCTGGTGGTCCAGAGGTGCTGGAGCTTTGGAGTAGGAATTAAAAGAGGCTGGGGAGCTTTTAGACAAGCAGCTGTGAAAAAGCTGAGTGTGTTCTAAGAGACTGGAGCCAGATATTAAAAATAGGGGGAAATTGCTTAAGAAATGAAAGTTTCTTAATTACTTAAGTGCGGCGTTAAGTGCATATGATCTCCACGATGGTATGGTGAAGACACTTCATTGCAAAAATCCAGGGTTCTTCAACTGTTTTTTGTGATGAGTTTCCATCCTTGTGAGGCACAGCAAATGTGCTTAACCAACCACCACAGCCCACGGCAGGAACAGCATCAGATGGAGCCAACCACGAGCCCCACGGTGTGAGCACTCATTGCTTCTGATCATTGCTTTACAATTGTGTCACTTTGCTTTTCACCTCTAGTTCAGCTGAGCCACTCCCAGAATGCTTTTCTCGTTAGCCAAAGGAACAGAAGTGAGCGAGGATTTTACAAGGGCAACGAGGCCTTCATTTTGTAAGGCCCTTCTCCTCCGCAGCACTTAAGGAATGCAAGATTGCTGAAATTCAGAGCATGACCTTTAAAACAGATCGCAATATAAATAAATTGCAGTTTGACAATCAGTGTGTGGTCCCATGGAATTCCATATTTTCTTTCTGGAGAGGGATCTGTGGGGCCCTTTCTGGAGATGAGGTGAATAAGGTGACAGAGTTAAATGTTCCTTGCAGCTCTGGCAGTGGAGAGAGCCTCTGGACAAGTGCTGAAGAGCTGGGATTATTCAGCAGCTGAGTGTTTAGTGCAGACCATTTCCAGCTATAAATTCATCTTTTAGGAGTCACACAATTAGTGTTATCAGTGCTAATGAATAAGGGTGTCTGCTTAATTGAGAGCTGAAATAGTTTTGTGGGTCAGACTGGAGAAAGGGTTTCGATTTCTGGGAATTAGAGGCTCCCTCAGAGCCAAATAGCCTTTTTTTCATCTCTCCACGAAGAAAGAATCTGTTATCTGTGGGAGCTGAGCGGCAGCTTCTGTATCTCATGCACAGACTGGGAATTGCTTCATCAAACTCCTCTGTGGTGAAATCTCCCTCCTGTTCTCCCCTGCTGAGGGCCAGGGAGAAGAATCTCTTTGGAGAATCTCACGTTCCTAAATCTCAGTGGAGCCTCTTGCTTGTGTTCTCCTTCTGCAGGGGAAGGCACCAAACCTTTCCAGGAGTGCCCACATTTCTAAACTCTAAGGTTATTTTTGAATGCTCTTCCACCCTGAACCAACAATGGCTAAAACAGCACAGTCTGAGGAGAATATTTGGGTTCAACCTGGGCCTTTTTTCAAAACCTCATTGGAGCCAGCACTGGAAAGTGCGATTTGAAGATCCCTGGGTTCTGGTGATCATGAGGGGCTCCTGTCCTCATTAAAGGGTTAACAAGGTGTCAAACTTCACCTCAAAGCCTCCCAGGAGCTGCTGCAAATACTTCTGCACCCAGACCTTCCCACGCAGCTGTTAATGGTGACCTTTACTGACAGATGGGGAGATCAGACACTGACTCGGAGTTTATTCCTGCAGAGCTCAACAAGAGCTGTGTTAATCCAGCCCTTGGCTTCCTCATGCAGCAGATATTCCTCCTTTCCATGGGTAAATAACCACGGGAGCGGCTATAAAACCCTGGCCCAGGAAAGGCAGGTTGGTTAGTTTTTTAGGGAGGACTTTCTCCTTCTGCCTTTTCCTGGCTCTGAGAAAGCTTAGCGCTGGCAGGGCCCATTAATTTTTAATTTAGTCCTCTCTATGCTGCACTGCTATTGTGGTTTATGAGGATATTATGCTGGAACAGAGGCCTGTAAAACAGGATTTTAAAGTTTGGAAAAGGCACGGTTGTCATACATAATATGCACGCTGTAGTAGAAATGAGTGGGTATTTATAGCACAGCTAATATTAATTATTTTTATTGTGATGTCAGCCTCGCAGGTCAGCTGAAGAGTAAGACACCATGGAAGCCAGAAATCTCCAGACATTAAATTATATTAATATGAAATGTTGAAAAGTGGTTAATTTGTATTGCTGGTTTTGTTTAAAATATTTTCTTGTATAAAGCCATATCACCAGTGTGATGCATTATTGTTAGGAGGGACATAATTCAGTCCCACTACAGGGGAAGCCCAAGTACTTTCTGAAAGCCAGAGCAGGGAGGTCCAGCTCTGTTTGAAATAAAGAACTGCAGCAAAATAACACTTTTTTGGGTAGCAAATTGCTATTTTTAATTGCTCACCACATCTCTGTTGCTCATACTTTGTCAAGGTTATTGGCAATGTGAAAGTCTTCCCGTTGCCTCCTAACTTTCATGCAGCACAAATTCCTCCAAGGGATGTTTGATTCCTCCTGCTGCATGAAAAACTCCTCGTGAGGGGAAGCTGACAGCAGAACCCTCGCTGTGATTCTGTGAAGCTTCGGGAAGAAAGCTTTGGCAGATCAGGAGAAAAGCCCTGCAGTCCCTGGAGGAGCTGTTTTGTGCCCATCATGAGGTGGATCCCTGCAGGATCCTGAGATGGCTTTTGAAGGCGTCTGTTAAAGCAGAGAAGTGTAAGAGGGAGAAATTGCTGCCCCTAAAATCTCCTCCTCAGCTGATCTTTTCCTAAAAACCAAAATCCTGGCCTTGCCCTGCGGTGGAGCCCTCAGCTGCTCTGCCCTGGAAATAGAGGCTGGAATGATCCTTAAATAATCAGGGAATGATTCTGCTTTGATCTGCTGAAGAGGAGAGTTAATGGAGGAATGCTTTCAAATTATCTGTGCTTTGTGTGCCTAAAAGCCCACGAGGTGGAGGTCTCACAGCTTTGGCATTTTTTCAGCCTCTTGTGCAAGGTGAGAAATAGCTTTTATTAAACTGTGACATTGAACGTATCCAATTCTCCATCTCGAGGTCCTCAATTTGGATCAGGATCTCTCCATCTGGAGATCAGGCTTTGGATCAGACTGAGAACGAGGCTGGAGTTGTTTTCTCCATGAGAAAACCCTTGAAGGTGGAAAAAAGGAACATCAGGGACACTTCAGACCTGTCTTGTTTGAAGGCAGAATGAAGAACCAAAAACTCACGGCAAGGCTTAGTCTGTGCTGCATTTTGCCTGAAAAGCTCAGCTTCAGAAGCAGCTGAGTTCCTCTTGGAAAGGCTTGCCAGAGACGGTGACTGATTTGAGAGGCTCGTGCAGCCTGAAAATCGCAGCATCTTAAATCCCTGAAGCCTCCCTCCCTCCAAAACCACCGAAAGATAATGAAAACTTGATGGAGCGCAGGAGGAAGTTCCTCGTCAGCACACTGCAGTGGCGGGGAATCGGATTTTCACAGCTCACTAACCCCTTAAGTGTTTAATAAATCCAAGAGATCTGCTCCAAGGATAAGGTGGCCGTGCTATCCGAGCAGACAGACTCTACCTGCTGTCATCTTTCTTCGAGCTGACCCTGCGCAGCAGGACCAATTACGCAGCTAACAAAGTGGAGACAAGTGTCCCCTCCTGTGCCATTCTGCCCTGAGCCGGAGGCATCGTGGTTGCCATGGCAATATTGCTTGAGACACTGATAACGGAGGTGGTTGAGATGAAATAGGGAATGTAGGCTTTTCTCCTGCTTTTCGGTGTGGATTTCCCTGGTTAATCGTGTGCAGGGTGAGGGATGGGCTTCTCCAAGCAGCCCCCGGTGTTGTCAGCGCTTGCTGAGGTGAATTGGAAAGTAGGAGATGTGGTGGATGCTGGAGATGGGTTGGTGGATGAGATTCTGTGCTGCTTGAGAAAGCTGGGCAGGAATATCCCCAGGAATAGCCACAGGAACATCCACAGGAATATCCACGGAATATCCACAGAATATCCACGGAATAGCCACGGGAATATCCACAGAATATCCACAGAATATCCCCAGGAATATCCATGGAATATCCACAGGGATATCCATGGAATATCCCCAGGAATACCCCCAGGAATATCCATGGAATATCCACGGAATATCCCCAGGAATATCCACGGAATATCCCCAGGGATATCCACAGAATATCCATGGGAATATCCACGGAATATCCCCAGGGATATCCACGGAATATCCCCAGGAATATCCACAGAATATCCATGGGAATATCCACGGAATATCCACAGAATATCCCCAGGAATATCCATGGAATATCCACAGGGATGGATATCCATGGAATATCCCCAGGAATATCCACGGAATATCCCCAGGGATATCCACGGAATATCCCCAGGAATATCCCCGGAATATTCATGGAATATCCCCAGGAATATCCACAGAATATCTCCAGGAATATCCACAGAATATCCATGGGAATATCCACGGAATATCCACAGAATATCCCCAGGAATATCCACAGGAACATCCACTGAATATCCACGGAATAGCCACAGAATATCCACAGGGATATTCACAGCATATCCCCAGGAATATCCCCAGGAATATCCATGGAATATCTATGGGAATATCCCCAGAATATCCATGGAATATCCCCAGGAATATCCATGGGAATATCCACGGAATATCCATGGGAATATCCACAGAATATCCACGGAATATCCCCAGGAATATCCATGGAATATTCACAGAATATCCACAGGGATATCCACGGAATACCCCCAGGGATATCCACGGAATATCCATGGAATATTCACAGAATATCCACAGGGATAGCCATGGAATATCCCCAGGAATATCCATGGGAATATCCACGGAATATCCATGGGAATATCCACAGAATATCCACGGAATATCCCCAGGAATATCCACAGAATATCTCCAGGAATATCCATGGAATATCCGTGGAATATCCCCAGGAATATCCCCAGGACAAGGCTCCTTTGCAGGCTGCAGGGCAGGGAAAGCACATCCCAGGCTTTCTCGCTTTTTAAGCTTTGTGCAGGTGACACTTCTGTGTGTCAGGGGGAGAATTCCTGTCCCACCCCTCAGCTGCTCCTGGAGGAATCACTGCTGGCCATGGAATCGCAGATCTGGGCAAATGAGGAGTCACAAAGCTGAGGCTCTTTCCAGGAGAGCAGATGGTGTTGCTTTTCAGCTGCTCTTAGAATTCTGAGGCACGCATGGTTAAAAAGGGGTAAAAGGGTTTAACTTGGGTATTTTAATAGGATTTTAGGTGCACAGCTCTTCAAAGGTGGAACACGAGGAGATGCACCTTCACTGTATAATGTGTATACAATTTTATGGACCTTGCAAATTAGCATATCTGTCCAGAATCCCCCAATAAGAAACCTAATAAATGAAATCATGTCCCTCTAGTCTAAGAATCCTCCCCTATATTCTCCCCTAAATGAGGCTTGAGCCCAGTTTACAAAATATATTCCAGAGAGAAGGTTTTAATCAAGGCTGAACCCTCGATTTTTGAGATATTATAGAGCTTTTTGGCCTCTTACTGTGAATGTTTGGTCTTTCTGCCTTGCAGAACCCCAAAACTAAGCTGGAATATCAGACTACATCAATGACAAGCATGTCAGCTAAGGGTACAAAGAGTGTCTAAAGGGTACAGAAAATACAAAGAGGGCATAAAAATGTATAGAAGGATATATAAAAAGGAAAGGCAAAGAATCATCAGGCATCAGTGGGAGCAGGCCACGGATGGCACCTCAGAAGGGATCTTACGGATGAGCTGCTGGTCTCTCCACCCAGCAGAAACCCTATGGAATGTGTGCTCTCATGCTTTATTTTTCTGGAGGATTTTCCTACCTGACCCTTTGGCTGGTGACCGGTTTCAGTCAGCTTCAGCTTGGCGTTTGAAAAATATTGATCAAAAAGGGCAAGTCTAAAGTTTTACCCTTGGCTTTACAGTCTGGCTGTCTACACAGAGTTATGAAAAGTCTAAACTTGTCTTCTGACAGGTTGACTTGAATATTTGAACAGTTGAACTAAATGTGAGACAAGTGGAACCAGTTTTGGAGCAGGAGGTCCATGACTGGCAGTCGGTCTGATTTATTGATATTATTGTTTTGGGATCTTGGGAAAATGGTGTCCCAGCTTCTTGGTTTGCTTATTCCATATGAAAAGCACTGACTGACCCTGGATCATTTAAATCTGGTTCATGTGCCTCAACCTGGGGAGGATTAAAAATTCCATGTCCTGGTGTCGCGTGTAATGAATTGTCCTAAACCACAACGACTTTCTCTGCCCAGAATGGGCAGATTTTGTGCAGTTTTATTCTCTGCTTGCCCTGTCAGGCCAGTGATTGATGACCACCCCTGTGTTTCCTGGGGCTCAGCACTCGCAGTTGTGGATCAGAGGAATCCAACCTGGACCAAAGAACTGCTGATTAACCTGGCCAAGCCCTGCTGCTGTCGAGCTGGATTCCAAGTGGTTTTTTTAATGAATTCGGTAAGAAATAAAGCCTTTGTGCCCTTTGGGGATGGGAGATGTTGCTGGGTGAGGGCACAGAGCTGCGATGGCAGCAGCCAGGCGCTGATTTGCATAGAGAAGGCGAATCCTTTACACAGTGCAGATAATGCACATTGTAAAACAGTTACAATAACATTCACTGCAGCCATGAAAACAATTTTACAGCAGATTAAACACACTTAGAAAAAGGGGAAAGATGAGTGAGAAGGCAATACTGACACTAAATTAGACTTGAGTCAGCAGCAGCGAGAGAAGAGCAGAGGAAATGAGAAAATGTTCCAACTGTCCTGCTGCATTTTTTTTTCCCCAGGCCAGCTCCATTCTGTGCTCACCTATTTCATTGAATTGAGAAACCCTGGTGCTCTCTGAGATCGTGGTTATTGGTGGAAAACACTAGAACTGAGGTGAGCATTACCTGAAAGAGTGCTCAGAGGGCACATCAGTGACACGGCTCTTGGACAAATCGTGGGTTCGTGGGTTTGGTCTTCCTTTTTTGTCATGTCAGACAACCTGTGAGTGCTTGAGAGCATTGGAATCACGTTCCAGTGGGTCAGTGAGACAGCTGGCCCCACCGCCTGATGGATTTAAGGCGCATTACCAAGGGTGTGTTTCCTCTGCGTGGTTTGGGATGTGTTGGATACTTTGTGAGGCACAGAAGCTCAGGCAAACGCTGAGTTTTGGTCCAGACGAGGTCTTGAAGAACGAGTTTTGTGCCGCTGTAAACCTGTAGGGAGTTGAAACCACAAATTCTGGATTTCTGGATGAGCCATGAAATGCTGTTTTGGGGCTCCGGGTCACACAGACAGACAGATCCTACACTGCAGAGGAGCTTTAGCCAAGGTCCAGAAGGTTTTCATTAAATCCAGGAGGTCAAACACATTTGCTGTGGCTACTTGGCTGTGTCTATAGAATTTTCATTAATTAGCCGTTTCTTCTTGACTTTACATGTGTGTGATGGCTGATTCTGCAGGATTATCTTCCTGCAGCACCCCGGCACCTGCTAAAGAGACAGTAATCTCGTTAGGAGCCAGATCTCATCTGATCGTTAAACACGCTGCGCTTACAACCCACTGTCAGCTCTGCTTAATTCAGCACACAGGGCTCTGTCAGAACCCGTATTGATTCCTTGGGATTGCTTGGCATCTTTGCAGATAATAATCCTTCGTGTCTGACAAGCTGCTGGGCCCTCTTGGGAGCAGAGCTGGCCACAAGTGCCATGAGCTGGGGTGTCACAGTGATTTTGTGCTCTTGTGAGCCTTCCTGAGCTCTGCTTCTTCTGCTGGGGCTCAGCCTTAGTGTGGGTGAGAGTGACTGGGTATTGGGGAGGATGAAATAGGAAAGGCTTATAAATATGATTACCTGGCAAAAGATGCTGAGAATATGGAAACTAGAAGCGAGATTGAAATGAAGACAAGCCTTGAGATACCAAACCCCAGGTACTGAACAACTGGAAAACAATGGTGTGGCCACTGAAGGGAATCCCCTTTGGATTAAACAATCCCCTCTGCTTGCAGACAGCTCCAAGGGGCAGAGCAGACCCTGCCAACTTGGCAGAGGGTCCAAAAATCAGTTTTTAGAGTTTAAAATATAACGCCGTATGGTAATGCAATGACTCTCCTAGGCTGTGTGTAAATGTTGTAGGATTTGTAGCTTGTTCTAGATTGGTTAGTGAAAATTAGAATATTCAGCAGAGAAGATGATTTATTGTATTGTAAACGGCAACCACGGGATTCTATTCTATTCTATTCTATTCTATATTTTTCTTCCTTCTTCTCTCTCTCCCCTCTGTGCCCTGCTCTGAGCTGTGTCTGGCAGCTCCCAGCAGCTCCCCTACACCCACACCTTTCACAATAAACCTCATGCTCTAAGACCAAACTCCAGAGATCTCTTGTCTCCATCCTGACCGTCTGAAACAAACCACACCAACACCACAGACGGCAATCCTACAATTGGGGTTCTTTGCTGCTTGGTGTCCCTCAAGTGGATATTCTTTGGGGAAAGGGTCTGGGTTTTGTGTTAGAGATGTTTCTGCTGGCTGTGAAACATCTGTCTCAGATAATGTGTTTTGTTTGGAGCTGTGGTGAGGTGATGCAGGCTGGGGAGGAAGGTGTTCCACACCTTTTTCACAAGGTTTTCACAGCTGGGGGAGGCCAGGCTGGGTGGTGTTGCCTTTTTCAGCCTGGAAATGAAACTCGAGATCATTTTAGTTGAGGAGGTCATAGAAAAGTGGATCTTTATTGGAGCTCCAGGGGCAATTCTGGAAGAATATCCACAAAATCCCAGCCCCAAAGCACGGAATAGAATTTGATGGGTTTTAAGAAATTAGCAGAATTGATGAAAAGCACCAATTCAGAGGGCAAGTGGTGATGCAATTCCCCCCAGGTCAAGCCCCTTCTCTGTACCCCTCACCCTTGGTTGGACTTGTTGATGAAAATGTGTCTGGAAGATTTTGTTCCCAGGAAGGACCAAGGGAGGAGAGAGGCCTTGTGCCTCCCTTGGAGTTCTGCAATGGCTTTGGTCTCTCCAGCTGGGGAAAAGGGCAGGAAAAGTACTGGGAAGGCTACAAATATAGAGAAGAAAAAGGGCAAAAATCATCCGGCATCAGTGGGACCTGGAGCAAGCTGGGCCTGTGGGAGGTGTCCCTCGAATGAGAGCTTTGGGTCCTTCCAACCCAAACCCTCCTGGGACTCTCTGAGGGTCACAAGGAGTCTGTGGGATGGGGGAGCTCAGGTTGGTGTAGAGGGAGGGTGAGCACCTCCTGTGGTGTCACCAAAGCTGCAGGGGGAAAAAAAACCAACCCTCCAACAACATTTTTAGTGTTAGAGAGTCAAGGCATTGCTTTATTTTCTGGCCAGGATGTTGTTCCGACCAGGGTGTGCCACAGAATTATTCTTATCTACACATAGCCCGGGTGTGCAGAGAGAATCATTCCGTGGATTTTACACAGATTTTACAGGATTTTTCCCAAAATTTATACAGGAAAAATCATAGAACTCTATTGGTTCAGTGTTCTTTGGTCTAAAGTTACGTAGCTCTTAGTATGTGTGGACGAGATTATTTCTGTGGCGCATCCTGGCCAGAAAATAAAGCAATGCCTTGACCCTGTGACATTAAAAATGTTGTAGGGAAGGTCTCATTTTTCCCACAGCTTCGGTGACACTGTGGGGACTCTGCTCAGCTGAGCCAGGTGAGGGTGAGATGTTCCTTGGGAATTTGGAGTTCAGGAGCTCCCTGGAATTGCTGAACACAGCGATGGCTTCAAACAAAACACTGACAGAGCAGTGTGAGAGCAGTGAACATTTCTGTCGTCCCCTCTATCGCTGTTTCCAGTCAGCTCCATTCACTGATTGAGGTACCTGTGCAAATTAGCTCATTTTTTTGGTTAAAAATGAACTGTTTCTGTAGTTCTGAACCTTCAGTGCCTGTCCAGACACTGTAGCTCTATGACACTGCTCTGGGGAAGAAATTCGTGGAAGGTTTGGATCTATAAATGCTGCCCAAAATTCCCAAAGGAGGCCAGGATATGGGAGAGTGCCTTCTTGTGGAAATCTGTGTGTGAAATCTGAGTGAAAGGCTCCCTGTCCTTACATTTGCATGAGTTTGTTCTGATGGAAGATTGCAGAAGTTGTGCCTCCTGAAAGAGGAGAGAGGGTTAAATGAAAGTCAAGAGGCTGATTCTATCAAGATCATCAGGGATTTCCCATTCTGGCAGATTCATTACTTTCAGAAATGATAACTGATTGCATCTGAAGAGGTGAGGGGAAGAGCGATTTAAGTCGTGTCCATTACCTGTCAGCAAATAATGCTGTGTGCAGCTGTGAGGAGAGCAAGGAGTGCACCTGACACCGTTCTTGGCTCTGCTATTTGACTTTTCACTGAGAGCTGATATCTGTGCACCTTCTTTTTTTCATTTTTACTCATATATTCTCCGTGGAAATTTCAATTATCACAACTCTAGGGAGAGGCACCCGTGGAATGTGTGCAGTGAGTGCTCCTGGACAAGGGAGGCAAGTGGAACACTTTGTTACATATTAAATCTTGCAATC
Organism: Origma solitaria; assembly: GCA_013397895.1. Taxonomy (NCBI): domain Eukaryota; kingdom Metazoa; phylum Chordata; class Aves; order Passeriformes; family Acanthizidae; genus Origma; species Origma solitaria. The sequence goes on along the minus strand of VZRL01000887.1, from coordinate 17,408 downwards.
ACTGAAAAAACCTGGCCTGATGCAATATTCTGATCTGTTAATCACATTTCTACATGGCAAACAGCTTTCTGAAGTGTTGTTTGCACTCTATCTCAGAGCAAATATGTATTTTTGATTTGAGAATAATTCCAGCTTTAAGTAACTTCTGCCTCCCTGCTAACAAAAGTCATTGCTGTTAATTAGGCATGGGCACAGATGAAATACTTATTTGAGGGGGTGGTTTGCTCTGATTTCCCTTCTTCCTATGTCCTTGTGTGGGTTTTTAGGGCTGATGCTGGGGTAGAGGTGTAGTTTGTGTAATCTGTAATCATGGCTGGTTGGCAGAGCAGACAAAGCCTGGCTGAAAGAGCCACGGAAGCCCTGCGGAATTCCCAGCGGAATGTGTTTATCAAACTGCCCAGAAATCCAGGGGTGGGTAACAGGAAATTCAGAGCCTCCCATGAGCTGTTCAGCTGGGAGTGTCCCTGGTGTCACAGCAGAGGCCCCTGGACTTCTCGCAGTTTATTTGCTTTTCTGATGTGCTCTCCCAGGGCCTTGCTGTCACCTGGATTCTCCAGGTTTGGGGGATTTAATTTGTGTGGGATTAGACTCTAAATCTTCCTACGTTCCACACGCACACAGCCCCACACAGGATGTGGTGAAAGCCCTTCCTGGCCTGAGTGGAGCTCCCAGAAGCTCAAATTCCATAATTCCATCCTGAAAGCTGAGTGCTGCCCTGCCAGGCTGCTGGGAGCTGCCTTGGGGCTGATATAATCCATTTTTCCATCCGTTCCAGCTCCTGTGTGCTAAACTTTCCTCCCTGCTCTCTCCCGAGTTAAATTCCTGTGGTGCTGCTGTGAGGCTCATTAAGAAGTAGGGCTTGGAATATGTTCCAAGACTTTTATGGGCACAGCTCTCAGCAGTGGAGAGAGGTCGTATTTTGGTTGATTTCCCTATGAAATAAAATGCAGAATATCTCGTGCGCAGTCTTTTTGGGGTGTAAAACTTGTTTACAATGTGTGGCGCTTATGGAGTTTGTGTAGTTTTACTTCGGCAGGGTTTTTTCTGGGGGTGAATATTAGAAGAGAAATAGCTTTAAATTGTAGGTAGTGCGGTAAAGCCACTGTTAAATTTAGGAGAGGGACAATTCTCTTACAGATTCTAAATAAAATTAAAATCCTGGGGGGTTCTGTTTTCTGCCAGGCAAATAAAATGCCCAGAATTTGGGGCAGAGATTCTCTCAGCGCAGTTGAGCAGAATTGTTCACTTCAGCCATAGCAGCCTCCTATAAAATGAACCCAAACAAACTTCAGACTGGAACTTCCACTGGATTTAAATACCTGGAAGCTGTTTAATTCAATGGGATCTCTGGGGCTGTGTGTTTGTGAAACTCCTACAAAGCAGAAATAGCGACAGCCATGGCAGCAATGTGTAGGGCAAAGCCCAGTGAGGTTTGTAGGAGCATTTTGCCTCATTTCTTGTGGGTTGGATGTTCCCTGGCAGGAGGGAATGGGGAATTCTAAACCAAAGGCTCCTCTGCCTTCCCTGAGAGCAGAGCTGCTGTCACTGCTCCTGTTTAGCTCTGTTTATGTGGAATTATGGGAATTGTCCTGCTGCGGCAGGTGTGGGGATAACTCTGCCCCGGGCTGAGCAATGGGAAGCGTTTCCTGGGGAGGAAGGGCCTCCATCTGCTCAGGAGAGCTGTGCTGAGCACAGCCATCCTAATTGCAGAGCAGCTCTCTCCCTCTCTGCACGGAATACAAAAGCATTGCTCACTCTGTGATTTATGAACAGCGCTGGGGAAGGGACGGGGCCAGGGAAGTGGATTTTCCAAGTGGGGGATGAGAAGGAGATGAGTTGCTTTGCTATGCCCTGACTTCGTGGTGAGAGTCCCATTAGCATTTTTAACTCGAGGTGCTGAAACTCCAACCTCTGTGGCAAACTGGAGAGTATTCCATGGGTGTCCAAACCTGAGGATCCTGAGTGCTGTGGGGACAAGGAGAGGGCATTGTCAGGAGCTTGTCCCTGTGGGCTCCTGTTCTAGGTTTAGGTGTTCCCTGCCCACACTCACCAGCTCAATCCACAGCAGACTGACACACACGATGTGATTTAATATTTCATTCTGAAAGGAATAAGGGAATGTCTTTACAAAGGGCTGGTGAGATAAGAGCGACACTGAGAGATGGAAGAAACAATGGGAAGGATTTCCGTAGGAATTCCACTGATTGACTCACCCAAGGCTGTGGTAATAACTACAGGAACAGAGATATGAGAAAAAGAAGAAAGGAGGGTGTGTATTTAGGGGTCTGCATTAGGGGGGATATTTATTATGGGGTCTGCATTAGGCGTTTTGGGAAATCTGTACCTCTCGAGTACCTCAGCCAATGGGGAAAAGAGGGAATGGTGGCTGGGAAATTCGGATAAAAAGAGGCTGTGTCCTCTGGGAATGTGAGAGACCCCATGGGAAATGCCCATGAGCTCTCCCTTTATTCATGAATAAAGTCACAGGACTCCTCTGTCTCCTATTTGGACATAAACCTCTGCTGTTTGTGGATTCATTTTCCTGGCAATTCCACTCCCCTGCCCTGGCTGCCATCGCACAGGGTGGGATAAGGAGAGAGAGGCGGCACAGGAGGAATGGATAAAAGCAGTTTTTCTCGTGCCCTTGGGGGGCTTTTCCAGCCACAGCTGCTGAGCCTCCAGAAGTTTTCTGACAGCCTGCTTTGCTCTTGCTCTCCTGCAGCCTTCATTGCAGCTCAGCAGTGACGTGGGAACTCCTGTTTCATGTGGAAATCTAAAATAAGTATTTGAAAGCATCCCCTAATTTCACTCGTGAGCTGAGATTCCAGGCTAGATTCCACTGCTCTCTGGCCAATAGAATTTTCTGCTTTTCAAGTGCCCCATCCAGGGTAAGGCTGAGCTCAGGAGAGCTCAGGCAGTGCTGGGCTGTAAAAAAGGCATTTTGGTGCTTTGATGTGTGGTGTTGATAACTGCTGCCTTTTCAAATCCACTGCAATGGAAACAGGGGGCTGAAGAGAAGGTCGTTAGTTAAATACTAATTACTGCTGGCTTTGGAAGGGAAAACAAGGAGGGTGGGGTGTGCACCTGCTCCTGGGAGCAAGGACAGGGAACGAAGGGAATAATTGGGAAGGGGGAGTGGGAAACCAACAGACTTCTTCTGATTTAGTAACTCTGAAGTTCGGTTCTCTGGCTGAGATTTTCCCTGAGTGATCATCTCTGCCATATTTAGGCCCAGCTTTTCCAATGAAGTGATCAGAAATAAGAATATTTCTGAGTATGTGTGTTTATAGCTAGAAAAATAACAATAAACCCCCCCAGAACACAACTGTCTTTATCCTTCCTGATGTTTTGAAGGTTAATTAAATGCAAAGGTACCAAGGTACCAAATATGACAAAACTGAGGATGGAATTTTTGGGTTAAGGGGAACAGAAGAAGGCAATTTATGCATGGCAAAAGAAAATCATCATCCTCTGGCTCCAGATGTCAGGAAAACATCTTCCCCTCAATATAGCCCAGCTTTGGGGTGGTTAGTGAACCTGAGATGTTTGGCAGAGCTGAGGGGGATTTATTTGCGTGCAATTTTATTTTTCAGCCTTCTTTCGGCTGTTTTGACACCTCCTGGCAATTTTCCTAAGTGCTTAAGCTGCACATTACAGTGAGGGATGTTTTTAAGCAGCTCCACATTGAAATTGGGTGAGGCTTATTTACTGTTTGACTCCTGCCTCTGACAGCATTTCTTTCTCCCAACAATTTCTGCTAAATGAGTTATTTTTCAGTGAGACCGAGCAGGTTCCCACACTTGCATCTCCTGTGCCATTTGCATTTCCTTTCTTTCCTGGCGCTGCCAATCACAGAGCTCCCTGGGTAAATGATGATTTTCAAAGCCAAATGTTGCCTGACAGGGTTTGTGCAGCAGAAGGGGCAGGAAAGCAAAGGAGGCTGAGGAGAACCTTGGAGCTTTTAGCTCGACTGACACAGGCAGCTGAATGAGAAAAACAACTTTATTTCATTTTGTTCTGTGTTTCCTAACCAGGATCTATTGATAAAGCAGAGGAGAGAGACACAAACCCAAATAATGGTATTTCCACAAAGAGGTTTAGGGTTGCCTTGATTAAGAGCTCTAATGGGGTTTGGGATCCTCATTTCCCATATTCACAGTGTCCATGAGGAAAATGGAGAGGACAGAGATGCTCAGACTTTATTTGAAGGTCAGGATTTAATGGCCATGGAGAGATGGGAGTTATTTCAGAATGATTCTCCTATGGGACTTTAAAAAAGCACCTGAGCTCTTCTTGCCTTAGAACTGAGCACAGGGAGCTGGGTGGGTTTGCGTTCTTGATCTAAATTTTTGTGCTTTTGGAGCTCTGAGCTCAGTTCTTTACCAAGCATTTGAGTAGGAGGGAGATTTAAAAAATACAGATAACCCACAGTGGTCTTCCATTTGTCTGCCAGCATTCAGGTATTGCTCTTGTGAAGAGAAGGAAAATACTGACGCTAAAATTAAGAATCTTCAATTCTTGGGCAGCATTTTGAGGTCCTTCTCCCTCGACTTTGGCTGTTGGACAAGAAATCACTTTGGTTCTTTGGGTTTTGTGTCTGTCTCCTGTTTGCCTGATTTTTTTTTTTTTTTTTTTTTTTTTTTTTTTTTTTTTTTTTTTTTTTTTTGTGGTGAGTTTGTGTTTCTGCCACAGAATTGCTGTAATTTGGGTCCCACGATGTTGATGAATCTAAAACAGCAGAATTCATTTGTCCTTGCCAAAAGGAATCTGTCTTTATTTACATTTGTGACTGTCAATTGAAACACAGCTGTAAGGACAGAGGATTTTTTGGGCTGTTTTATCATTTGTGCTACAGCTGTGATTCTAAAAGAATCAAAAATATTCTGAAAGATTCTAAAATATTCTAAAAAGATTCTAAAAGATTCTAAAGATTCTAAAAGAGGTGTTGCCTCTTTAAGCTTGCTGTGCTCAGCAGAAGTATATTCCAAGTTTTGACCTAGGAAAATTCCTTTGGTAATTGGAAGTTTGCTTCCAAACAATCAATAAGAAATGTCATAAAGTACCAATCTATTCAGGAAATTAATTGGAGATACTTAGGAGAAATTAATAATGGATGTTCAAGTGATAGTTCCTTTTTAACCTTGTAACATTATCAAGACAAAGTAAACATCAGAGGAATTAGAGTAAAGCAGACAAACTGTGGGGGAAATTAAGTATGCAAACCAGAGAACTGCATAAATCTCCATGTTATTAATTGGGGGAGAGTTCCTGAAATTATCATCTACGCTGAATATTAAGTATCATAAATAAAAATGAAATGAAGGGGTGCTCTGTGGGGGGGAAAGGGAGGAAGCATTGCAGGCATCCCTCAAAGGATTGCAGCTTTTCCTGGTGCTCGTAATGAACATGATGGGTGAAATATTTAAATGGATCCTGTTTCCTGTGTATGCAGATCAGCGATGATCAAAGCCTGGAATAACCACGGCAAGGAACTTTTCATCAGGAGCCTCTGTAATTGCACAGCCATTGTGTTTTACCTCCTGCAACCCTGGGCTTTTCTGGAGGAGTTTGAGCTCAAAAGAATGCAGGGAATTCACCTTCTGCATGGGTTCTGTGCCTGCTGAAATGGCTTCTTCAGGACATGCTCTAAATGTTGCTCATGCTGTGTAGGATTGCTGTCTCTGGGATTTGGTTCAGTTTTGTTTCGGACGGTTGGGACACAGACGAGAGATCTCTGGAGTTTGGTCTTAGAGCATGAGGTTTATTGTGAAAGGTGTGGGTGTAGGGGAGCTGCTGGGAGCTGCCAGACACAGCTCAGAGCAGGGCACAGAGGGGAGAGAGAGAAGAAGGAAGAAAAATATAGAATATAGAATAGAATAGAATAGAATAGAATAGAATAGAATAGAATAGAATAGAATAGAATAGAATAGAATAGAATAGAATAGAATAAATGCCATGGTTGCCGTTTACAATACAATAAATCATCTTCTGTGCTGAATATTCTTATTTTCACTAACCAATCGAGAACAAGCTACAAATCCTACAACATTTACACACAGCCTAGGAGAGTAATTGCATTACCATACGGCGTTATATTTTAAACCCTAAAAACTGCTTTTTGGACCCTCTGCCAAGTTGGCAGGGTCTGCTCTGCCCCTTGGAGCTGTCTGCAAGCAGAGGGGATTGTTTAATCCAAAGGGGATTCCCTTCAGTGGCCACACCATTGTTTTCAGTTGTTCAGTACCTGGGGTTTGGGATCTCCAAGCTTGTCTTCATTTCAGTCTCGCTTCTAGTTTCCATATTCTCAGCATCTTTTGCCAGGTAATCATATTTATAAGCCTTTCCTATTTCATCCTCCCCAACATTGCTGGAATTTCGGAAGTGTTTCAGGCACCTGAAGCACTTCCGCACAATTCTCTGAAGAAGAAAACATTTACCAAAGCATCTCCCTAATTAAGATCACGTGGAGTGTACATTTTACAGAGGATTTTCACTCAGAATTCACAATGAACAAAGGTCTGGAGTATGTTTTAACTAATCCTGGTAAAGGATTAGTTAAAACAGCAAGAACCAGTTTAGAGCTGTTATTTATGCCATTCACAGCTTCCTCTCCTCTGGTGGAATTCATATGTAGGACACCTTACACCCAAGCTGTGTTCTCTAACCTTCATATATGGAGCTGTTATCTTACCTGATGTCATTAGGAACCGTGGAAACATGTGAGAACACAGTTTTATACCTGGAAAAACCCTTAAAATGGAGACTTTGGCTGAATGGCTCCAACATGAGCCATAAAATTGCTGTCAGTTGTTGCTGCAGTGAAGTTCTTTGGGATCTTCATCAGCCCAACTGAGGACTTGGCTAAAAAACCCCCAGTGGCAGCTTAGGAGCTCTTTCTGCATCTCCTCTCCATAAATCTCTTCCCTTTCTCCCTCTGTAAGGCACAAAAACGTTTGTTGAAATGCCCAAGGACTCGGATTTATTTCCGAGCCATGGTTCTCGATGAACTGCATTATTCATGAGGCAGCACATCCCAATTTATCCTTTCCAAACCACATCCTGCAGATGCACTTTGTGAGCTGTCCCTGATGCCACTCCTGGGCTCAGAATCACCTCCAGCTGGTAAAAGTCCGAAATTGCTCCTACCTTAACCCATGAGTTAGTTGAGGGTTTAGTCTTAACCTCTGAAAACTCAACAGGAGTGATCTGTGCTTAAAAATCAGAGTAGAGATTTTCAGGACTGGTCTGAACTTGTATTTGCCCTGAAATAAGGAGGTTTTTTCAGCTTAAATATCGCCCTGCAAATGTCTGGGATGTCTCACAACTGCTGTTAAATCTCCACACAATATGTATTTTGTTTTTCTTTTCCAATTAAGATTGATGCATCGCTTTCATTCTTCCCAAGCAGTTATTGAAGAGCTGAACTTGGCAAATGTATGCCTCAAACTGTTTGGGGACATCTTTCTGGCTTTATGCATTTCTCTGGGAGAAAAAAAAGATTGCTTTTGTGAGGAGTATTATAATTGATTCAACAGGAAATTAATGTGGGGATATGTCATCGTAAGTGTGACGAGATTAAATTTCTGCTGTCTCACTTTTCATTAGGAGCTGGAAAAATGAGGGTGTTAAGATTTAAGGGGAGTGACACCAGGGAGGGTGGGGAATGCAGATGGGAGAGGATCCAGGAGGATCTGATCAGCAGCACTCAGATACGAACCAGATATTCTCCTTTTCCATCCTTTCTCAGCCCCTCATTTTCTCCCACTGCAATGAGAAAAAAAAGGAAATAACTCAGCAGGTTCTGCCAAAATCTCCCCCCTTGTTTTGCATTTGGCAGCAGTGTCACAACATTGATTCCTTTCTGCTTTGATATGAATAGTTCAGGATGGATATTCTGATTATTTCTTTGTCTGCTCAGGGAAGCCAAACAGCCTTGGGGTGGCATTCGAAGTTCAAAAGGGTAAAATTTAGCAGGGGGAAGTTTCTAACTGAGCACCTTGCTGGATAATGACTCCTCTGGGAAGAAAACACCAGGCAGTGCTGGTGGGAAGAAGCTGGAATGCCTTTAAAAAATCCCAAAACTTCCCCCCATGGCTTCAGGATGCTCTGTCAAACCCAGCTGCGAAGAGGACTCTGTGTAATCCTTATTTTGCTCCTAATTTCAGGCATTAAATGTCATGTGAAGATGATGGAGCAGGAGTTGAGCCCCAAGCTCAAACAACCTTGGGGTGGCACTCGAAGTTCAGGTTCAAAAGGGTAAAGTTTTGCAGGGGAAAGTTTCTAACTGAGCACCTTGTTGGATAATGACTCCTCTGGGAAGAAAACACCAGGCAGTGCTGGTGGGAAGAAGCTGGAATGCCTTTAAAAAATCCCAGAACTTCCCCCCATGGCTTCAGATGTTCTATCAAACCCAGCTGCAAAGATGACTCAGTGTAATCCTTATTTTGCTCCCAATTCTGGGCTTTAAATGTCATGTGAAGATGATGGAATAGGAGTTGAGCTCTGGAGAACACCTTGGAGAAGACACTTTTTAATTCTCCTTTAAGACCGTGGGCCTGGAGTGTTCCTGAGGGGATGGAGGAGTGGATATTCCTGCAGAGCAAAAACTTTGGGAGGAGCTGAACCCCAAGAGGTAAAATGCTGAATTTACTATGGATTTGTGGATGGAATGTTGGAAGCTCTCTCTTCATGTGCCCTAAATTCTGCCCAGGGGGAGAAAGGGTAAATTTGGGTTTTTTCCAAGTGTTGATTTTCCACAGCTCCAAGAACAGGGAAATGAAGAACTTCAGGATTGTGCCTGAACACCTGAGACTCCTCTGCTGCACAATCAGAACTGCCCAGCCTCAACTCTTCACAGTTCCTTTGGCTTCCCCCAAGAAAATCTGTTTACATGGTGGGAAATTATTTCCTTGCGTGTTTTTATAAGTGATGAGGTCCCGTGCTGCCATTTTTGGGATAATTGGCTTCTCCTGTGACTGCTTTGACACTGAGTGGTTATGGCAAGGCTCAACCTTTCTGTCTCAGCTCCAAAAGTGGTGTTTCTTGCATGG
>VZRL01000886.1:476818-544943 GCA_013397895.1 Origma solitaria | reverse complement strand
CTGCCGCTCCAGCTCGCTGCTCTCAGGTCCTGCTGCAGGCCGTGCCCCATCCTGCCCGGCCGCCATTACCGCCTGAGGGAGGCCCGCCCGGCCAGGAGACAACAGCGCCCCCTACCGGCGGGGGAGCCATCGCCCCCGCCCGGCCCGGAGCCAACAGCGCCCCCTGGCGGCGGTGACCGAAACTGCACCGAAGGGGACAGTGCCGGCAGCCCAGGGACATCGCCACCGCCTTTGTGGCTTTGTTTGTTGGTGCTGCTGTTGTTGGTGCGTGTTTGCCTCCTTATAGATACTAGTAAAGAACTGTTATTCCTTTTCCCATGTCTTTGCCTGGAAGCCATTGATTTCAAAGTTATAATCATTTGGAGGGAATATTCTCTATTCGAAGGGAGGTTCCCACCTTCCTTAGCAGACACCTGTCTTTCAAACAAAGGCACCAGCAGAAGTATTTACACACAGGCTTGTCCTCATGGAGACACGAGCTCAATAGGCTCCTCTGTGGTGTCAAGAGAAAGACACCTCAGGAAGCAGTCAAGGCAGAAATCAACTTCCCTAATCAAATTGCCTTCCAGGGAGGACATCTTCTTTCCATCTTTCTCCAAATCTACACAGAGCCCCTGCTTCAACAGCCAAATGTAGGATTTTGTCAGTGCCCCCACAATTCAATAGTGGCTTTGTCAGCGAACTGATCTCCCACATTAATCATCTGGCTTCTATCTGCAACACAGTTCCACCCTGAAAGAGCTTTCCATTTCGCAAGTGAAACCTTCACTGGTCTAAAAAATAAAACAACTACTACTTTTGACTCTTCCAGTTATGCCAATTGTCCAACTGCATCAAACGTGATGTCTCAACACAGCCAGTGACAGAAGGACTTTCATCAAACGTGGGATACTCGACAGCCTTGCACAGCTATTGGGAATGGAAAGACTACTCTGAATTTAACCTGTGGAAAAACCAGATTTGAAAAACAGTTATTATTACTGCGTCCTCAGGAATGTGAAAGCCTTTATTGCAGCTCCCCACAACTCTTAAGAAACTGGAACATTTAGATTGTTCTTAGATGTGTGGCTTCCCTACAGTTCCTTTGTAAAACAATATATTCATCATTTCAAATTGGCTTTACTGTCTGAAAAGGGGCAAGGTAGTTTTGAATGATATAACCCGGTCTATTAGAAAGGTCTATTTTTTTATTATTATTATTAATCATTCCTTTAACAGATTAGAAAACAAAAATGACATTTCAGCAACAATTCATCATTGTTTATACAGAACCCATTGATGCATGGTGTTACCTTCTCATTCAAATCCACAGCCACCCTCCAGATCACAGAGTTAAAGGATTACAGTGCACACTGGACTAAATTCTTTCACAATGTAAGGCACAACTACATGATCACAAGTAGTAAGCACAAACACTGAAAACAGAACTTAAGAGAATAAAACTTCAATTAAAAAGAAATAAAACCAAAACAGACTCATGCAAAAAACCTATCTACACCTACCAGGATGGGATGATCCAGTTTAGAAGTACAGTACTCAGTAAGTAAAACTGCAACGTAAGTTTTTTATAATACATTACTTCTAGGTACCAAGTAAAAACTTACATTTTTTTCCATTTATATTTTATACAACTATACAGAAATTAAGCTGTATGAACAATATTCACATCTGCAATAATAAACTGATCATTGAAAGTCAAAAAAGAGGCAAACGAGACCATGTAATTTGTGGCACACATCCATTACAGAACACCATTCATCAAGTTCACATCTTGAGTACTGAAGGAAAAAACCATGACCAAACGAATGGTACATCTGGTGACTGAGGCTATCTGTATCCAAATGCCAAAGCTGCATACAAAATTGGTTTTACTCAGCAGACCATAATAATGAAAGCTTGTGGTTATGATTTATTTCCTGTCCAGCAGCTAGAGTTTGCAAGGCTGAAACTACTGAAGTTAAAAGAATTTAAGAGAATTTACAATAGTTTGAAACAAGTGGATACTTTCAAATATATATTAAAAAAAACCCCAAAACACTTAATTCTTTTCCTTTTTGGTGATAAACTTTTGCAATTTTGGCATTCACTATAACTTTTACATAACATGACAGTGAGAAAACCTTATTAAACTTACCTAATTTTTGAATTTCACACTGAGAGGTAGCTTAAATGAAATCTAACATCATGGCATCAAATGGGGGGGGGTGACTTTTTTTGTGTCTTTTTTTCTTTTCTTACAAAAGTGACTATTTCTATACAAGCAGCATTTTGGACATATTACTATAAAAAGTTCTGGCATTTGCTAACCCAGCGAGACGTTCTTTCAAACATCCCTTTTGTGCCAGGCTCCAGCGTGATACAGTGGAGGACTTTGCCACAAAGCCAACAGCAGTAGCCTGGACCTGCCAGCACTGACCTGTTGACATATAACAATGATCATCCTTTTCCAGCCCTCTTCACCCAAAAAAGGCAGGAAATACAAATTAACTTGGTTTCAGTCACAGGGGGAGGGAAAATTGGAAAGCATGTCTACCAGGCTCCTGCTTTTATAGTAACATGGATCCAAAGGGATAGCAGGGCTTCGGCAATCATCCAATGCACAGATACTTCTCTATCTGCTGCATAGTGAGTGTGTGATATGTGGAGAGCTAGAGACAATAGGCAGACTTTATTACATGGCCTAGTACCTACACTCATCATTATTGTGAACTTTAGTGGTATCTAATATTCTCTCTAAACATGCAAACCTTTTTATTCAGTGTCCCTTTAAAGAGAAACAGAAAAAATACCTCAAAAATGTTTCCATGGCAGGACTTATATGCAATCATAGCAAGTTTTGAAAATTAGTTTTTCTGTAATTTTTGAAAACTAATTACATCAATTAGTGCTTTTGGAGAGGCTGCAGTTGGACAATCATTTTAAACTTATTCTAGAAGGGATGCTGAGGTCAAGACTTCAAAACCAAGGAACGGACAATTGGCAAGATCCTTGAAAATACAAACGATTTTCATTTTTTCGATTCCTTTTTTTCTCATTTTATAATCTTAAAATGAAGTTCTGCAAAGATGTATGTGTGACTAACATGGTTTTTGTTGTTACATGTGGTCTCAGAGGATGACTGTGTTTTTGGTAAAAGGAATTTTTTACTGCAATTCTCCTTACATAGCAAGGGGCCAAATGTACACAGTGAAAAATCCAGGTGACGATAAACCTGCAGGCAATGATTACAACTAACACATGCAATGCAAATGATGCCATTCCACTTACTGTAGATTCTATTAGTTAGCAAAAAGTGCACAGTGCAAATGACAGTGTTGCCTCCTAGTTCTCTGAGAATATGAGAGCAGAAGGGGTGGTACTTGGAAGAGTAATTTATCAGTTTCAACATGCTCAAACCATGGTATCATTCTTCTTGGCATAGTTTATATTCTGTTTGAACTTCAGTTACAGCCAGCATTTTTCTGTCCATCACTCAGTACTGGCCATAAATTTTTTAAGTTTTGTAACAAGCATTTGTTCCCACTCCATGGTTAACTGAAACTTAACAATCCAGAAAAGCACTTGAGTTTTCCCTTTATGAATGTCACTTCTCTTACATCTAGCATGAGAAGCTCAATTGTTCTAGCTCATGTAATACAAACACAGAGAGGTTACTTCATATTTCTGCTCCCAAATCCCTTCTTGCTTCACTCACAAGAAAGCTTTTCCAGTGAGGATTCACAAACTATCCTAATGGTCCCAAAGCCAAAAAAAGTAGTCACTCATTGTTCTTGTGTACCTAGTGCTCCACACCCCATGGCAACTTGGTTACTTGATACCTTCGAAAAACAGAGGCAAAAACCTACATTGCACCCTACAGCCTTGGACTCTTGTGCCAGAGAGTGAAGCCAGCTGAAAAATGAGATCCCTCTAAACCTCTTCCCTCTGTTGGAAACTGCAGCAGGAAATTCCTTTTGTCTCTTCATCTCCAGACAGCAACTTTTCCTACTGTGACTCATTACTCTTATCTTCTTCATTCAACCTTCGCAGAAGGGGGAAGATTACTGTAGGGAGTACATAGGTACAAGAAATAAAAAACAGCGAAGCACAGCCAGCTAAGATCAAAAGCCTGACACTGACCTCTGCAATGCTACCTGTCTCCTGTATGATGTACTGCTGACATGAGGCCAGAGTGCAACAGTAGGACTTGGCATTTGTGAGGCAAAAATGCAAGGGACTGTGGGTCTCTGACTGGGAAGAGAGGTGTTGTCTCCAGGAAGTTAAAAGAACCTCTCCCCACTCTTAGTAAAACCATCCTTTACACTTTTATGAAAGCTTCCATAGCCTGTCTCTCATTCTGCTCTCGCAGCCATTCTCAATGTGGATGGAGTGTCCTGCAGATGGGACAGTTTCAAGAACAAAGCCCACACTTCACCATCCCACCCCTGATGCCATAGTAATGATTAGGAATCAAAGGCTGCTTGAGGATCCCACAAACGTACTGGTTTGAGTGCTAGTTTTGCCATTATTTTCACCTCTTCCTCTATAATGGCTGCTCCTCAGTGAATCAGAGCAATCTACCTCTTGCTAGAGGCTGTGAAAACACATCACTGTGCATCTTCCAGTTCCAAGACTCAGTCTCTTCTGCCATTTTATTAGTTTTTCCTTCTGTTCCTGTGTCTGCAGTCTGGAAAATCAGTGCATTAAACTGTTTTGCCTGGAACCCTTTAATTTACTGTGGTAGAAGTCACCAGGCTTTTTACTAGATTTTAAAGCAGTGGAACAAAAACTCCACATTCCTACTGAAACATGCCCATCAAAACAGTCAGACTCTGAAAGCATATTTGTAAATACAAAGCTTTCCACCTTCCAGTTCCCCTTATTAGGGGACATTTTACTGAGCTGGAACACAGCTTCCAACCAGGCAGTGAAGCTGAGCATTACAGTCAGTATACCATCAACTTGTCAACAAATACAGACCAGCACTAAGAATTGTAAGCACAAAAGAAGGAGCATATGACTCCAGCAAAGGAGTCATAAATTTACTCCAGTGGAAAGCTGTAAAAATCATGACCTATTGCTGCAGAATCAAAGCTCAAGCATGAAAGTTTCTACCCCACTGTTCCTCCAGACTTTAACAATCCTCCTTTCTACAATTGTATGTTCAAAAAGCATTTCCATCCCCTCAAAAAGCTGGTTATATAAACTGGCCAGCAAAAAGCAACTTTCAAAAATCTAGCTGGTTTTGCCTCTGAAGCTGAAGAGCTCCAGACCAAGGTGTGATCTGCAGTGATCAGCAGCCTGCTGAGAAAGGTGACTCTGCTTGTCTTTACACAATGGCATCCAAAAGGCTGAATTAAGAACAGCCCTTCCAGAGCTTCTACCACTACAGAAGTCACTCCTGAGCTTTCACACATTCCCAGTCAAAAGCAAAATGCCTAAACAGAGCTGAATCTTCTAACCACTTTCCTAGCTCCCCTGAAAGATTTCCATCTTCCTCTGCCTCGTGTGTTTTGATTTTATGCAGCTGTGGGATGTTCCTCCCTTCCTTCTCAAAATCCCTCCTGTTCTATGTGGTCGTCCTTCACCCTGAGAACAGCACAAGGCTCTGCATGTTACACAACAGGGTAGAAGGCATCTAGGCTGGAGCATGACTGTCACATCTCTACTTTTCCCACATTTCTAAAGTCAGACAAAGAAAGACCCTAAAGCAATTTTTTTGGTTTCTCTCAATAAATAAATAAATAGAAAAAGATTTTCCAGAGGCAGAGATTCTGTTCATATTTTCTATTCAAAAGATTCTTATGTCAAACAGCTACACTGATGAGAAGAAGCAGGGAGTCCAGAGGCTCTGTTCATATGGAATTGTTGTAGCAACTGGTTTTTTTGAGCAAGCAACTCTCAAGTTCAAACCAGAAAGCAGGTCAGTGTTTCATATGAACCAGAGTTGTATCCCAAACCCTTTTAAAGTGACAAGAACAAGTTACATCATTCAGCTGGCTTTTGGGAAATAAGAATTTAATTTTAACAAAACTTGACACTGCAAATGTAGAATTAGCAGGGTAAATTAAGAGGGGATATGAAACATATAGATCACTACTTCTGGAGTAGAGGGATTAAGTTTCTTCACTTGACAGTTAATCAGGACAAGATTTTTTCATGAAGAAGACACTTCTTCATTCACATATAGAGCTGTAACTAGATAAAAGCAAACAAATCTTCCTAATGATGACTAAGCTTCCATCGTGACAGAATTTGATTCCTTGCCTCACGGAAGAAGTAGAAGAATTCAGGGCACAACCCTTTTCTCTGAACAGCTGGCAAAATTTGGTAAGAAACTGAAGCATTTGGGGGGTGGAGAATTTATTAGGGTATTTAAGACAAAAAATTCCTAAATATTGGGAGGCATAACCCCTGCTTAGGAAAAATAATCTTATGGATTTTTAAATACCAGATACAAAGGGAAGAAAAGTTAGAGACAGGCAGGGAAAAACAAGAGTTGCAAACAAAATCACAACACAAAAGAAGTTTGGAGCCTACATGAACTGTACAAAAAACTTCTGTTCCTAATACAGAAAATATGAATAAATATTTAAAGTCATATATGTTGGCCTCTTAGAGCTGTTTGTCTTATAACTAAGCCAGTAGCAGGCAATTCACACCACCATTCTAAGCAGACTAAATCACATAACTAGCATAACACTTCAGAGTCCCTGGTAATGGGGGTCAGATGGAGTAATGGAAAAGGGAGCTACGTTAGGGGTAGCAGGAGTTCAGCTTCTTCCACAAAAGCTGAGGGAAGGGAGAGAAGAAAAGGTCAGATAAACTACAGTTGTCTCAAAAAACACTTTCTCTGAGTTGGATACCTGGCTTGGAAGGTCTGGATGTCCCTTAGAATAGCAGTGATCTCTCAGTGCGTCCAGGGTATGGGCAGGGGCAGAGATGTGCCACAGGCTACTACCAGTATTGTTTGTTTGCTTTTTAAACCCACAGATAAGGGTTTCTTGAATATTAAAATCCATCAACCAAATACATAAAGGTGAAATCAATCATGATGGGATGAAACACTGTAACGTATCATATAATATTGCTACAATGCCAGATAAAGTTTGTCTCATCATTTGTTCACATGCACTCTCTGAGACAGACAGACACACTCACACACCAACTATGCAATACAGTATGTGCAAAGATGTTCCAGCACCCAAGTGCTGTATTTGGATAAGGACTTGAGTGCGGATACTACGAGTGGGCAAATAAAACTGTGTTAAAGTTGAGTCCAGACATTACCCTCACGGTGGAGTTCAAACTTTAGACAGAAAAATGGAATAACCAGAGCGAAAATCACAGGGGGTTATAAAGAACATCAGATATGCAATCAAATGCAACAATTAGTTAATGTTTTTACAGCAACATTTGATACATAAAATCCTCACATTTTCTGCATCTTCCTTTTTCTTTGAAAGAAACAAGAATAAACTTCAATATCACATAAATGCTGTTTCTCTTGAACAAAAAAATAAAAGATAAAAAAATACATTGTTACTCCTCTGTTTAAACTTTATTTACAAATAACTAGGTATTTCTTATCTAGACATAAAAGCTCTTTCCATGATTAATGTCAGTAAGCTATGGATGATCTGAGCCCATGTCTCACAAAAAATACAATAGTTTTGCTTGGTATCAATAAACATTTTAAAATATACTCGATTTTGCCAAGTGTTACAATCATTGTCCAAACTGAATGGTAGTCTAAGTGCTGAATGAAGTGCATCAACAGAAATAGTAAATTTTACTGTAACATTTCTCTGTCACTCACAATAGCCAGTTATCCTTGCAAGTCATTAAAGCAAGTATCACAGACTCGGACAGGCTTCTTGGAAGAAGGAGTTAAGGCATTCTTTGCTGAGCATTCGGCACAAAAGATATTTCCACACTGTCTACAGTGATGCTGCAACAGAGAACAAACATATATACTGAACATCAATGGCAGAGCAGTGATCACTAATAGAGATCACTATCATGTCAAATCAACTCTCATGCTGAATCAACTCTCATGTTTCAAAAATTAGTTCTAATTTCTAAGTAGCAGTTACATAGCACAGAGAAGGCCATACGAGTAAATCCTTTCTAAAGGGTATATGACTAAAACATTCAGACACGCTTCTCTGAGTCAACAGAATATACCAGTTTCAGAAATTAGATGGTTAAGTTCATCCTCCTCTTGAATTTGTTCCCTTGAACTTGTTCTGGTCACATGAAATACATTCTTCTTATACATAACTATCTGCTTTCACATTGAGAAGTATCCTTGAATCAAAGGATCCAGCAGCCTTTGTTCAAAGACTACCCAAAGAACATCACCAAAATAGTGCAGGCCAGGGGGAGTCACCTAAGACCAAGTCAGGAAGCTCTGCAAAAATGAACCTCACCTCAAAAATGAACCTCACCTCAAAAATATCTCTCATCTACTTCATTGCCAAGTCACTTGTTGGAGGGGTGTTCATCTCTGGATGAAGGGTAGACCCTGACAATTGATGCTAACATCTTAACCGACAACAGCGCTTTTTAAAAGCAAGGTCTAACTACACACCTAAAACACATCCAGTTGCTTCTTTTGTTCCATGTCTAGCTAGTGTTTAGAAATGTGTAGTCACAAGTACCAGATCACGGTGATGCCTCATATTTTCACGCATACCTTATTTCAACTAATTTATGTTCCTTTTATACCCATAAATCTAGTTCAGACTGGTTGTAAATATACAGTCTGCAAATACACTTACAACAGTGTAATTTCACCTGCTTGCTTAGGGAATTGAAGCATTTTAACACTGTTTATAAACTGATGCTTTTAAAATGGAAAAAGAATCATGAATAAAGTAAGTTCCACAGCCCTTATTTTTATTATGCTAAAGCACTGCAAACAATAACTGTATTCTGTGATGTCTTGAGAATGACAGCACTATTCAGGCCATTTTTGGAAGTTTGTACCCCATCTAAGAGTTTGAAAACAATAAAAATAGAAAATCCCCACAGACACAAAGTAAAACACACCTACCCTTCTTACTGTCACGGAAAAGCTTTTTCCACAGGCCATACAGTTCTGTACCTCATTGTCTTCTGCCCACTTTCTGTTGAGAGCTTGAGTGTGTTTGATCTATGCAGAGATGTAAAAAAAGCATCAGGCTTTTTTTAAAATGCATGTCTAATTCTCCCTACTATTCCCTATTTCCACAGCATGCACTACTCATTGTAGAATAAAAGCACCAATTCTGTCGTGATACTCAGAGCTTATATTTGCTCAGAGAGGAAACCTTTCAAGTTACAAAACTATAAGCAGATCAAATAACACAGACAGAAGTATGGCACTCACACACCAAAAACATAACACCTTAATTCACTCTAGAAAGGCAACCCACCACCAATCTGACACAAATGCGAAATTCTCCTAAGGTCCCAAACAGAGAATCAACTGGTTTAGTAGCTTCAAATCAAATTATACCTGCAATGACTGGTTTTCTCGGCCAAGTTCCTGCATGGCAGCAGTTGTATTGTCCAGCTTTTTCTTCATTTCTACAAGTTTGGCTTGAAGCTTTTCAATTTCTCCCTCACTTTTTATACATCTGAGGTAAAAAAACAAATAGCTCAAAGCATTTAAGACAATGTACACTGTGTCTCCTTTGGGCCGGTTGTCAGTCTGAGAAATTACCCCCATAAAATCCAGCCAAAAAAATCCTTGCTCTGAAAAGTTCTTGGATGCCTTGACTAGGAAAACATTCTGTTATAACCATCAGTTATAGATTATACTGCCATTGCTCTTAAGTATCTGCAGCTTACCAATACCTGGAGTTACTCCCCAAACCAGGGACAGTGCTGAATGCAGTCCCTCAACAGCAAGCCCTGATAAATACCCCTGTGCAACAGGACACTCTCACAAACCACCTGCTGCAGATCAGGTCAGACAACAGACTGAAAAGAAACCTTTTTCTTCTAGCAAGGCCACCTCCCACTGAAACTCAGGTAATTGCTGAAATCCAGATTTCAAAGGGTGTTTCTCTGCCAAGCTGTAAATGGCTACTGGATGAGTTGAACACAGCACAAGAAGGGATTGCCAAAGAAAGAGACAATTCATTTGAACTGATCCCATCCTTTCCCAAGGTCTACCGCTCAAAAACCAAATCACTGAGCTTGACAGTATCGATAAAAGTCAGCAAATAAGGACAAAGAAAGCTTCCTGTCTTACGGGTGTTTCTTCTACCCTGGAAATCACTGCATTCAGGTAATTCTCACTGCCTTGCAAGGCCTCCTGCTGCCTGAAGGAAAAGCGCTCTGCTTACCTAAGACTTAAATATAGTGTAGAGACAACAGCAGGACTGGAGAAAATAAGACTGCAGGTTTTTAGGAAGAAGAAAATGCCCCCTTTATGAACTTCAGTCTATCTAATCCAATTACACATTCAGCCTCCTAACACTGAGTAGCAGGCATACCTAGGAGTTCCTATGCAAATTCTATGTTACTCTTCCAGGCTTCTGGATGACTAGTGCATCTATTGTGCATGGGAGTCTCCGAGTGATGGAGAAGGATAGTTAGCTCAGGTAAGAGAAGCTCTCTCTGCCAGGCCTCACAAGGTTCACACAACATATGAGATGAGAAGCCACAGCATATATATACCTTAAATCTCAGAAGAACCCAATGGATTTAGAAGGCTCTTACAGATGGACATAAATCTTGGACCACAAGCACAGAGCTGTGGCTTTGGTGCTAAGTAAGATCCTGATAAGCCTGCCTTATTTTCTACAGAACAATCACAAAAAGCACAGCTGGTTCCCAAAACCCCTTGCTGTGCTTTGGCAGGAATGACAGAAGGTTTCACTCTGGAAACTGCACCCACATGCCAAGCAATAAGAACAAATATGAAATTAAATAAAGCATGACTAGAGAATACCAAATAAACTCATGCAAGTTTTCAGTGTGAGGTAATCCATTTCTCAAACTACATTTCCACATCATCATGACCACAGCTTACCTCTCCAGCAATGCTCTTCTCTCATCCTGATTATTCTGGACTGTTGCTTCCAAGACAGCATTGTCCCCACGTAAATCATCTGTCTGTTTCTCCAGTTCACTCACTCGCCTTTGACTGCTTTGCCACTCTTTCTTCATGGTAGCCAGGTTTTCATTCAGGGCTGTGACCTGCATGCTGAGCTTGGTCTCCTTTTCCTCGTGTTTCCGTTTTTCTTCTTCTTTGTCTTTTTTCTCTGTGTGCTAGGAAAACAATGGAAAAATTAAAAACAAACTTCCAAGCATTCTTTCCCTATTCCCTACATTTAATTGAGACAAAGAATCTTACTACAATAGAATCACTACTTTTAATCAACAAACTCTCCTAGACAAGGCTGTCACCTCACTGAATTTTCCTATACCATTAAATGCCTCAGAGATTTCTGATCTTGTCATTTAAAAATTCATGTAAAGCGTAACTAAAGTCAACCCATGGCTTCTTTTCTGTCCCTGGAAGAATCCAAAGGCATGTTCACAAAACTGCAGTCTCATACTCTCTAATACACTAACCAGTTTGGCTTCAATTTCCGCACATTCTTTCTTCAGCTCCTCTTCTCTCTTTTTCAGCTGATCTTTGACAGATTGATGTTTTCGTTTCTCCTGTTCCAGAGTTGAATTTGTATTATCTATTTTGCCCTGCAGTTCTAATTTCTGTTGAATCAATAGTTGATTTGCATCCTTGAGATTTGTTACCTCCTGTTAGGATACAGAGATCAAAGTTAAAGTAGCAACACTGAAAATGTAAATGAATTTCAATTCAAAACTACAGTAATCCTTTCCTAGGAGAAGACAGCAATAATTTTCAGTTTTATCACTGGAAGAAAGGATGATTTTATAGTGCAAAGCATCAGTGATTTTCATGATCAAAGATTTAAAAACTTATATTACGATCATCATTCAATTTAAAAAATAATTTTAATGCATGTTTCGGCTAAAATAGAGAGGAAGATCTGTTGAATTGTTTTTTACAGTTCCTTGATA
Organism: Origma solitaria; assembly: GCA_013397895.1. Lineage (NCBI taxonomy): Eukaryota > Metazoa > Chordata > Aves > Passeriformes > Acanthizidae > Origma > Origma solitaria. The sequence continues at coordinate 532,922 of VZRL01000886.1, read as the reverse complement.
AGATACATCCATTGTCATTTTCTAGGTACTGTTCTAAAATTTACTTCACATGGTTCTCTGGTTGCAGCCATGAAGTTAAAAACATCGTAATGGCAATGTAAAACCAAATGCTGATGGAAGAAACTTAGTTTCTACTAGTCTTAAATGTATAAAAAACTACTCTCTGTTTTAAGCAAGTAGGATGATATAAAAAATGGCTTTACTTGTTCTTCTGTAACTGAATTAAAAAATCGTGAAGCAGAATCGTTAGTTTAATTTATAGAAATTGTTTTCCTTAAAATTACACAGCCAAGTATGTAGGCACTAACAGACTAATGGGGTGGACCATTTTCCATAAATCAAAATTCACAATACAAGTTAAAACCAAACCAAGGACAATGAAGAGAACATATCCTCAGAACAAGAGGATACCCTACAGATGCATCCACTCCTTGCTAGGAGATGGGAAACAGAACATAAGTCTTTAGGAGACTTTCAGTCTGATTGCTTGTACGGAGATCAAGGAATTATTATTAAGCTGACATTGGTGTGCACACCTTTTACATCTTTATAAATTTCATTCTTTAGAATAGAGATTTCAGGAACAACAAGAATCAGTATACCTTTCCCCAATATATTTTTACCCAAGCACAGATTGCTTGAGAGAAACAAAGTACAAACTTATACCTAAAAATTACAGACCATTTTCTAAACAATGGAAAACAAAAGAACATGTAAAGGTCATAAGTTATCATGTTATTTTCTTTTTATTTATCTTTTTATAAGTGCGCTTAACAGATGCAAATATAACTACTAATAGTACATTACGGAAAACACAAACTACAGCCTTTTAGGAATGTTTGTTTTTATAGAGACTAAAACACCAGAATACTATGTAGAGTGTGGCAAGAAACAGTTCATTTTACTGAAGAATAAAAATTATTTAATTAAAGTCTCTCAACTTTTACCATTTAGTGACCTCAATTGATTGTTATGATGATGGAAGGGAGTTCCTCTCTTTTGAGGCTCCTGATACTGTTTCTTCCCCAACTGTGACTTTTTAACACATTTTAAGAAACAACACTAAGGGAGTTTCAACCCTCCCGTGCATCCTTGAGAAGTACCATATGTGCCTAGAGTATCTGGAAAATTTCACCATCGTGACTCTTTTGGACAGCTTTTCATTTCAGAATAGTCAAGCAAGGGTACGCAGAGTGAATTTACAGCGGAACTGAAGAAAATGCAGGACATACAACCCATCCTGAAGCTAAGACAAGTTATGCAGCCCACCTGGCTCAAGGATCATCACAAATCAAGACATCATTGCTGAGGAATCTTAATAAAATCTGGCTTTTGGTTCCTTTACCTGCAATACCGATATTTACAGTAACCATTTTTGCAAAGCCATTCCAGATAACATCTACTGAGACGGCACACATTTCTGATCAGATAACCAAACACATGAAGAAGGTTCAGTTTGTCTCAATGTACCTTCTCAAATTCTTGCTTGCAGGCTCTAAGCTCTTCACCCAGCTTGGCACTTTCTTTTTCAAGTGTACTCCTTATTTCCTGGAGCTCTGCCGTTTTACATTTTTCATTAGCCAAGTCTTTTTCTTTCAAAATCTTGAAGAGAAATAAAAGTGCTAGAAAAGTTGCTTCTTCCAAGTTCACAATATAAAAAACCCAACCAATCAAAAAACATCCAGGGCCCAAAAAATACTTGGTGGCTTTGTAATCATGGGGAAACAACTGCCATATATCTAGCCACAGTATGCAATGCAATTAGCAGCATGATTGCAATTTTAGATTTAAAACTAATCATGTTTTCCCACCTGTCTAGCCACAAATGTCTATAACAAATTAACAGCATATTTTGAACCAAATTCACTACAACTGGCTCTTTAAAAGTCTTTTCACCAGAGGTTCAGTAAAACTGTCACTGTTATGCACTACAACAGTGTTATGCTCTCAAATTAGAGATGTAATAAAGGGTGCCTGCAAGGGGTGGATGTGACTGTGGAGATTTCAAAAGGCAGAGGCATTTACCCTGTCATTCTGAAGATCTTGGAGCATTTTGGTCTTCTCACCCAGCTGCTGCTCTTTCTTTGATGCATCCTGCTCCAGTGTAGACTTAGCCTTCTTCAGTTCCTGAATCTGCTGATTATTGCTAGCAATTCGATTTCTGCTGGAAACTAATTCTTCTTGAGCTAAAGCAAGTTTTTCTTCTGCGGACTAATTACAAAGAGTTCTGTAAGTTATCTGCCAATATATAAGTTTCAGATACCAAACAGCCACTTAAACCTTTTCCAAGTAGAAAAATTGCTACCTAGAGTGCAACATTTAGCTTCAAATGTTCTCAGAGCATAATTTCAGAAACTTCTGGTTTACAAGGTTTCCCTAAGTAAAAGGAAACTATGCCAGCATCATTTCCAGAACAAAACCTTACTGTACATATTCCAGCTTGCATCCTTACACAGACAAAAGGTGAAAACATGCAGAAGGGCAGAGAACAAATGGTAACTCACAAAAAGAGAACGAACTTGGATTTGCTCACACAGATTTATTTTATTATCTAGGCAAATCAACTGTTCTATAACTCTAGACAGCTGTTACTTAAGAAGCAGTGAAGCAATACATTGAAGATTTAAAAAATCTTTCAATGCTATTTTTTACCAATGACTTAATAAAAGTTAGCGCTAGGACAATCGTAAAGTTTTATAAAATTCTGAAGTGAAATGTATAAGATAAAAATTATAGTATCAGGACAAAATGTTTCACAGATTCTGCTGCATAAGCATTTTAAACATAAAGTTTAAACTTCCATTCAAAATCTACAGATGATCCTTCATTTGCCTCCAACTCTCACCATTAGCTAGAAAGAGAATTTTGATTCATCTCTCTGACACAAGTCACAAAATCCAAAGAAACAATCCAAAACTTGAACCCAAAGCCAAAGCTCGTTCTGTTTGCTCACAGCAAAGTCAAACATTGGGGGTCCTTTTGAGTTAATATTCTGGAGGGTTTTTTTTTAAAACCTTCTAGCTTAGGTAAAGACTAGTTCCACTTGGAACCAACAAGAAAAAAACCAAACAAACTCATCCTCCACTTCTCCAAAATACTGGCATTTTATGGAAATTTTTAATACTATGATATAGAATGTGAGCTGAGATTAATTATTAGTAATAAGTTTATTGCTTTCAGTGCAGCAATAAAGATTTAAATTCTTTCAAGACAAACTCAATTCTTTTCGAAGTTGCTGCTTAAATATTAATCAAACCTCTTGTTGAAGGTTAGTGGTTTTAAAACTGTAAGCAGAATTTTTACTTCATTCAATTATGCACATGCTTTAGCCACTCCCATGTTGATTTAAAAGCTAATTCATTTCTGATGCCTCATGACCCTCCTTTGTAATATCTAAAATATTTTGCTTGTAGAGCCAGATCTAATTTGAAACAGCAGTGATGGAACACTGCTGATTCAACAGCATTTTCAACAATTCCCATGACTATTAAAAAGCTCACACTGGCTTTTAAAATTAATTTTCAGACAAATTACTTTATTTGTTTTCTGAGATATTAGAGTTTACTACTTAACACTTTGAAAGGTTTTGACTCAGAGTCTTTTGTAAGCAGAATAGGAGGTGCTTTTGCAGTTTCAAGGTTTCAGCAGCGTGGGTATTTCAGAAAGCAAAATCGTCCCCCTCTGCTTCATTGTGTGCAGTGGAATACCACATTTCCCTAACATTGAAGAAAGGATATGAAGTCTAGCATCATCATATAACATCTTTACAGGAAAACCCAACAGTTTCTGCAGTTTTAGAAAGAAACATAATAAAGCCACAGCTTTTATTCAAATTTGTTTCCACTAGAAGAAATGTGGTTACATCAAATTTGCTAGCACCAGACAATGAAATTTGATGAAGTGAATAGTGACACCCACACACAGTGGGTACTTCTCTCTCAACCCACCCCTCAAAGTGTCTACACTGAACAGGTTATCTCACTGTGTCTGTACCGAGGCTGAGACAAAGAACAGGCACAGAACAAAACAGGTCAATCAGTACTTATTTTTGTAAATCAAGAGAAATGCTAGGTTGACTGAAACAGAATTTAAATAAAATATTAAAAATTACAGTTTGATTCTCTACTGCTTGGGCTGTGTCAGCGCAAATCAGTGCCAACATCACAACAGGTCCTAGCAGGGTGGTAGGATCCAGATTCGTCCCACCTACACGAAGCGCACAAACAAGCATCTGAGCCTGTGTGCTCCCTGACCCCAGTCCACAAGGACCAACATTAAATTATTCACAGATGATACGCTGATCTCTCTTCACTCCCTAAGAAAAAGAGTTAGGCTGACTATATGCAACTAAGGCTCCTGACTTACAGAACTGAGGTCTGGCAAGCACGAATTTTGTTCCGGAACATTCACTGAATGTATGCTGACAGCAATGCCAATATTGGAGACAAAGAAACATTCTTTTGAAAACACAGAAGAAACCAGGACTGACTACAAAAAGCACAAATGCCAAGACTCAAGAATACTTGGCAGAGCTCAGGAGATCAGATTCACAGAAAGTATCCTCGCACTAAGTCAAAAACAAAGAAAAAAAAAAGCAGTTTGTACATTTTTATTGACTCCTCTATATCAAAAAATGCCTTTTTCACAAAAAAAAGAGTGAACATACACACACACAGATATTTGTATAAATGTGTGTGTGTTTATATACAAAAATTATTTAGTGAGATTCTTTTTTAATTACATATATCCTTTTTATATCAAAAACTACAGTTTTCACAAGCACTCAAATCCCAACCAATTTCTTTTTCCAGTCAAAAAGACAAAAATGTATGTGAAGTTACTGACAGAGGCATTTTTAAACCAAAGTATATTTGCAGTAAATAGTATCCATAAAACTATAACTACATTCCCATTTCCAATTTTATTACAGCACTTCTGTTTCCTCTGCAGGACTTTGAGCTTCAAAGGTTTCCTGCGGCCTCAGCCGCACGGTTCGGGTGCTCTGCTGTGGACGCAGGAGCACTCGGAGAGCAGTGCCCACTCTGCAGCTCTGGCCCGGGCAGCGCTGGATCCCCAACTGCAGAACTTCCCCAAGCATCTGCTCCCTTTCCAACGCCGCCTCCGCCTCCCAGCTAGAGATGAGCCCAGTGATATTCCGGACAGATGCCAGCAGATGGTGCTCTGTGTACAGCCCAGCTCCTGCCATGCCCTCCCAGGAACCGGAGCACCCTACACATGTGACCCGCACAGCTTTTCATGATCCATCCCCGCGCCTGGAACCTTGGCCCGCCTGCCCCACAGGAGAATGTTTCAATGCTGGGCTTCTGACTGCGCTGACTCGACACAGCAGTGCAGGGAGTGCATATCTCTGCTAAAAATCCTGCACTGAAAGACACCCGAGCTGACTCGGCATACAGACAAGTTTTAAAACTTCTACCACTGCTTACAAAGATGATTAAGGCCAATCTAAAGCTCAGCATACCCATTAGCTTTGGTTCGAATGAGCTACTTTTAATAAGTAACTTCCCCAAGGCAAAACATCATGCAGACAATTGATTTTGCATAGGCTGTGAAATTCTACTATGAAGTTCTTCTGACTTGAGTGGTATTTTGATATTCAGCTCTCAAGACTAACACTGACACTCTGAGGCTGTCTGAATGTGCTTTTTCTTTTGTAGTCTTCTAAGACAAGTTAAAATTGCTTCTTTAGTTTAATACTGCAATGAGGCAGCCCAGCCATGATTAGAAATCAGCTCCCTACCTTTTCCCTCTTCTACATTTTCCAGAAGAAACCAAAAAGAAGTGGTGTCAATCAGACCTCACTAATCCTAATTAATATGTTTTTTTAAAAAATGTTTAAATCAATTAAACAGCCTCCAAATTAGCACACCACTTCAGTACTTAGGACCCCAGTCTTCTTCAGGCCCTCTAGGCTCCACAGAAACTTATATAATAAATCAAGTTACCTGACTGCTCATCTTAAAAATCTTGTTTCCCCATTGCCATCACCTTACTTTACCTTCTTGCATAGAGTTCTCTCTCTCTCGCTCTCTTCTCTTGCTACCATCCCTGCCGCGTCTAAATACATGTGAGACGCCTGCTGTCCTACTTTTTACTTGCCAGAACTAGAGGTCATCAAAGTGCTCTAATAATAATACTTTTTCACAGCTATTTTTCAACAAGTGATACTTTAATGAAAACTATACCAAAAAAACCCCCAACTTATTGAGCATATCCAATGCTTTTACAGGCCACTGCATTACCAAATGGTGATTTAAATGCATAGCAGGAAATAAACTCACAGATGTATATGTGCAATAGTAACAAACTGAAAGAAAGAATACGCTTAACCCAGCACTGCTCGTTAATCATGCAGAAGGTCTTCACAATTTAATGTAGCGATTCAACCATGCTGCACCAAAAGTAAAGCTTCAATAATCTGCAGGGAAACATGGAAGGTAATCTAATACTACAGAGGACGTGTAAGTCTAATAAAAAAGTCTAATAAAAAGTTGCAGTGGCCTATAATTAAAGGAGGTATTTCTCTTTTTCTTAAAATAACCTGAGCCTGGAGTTTGGCTAGGGCTCCAAAGCTCCCATGGGCCTTTAAGGTCACAAGACCTTTATGGGTTTCAATGGTGGGGGTTGAAAGGCGCACCTTTGGAGGAAAGGGAACGATAAAATCAAAGCAGGAAGAAATGAAATCTAAGCAGTCACCACAAGCTCCCTTTATACATAACAAAGCAAACAGAAGCTGACATCTAAAGCAGATCAGATGATCTGTCTTCCCAAAGCATCTATGTCTCTCATAAACTTCAGAAGAGCCTAGAACAACAGCGTTGGACATGGACAAACCTGCAGTGGGATTCATCTGGAGAGAAAAGTGCCTAAGCTACAAATCGTGCCAGAAGACAGCCAGTCTCTGCAGCACAGTATGTCCTGGGACTAACTCAAGCATTGGCTTAGTACTGACATGAAGGAGAAGGCCAGAAAAAAAGGCCAAAAAACACCTTTGCTGACTGGCTCAACTCTCAGCAATGCCTCGTTGAAGGCACTGCACACTAATACAAAACCAGGTAACTTCAGTTTAAGAATAGCAAAAACTTCACAGACTAAATTCTGGCACTTTTATTCCAGGTAGGTCCCTAAGCCTACTGTTCCTCTTGGTTTGACATCTCTCAACATCTACAATCAGCCAGAAATATTCTAGTTAAATCATCTAGAAGATAGCAGTTACTCACATGCTGACAGACCTTGCCCTAATTAGCGATGCTATTTAAATTGCTTGCAAGCTACAGTATATAACAAGAAAAAGCAACATGAAAAAATAACTCTTCAATGGATATAAAACTAAACCACCTTCACTTTGCTGCTGCAAAAATGCAAGGGTATTTCAGGTAAACTCGCAAGTAAGTTTGGCTTTAAATCAGTTTCAGGATATCCTTTGTCTCAGGGGAAGGGATTAAACAGCACTAAATTCTATATATAGCAAGAGTTTTTTTTCACTTATACAGTTCTTGCATTGTTTCTTGGTCTTCAAAATAGATATTAACATCTGCTAAGTCACATACGACATTAAAATCACTGCAAGTACCTTAAGGTCTTGCCTGGTTGCCAGCAGCTCAGACTCTTTCCCATAAAGGTCCAGCTGCAGCTTCTCCATGTTTTCTTTATGTTTGTCATGGGTCTTCTGCAAGTCTGCTAGCTTGCCTTTCTCTGCTTGAAGTTCCTGTGCTGACAAAATAGACTGCTGTTGTAGTTTATTCTCCAGCTCTGCCTGAAACATAAGCACAGAAAGTTTTAGTTAAAGTAACAGACAGTTAACTTAAGCATTTCAATAAAATGCATTTCTACTGCAAGAAGAGAATTTTATTCTCTTATGAAATAGCAGTTCAGTAACCTGATACTTGTGATTTTACAGTAATATTTTATAACTACTTTAACAACAAAATTTAATTCACGACAAAAGACTAAGTGAAACACAATAAGACCAAACATTAAAAATTGGAATAATGTTTCCAAGTGTGCTGGTTTTGGCTAAGGTATAATTTTCTTCGTAGTAGCTAGTATGGGGGCTGTGTTTTGAATTTGCAGTGGGAACAGTGTTGTTGTCACAAGGATGTTTTAGCTACTGTTTAGCAGCGTTCACACAGAGTCAAGGCCTTTCCTGCTTCTCACACCACCCCACCAGCAAGAAATCTGGAGGTGCACAAGAATCTGGAGAGGGCACAGCCAGGACAGCTGATCCCAGTGACCAAAGGGTTATTCTATACCTTATGACATCATGTTCAGCATATGAAGCTGGAGGAAGAAGAAACTGGAGGGAGTTTGGAGTGATGGTGTTTGTCTTCCCAAGTCACCAAGCAGTTCTGTGGTGCTGAGTTGATGGCTTAAACCACCACACCAAAAATAAATGTTTCCACAGAATGTCTAAAGCACAAATATGACCATGTAGCATATGGCAGCCAAAACTGGAGCCACATTTAACAGTGCATGGCACAGAGCACATAATTCCCTAATGTTGTAAGACATTTGAACTCTTTCCATTATGGTTTATGAGTTTCATACTGTCAGTCGGATAAATTCTTTTGGTATAATATGAGAAGACTTGGTTTAAAACTGCCATGGACATTTTAAAAAATACTAAAAATACTCTCATGAAACTCTACTGCTTTACAAGAAAATGGCAGCTCTTGCCTTGCTCCTGAAGGAAAAAACGCACATTCAATATAGCTTATTTTATCACTTTATTAAAATTCAATTCCTATGGAATTCATATTTCAGCACTGGCTCTTTCCATTATTGCCATTAATGTTGTTGTTTCTATCTCCAACAGCATCTGAAGACCTCACTTCCACATTCTGACCTTGTCATTTCCAACAAAACTACAGCAAACAGAGTTTATCACAAAGTTATTGACATAAAGGCTTCAGTATTTATCAGAGGAATTTACATTCATTTTCTTATAGGAGTAAGAAAGAACAGCCTTACCTTTTCTAAAAGGGCAGTTTTTAATTCAGCTTGCAATGTCTCACTATGTTTTTTCTTCTGCTCAAAAGATTCCTTTAACTCTCTCAGCTTTCCCTGGAGATGTTGCTCACTTTTTTCTTTGTCCTTCAGGAGACCCTGGATTTCCAATACTTGTGCTCGTGCTGCATCAAGGTCTATCGATAACTGCTTAGAAATCTGTATTCAAAAATATTAAATAACTGTATATAATTTTAATTTAAATCGCTATTTGTGCATGCTGTTCATAGAGTCAGGCCATGCCACAATGCCACTGCTGTTTCAGAGCAATGTGGTTGAACACTGGCAAGCAGATTTTAAGAACTACCATGAAACATTAAAATAATCTGCTATTTCAAATTTACTATCCAGAGACCAACAGCAGTCTTTTTTATCCATTCTAAACTAAGATCAGGCAACTTTTCTCACACCAGCAGTGGTTTGGGCTCTCCTGCTGCCAACTGTAGCATATACCAAGCTCATCTTTCTGTATTTTCCACTGAGCACCACAGCACTTCTGCTGAATGAGCGAGGAGCCAGGGAGTAGCAGCAGTAGTTACAGGGCAATTACCATCACACCTGCAGACCCCCAAACCTCTTTCAGACAGTAAGTGTCCATCACAATCTATCAAACTATGTCCACTGATCAAATCTTTTCTGATTCCTTTAGGGAGCAGAAGACGCCTTGGGTAAAGAAACCCATGAAAGCAGACTCGTCCTTCAGGCTGCCAGCTGCACGGCATGGTCTGAATGCTCATCTTTGAAAAAGAAGTACATTTGGTCCTTATGTAGTCACAAGCAAGTGAACTACACAAGTTTGAAAAAGCAATTCAATCCTTGAAGGACACCTGAAAATGTCCTGTCAACTACACTGAGAACATACTGAATAAGCCTGAGAATAAATTAGATCTAAGGATATGAAATAATAACTTTTATTGCAAGGAAGTACAAAAGAAAATGGGGACACAGTAACATCAAGTAACAGTTTCACTAATGAAAAAGCCTGAAGGACTAAAATCCCCTGCTAAGGTATGTGGGGCACAGAAAACTAAGACTAAAACCTATATTTTAAAGCTTCATATTACCATCTAGGAAACTTTTAGTATCACCTTATTTCAATGCCAAATATAGGCTACAATTTGAGAACTAAAGCATCTTTATCTCTCATCAGTCCCAGCAGGGGAGACTGAAAATCAATCTTTTAAACATTTATTACTATTGGGTTTTAGATTTTTGAAACTAAGTGGACAACCTACCCCCTCTTTTTTTTCCAGTGAGTTTTTCAATTCATTCCTCTCTTTAGCTACAGACTCTGTTTGTATCTGAAGCTGGTGTTTCAATTCTTGGCAAGATTTTTCCTAAAAAACATCAGACAAGAAATATTCCTGTTAGCTTCTAAAAGACCAAGTACCAAGTATTCTTGCAGGATCTACGGATTCTTAAAAAATAACGCTTTCATTTTCGTGAAAAATCTTACCTTCTCAGCTGCAGACCTTTTCAGCACAAAACCTCTCAAAACTTAAGAAGCAAATCTAAGCCGAACACATCTGATGCCCTGTGCTAATAAACTCAACTGGGTGGCAGAGTTTTTCTGATTAGGGATAGTCTCCATCTGAAGCTGTGGTTGGCAGCCCTTCTCCTTCTCGCAGGACACGGTGGGCTCATTAGTCTAATCAGGATCTAAAATTTCTTCATGTTCTAAAACTCACAAGCAAGTACATTTGCAGACTTCCATGCATATGCAACTATATGTGAAGCCAAATACTATGTATTTCAGACAGTGGAAAGTGTCCAAAAGACTAAAGAATTAGAAGCAGAATCTGGACTGACATCTTTAAGTCTAAATTGGGGAGAAAATCCTTCAAGTTTCTAGGAGTAATAGATCTTTAAACAGCAGTAACTAAGGAAAGCAAACAAAAGGGCTTTTCTTTAAAAGGTGAATGAATGAAAGAAAAATGTTCTTTTGAACTAGGAGCCTATTTTTTTTTTAGATCAGAATAAAAGCAGCTCTGACTGGGTTCTGGAAAATGGTGACATACAAGATGAGAAGGGTATGAGAAAGACACCCTTTGCCATGTCTGAGACAAGGGTGTCAGAACAACTGTATCTATAAAATATTCATATAGTACGCATTCATATTACCAAGGCAGAAGAGGTAAGCAAAAGGTATATTTTAACCACAGTAATAGTTTACTCTCTTTACCAAAATAGATTGCTCTGGTGATCAAGCACTTGTTGTACTGCCACTTATAAGACTTCTCTGAAACTCAAACAGTTCTAGTACTCCACTAATACCTTAAGCTAGGCATTCCCCAAATGACAGATGATGTTACTCTCTCTGCCTGCAGTATGAGCTTTCCAGCTTGTCCACACAAGTTCACAGGAAGTTCTACATACGAAAACTTCAGAAAGGAAATTAAAATGGCCTCAGAAAAATAAGTTCTTCAATACAATGTCATTCTAGCAAAGGTTCTATAACTTTGTGTTGTTATAATACAGCTGATGTACTTTTTAAAGGGGGATATCTGATGGATTTCGCATCAAATTGTTTCATCACTTGTCTCTATTTAGTTTCTTCACTGTGTTACAGGCGTGCAGCAAGAAGAAAATATCCTGTCATGTAATATGATTGACGTTTACTACTGTAAATATCCAGGCAAAAATTGAAGGTGGGAACGTGTTTGAACTACCAAAAACCAGTTTGGTTTTCCTTACAGTAACTAATTTTCAGGTATTGTCATCATATATGCACTGTTTTCAGACAGAAAGCAAAGTCATTTTATCAGACTGTATTACACCAAACTTAATGCCTAATTAAAGCATCTACTAACCATTTCTGCCATAGCTGCTTTTCCTTTTTTAATTTCATTTTCTAATTCCTCCTTTCTTTTTTTGAAGGATTCAGAGCTTTTTGAGAGCTTATCTTTGGTATCTGTAAGGTCCTTTAAGAGAGTATCCTTCTCTAATTTCACTTGTTGCAGCTCTGATGCGGCTGCTTGCATTTTACAGCCAAGTTCCTTGAGCTGTTTACTTGTATCTTGATTTGACTTCTCAAGGTTTTGTTTGAGACTGGCTTTTTCTGCCTCCTGCTTTGAAATTTGTTGGTTTGCTTGGTCAAGAGCTTCAGATTTCTTCTGCAAATCCAATTTAGCATTAGTCATCCTGCAAATACAAAAAGATAAAACATACTTTTTAAAAGTTATTTTTCACAGGTTTTTTGTGTCATCAAATATCTCTATTTTCATCCATGGGCATTATGTCTCTCCAGTGAAGATGAAACAGAAACTCTAGAAACTAGTTTTGATATGGTTCTTTCTTCTTCAGCTATATTGAACAGAAACTACCCCTTTGCTGCTTATGCATAAATCGTAAATTTGTATTTGAAAGAAGTTACAGAGCTATGGATATTTAAAGATGGACCTCATTACATCAAACTGTTCGGATATTTAGCTGACAACAAGCACAGTGAAAAAACTGAAGAAGTGTAGTGAATCACAGCAGTGACTCCCGTGAGACAACATGGCAGATGGAGTGAAAGACAACAGGTGGGATGCAACTCAGTTTTTGTAGCAGAGGGGATACAGCACTTATCTATGACTTTAATCACAGGAGAGAAGTGGAAAATTTCATCTCTAGTCCAAACTGCTCCAGTTTTAGGTCTGACTTTGAAAAGTACTATAACACAGGAAATGCGTACGCTTCTCTTGCTGCTTCCAGTTGTTTACTCAGTTCTGCTGTTCGGAGGTCTAATTCCGTAGTCTGTTGTCGCTGTTGCTGTAATTCCTGAAGAGCTTGTTCTTTACTTGCTTTAGCATCAAGAATGTCACCTTCAAGTTTCTGAGAGAGAAAAATAAAAAGTTTGAGCCATCAGAATACAACCAACAAAATAAAAATAGCAATAAAATGCGAAGTCATCTAGTCTGTGAGTAGCATTTACTGTAGAAAGCAGTCACAACTCCCATATATCATCTACCAGTTTCATTACTTATCTTTCACTATTTACTTCCTGCCAATTGTCTGTCCCTACAGAATTGAACTATTTTGGTAAAACATTCTGAAATCATCTTTAAATTAAAGGCCAAGCAGGCATTTTACTGCAAAGCAATAGATAAAAAGCTTTACAGCAAAAGCAAAGATACGAACTACAGCTGTGAAGAAATCCTATGCTTGCCTGGAAGAGGTTTTTCCTGTATTTTTTTCCAAAGGTACTTGTTCACTCACATGGAGTATAAAGAACATAGGAACCTTCAGCAAATGGGCACTGTTTAGACTCTTCAACATACTGGCTGTTTTACAGGCACTATTGCTTTCACACATTGGCCATAAAACAAAGTGGCTGAGTTTCTTAAAAAAAAAAAATTCCTGAGGGCTTTTTGTTTTCTGGTTTTTTCCTACTTTTTTAAATGCCACACATTCAACTGGAATAATTTCAAAGAATGCTGATGATGCCAAGATTCTACATAGAATCGCATTCCTGATGAGAGCATCAACAACCCTGGTCAGCTTCATACTTCAGCTACCAGGAACCTCATAAAATAATATGCAAGCAAGCTCTGTATGTCTCCCAAGCATTTGTGTCTGTTGGCTACTTGTGAAACTTCAGCAAAAGAATGAAAAATAAAAACATAAATCAAAGTAGGCAGGGGAAAAAAGCATCCAAAAGAAGAGATGGAAGAATAAAATACTTATGCTGATAATGAAATGCATGACAGCTTTATTTTTTAATAGCATTGGATTTAAAATTTCATACAGGGAAAACAATCTTCGTTCTCTTCTACAGAGCACATAAGCTAGGAAAAAACCCAACTCAGTCCTGAGTGCAAAGACTACTAACCTCCATCAAAACAGACAGACAACACTGCAAAACCAGTTCTGCATTGCTCCCATAATCCCTGTATCATATGCTTTAGTGTGTTACGAGTTTTGACTATCAAGAAATTTTAACAAATACTGTACAAAGGTCAAAGCCCAAATTTTAAAGCTCTCAAGCATTAGGACTAATCCATATCCTTACCTGAAAATACTAGTATAGAAAAAGACAAAAAGGTTCTGCAAACCCTCTGCCAGAATTATGTGCACTTTAAAATAAAAACTGGTTTTCAGAACTGCAATGCAAAACTCCAGAACAAGTTAAAAGATAAAACAGTGATAAATAAAACTTGCTAAAAAGCCTACTGAAAGGCTTCAGAAATAAATTAAACCAGACAGGTGGTGTTAAACAGGGCTAGCCAATGTAAAACACATTCCCTGCTACCACTTGTGTTTACGTTCGAACTTGAAAACTCTAATTTTGGGACATATTCAGGTTCCCTCACATACCAATTCCCAGGTAGCACAGAGACTGATAGAAGAACACATCCAGGAACAGGACAGTATAGTGGCAATGACATAGGCCTATCTTCTTAATGGGATATATTAGCATGGAAGAAACAAACAGGATTAAATGGTGAATCAGGAAACATTAGTGAGAAAGAAAACCCACACACTGAAAGAAGGATATTGACATAATCCTTCCCCCATAGTATGAGCACCGCTTTTATCACGTGCTACCAAACAGCAGAGGTCAGTTTCTGTAAGTTCAGATACTGTGTTCAATACAAACCTTAAGCTGTCCCTCTAGTTCTTCAGTTTTTTGTTCTAAAGAAAGGCATTTTTCTTTGTACTCTTTAAGACTGGCTTCCAGCTGAGTACAGTATTCCTGCTTGTCATTCAGCTTAGCTGTAACCTGATCCAACTGAGCGCTGACCTTATTTAACTCCTGAGTAAAATAAAAATACAAGGGTTGTTACTTTTTAAATAACATCAAAAATTACTAATGTCATATATGTTTTAAATGGTCTAATGTGTTCAAATTAAAAAGGAAAATAGTGTTTATTTTTTGTTCTGAGGGGCAGGAAATGGAAAGGCGAAACACAAACACATGCACAAATTCTGTTTCACTGACAAAAATTCTTTTAAAGCCTAAATATTCCTCTCAAAATTACAGATCTGGGTTAAATGTTAACAAAGGTTTCAAGGTGTAAATGGAAGAGGAACTGTAGGCAATAAAGGCACTAGATCCTCAAGTTAATACAGCAGTAACTAGAAAATAACGTTACAAAACCTTAGATAAAATTTTTGATGTCTTTGTCATTAAATCAACCACCAAAGAGGAAAGCCAATAACATGGAATTGCTCAGTTCTCTACATACCAGAGATGATTTCAAAACATTTTGTTCAACACAAAATAAATAAATTCTGCAAGAGACATGAACACATTCACCTAGTAACCATTATGATGACAGCTACATCAAAGTTCACTGGTCTCCAACCAAGCTGGTGCATTTAGTTATTAATTATTTAATGGTGGCAAAAAGTTGTCCCATTTACAGCAACTAATTACATTCCCATGCTACAAAATGGTGCTATATTAACATCTGCTCGATGTTTCCACAAAGACAACAGCAGCACTGATTTTAACAACGTAAATATTTGATTCAATACAGGTAAAATGCTACATTAAGATTAAAGTGCATTGAAAAACATGCAATTTTAACACCAGCTTTTTGAGTTTTTGTGTCAGCTGGCACACAGAGAAATTATTTCTGAATACTGGCAGCTGATGGGGAATTTATCTGAGTCAGCAATGAGAGTTAAAAGCTTTCACTTCTACTGAGTGCATTTTACAATCTTTTCTTCATAGCATACAAATGGGAATTGAATAACACCTCCAGAACTCCTAAGGAAAGCTTAGATTCTGAATGATAACCCTACAGCAAGAAGTGGACTCCCAAGTAAATTCCTTCCACTGCAAAATATATCTGGTCCGAATAACAGCAAAAGGAAATTAATGCATATCACATGGTTAAAATATCTTGAATTATCATTTCCCAATGCATATTCATATATTTATTGAGTCTGTAAACAGACTATTCTTAGGTTTTTAATCTGTTTTTAGGTAACATAAAAAATTTGTATGTCACTTAATACCTGTTGCTTATCTTGCAGCGCATGCTGGGCAGTGTCCAGATGGTTCTGTAGATCTGCTCTTTGAGCAGCTTTTGATGCTTCTGCTGAAAGTAGCAACTCAGTCTTTGCCTTCACCTGAAAGACACATTGTGTTTTGCTGAAACATCTATTTTTCCATAGTTCATTTTAATTTCTTTATAGCTATCAGTAACTTTAACAGTAAAATCAGCAGTATTCATGTGTTAGTGTACGTATCGCGTAGAAAAATGCACCTTTTCCCCAATGGCAAATCACAACCAGAATTTTTCATAACTATAAAATGCAGAGATCTATTACCTGCACATCAAGTTGTGACACTTTCTCTTTACTTTCATTTAGCTGACTGGTTAGTTCAGTGATGTTTGTTTCCAGGGAAAGTACACGATCTTGAGCAGCTCTTAGGTGTGCCTTTTGTTCCTGCACTTGCTCATGCAAATTCTCTTGGGCTTGTTTATGACTTTCTGATTGATTCTTCAGCTTCTCTGTCAGCTGAGTTACCTGCAGTGGAAGAAGAAAAGAATGTGAGAAGGCAACAGCAGCATGTCAAAGGAAGTAAAAACTTAATTTTAATGTGTCTTGTTATGGCTCTGGAGACTCAATGCTATCACATTTCTTTTCCTGAACTATTACAGTAAAGCCATATTGTATACAACACAAGAGTTTAAATAGGATACTAGCTGAAAACAGAAGCAAAAGGGAATTGTCAATTTGGCCTTAATGTAACAGAAACAAAATACTAAGGAGACAACAGATGCAGGCTAAACTGAATTTTGGTGTTGAAAGCAGGAATTAAACCTCTTTTTCAAATGAGTGAAAGAAATATATTTATATATCTAATAACTATTTTTAAGTACATATTGCTAGTATATGTACAAACAAAACACACAGGAATTCCTTTCCCTATGCTGATAGCATGGAAGTGACCAAAACACAAGTCCTGTGAAATTTACAGTAAGATCTTTAAAGTAAGTATTAAGGAACAGAACATTATAGAAAAGATTAGTGTCATATCTGATGAGAGAGAAAAACATAAAGGAAACAAGATTCAATAACGAGAATGAACGCAAAGAAACAGATCTTGAAGTTCTTACCTGTATTTGTAATGCATGGTTTTTTTCTTGTAGTTGGTTAAGAACTGCAGTTTCTCCTTCACCAGCTTGGATTTTTGCATATAAGTCCTCCCTTTCCTTTTCTAGCAGAGAGATGTTTTCCTTGCTTTTTTGAAGCAAAGCTTCAAGATTCTGAATTTTTTGATCCTTATCTCCAATTTGTCGTAGTACTTGCTCCAGATCATTCTAGAAAAGAACGTAACAGTATCCTTAATTATAAGGACCTTAAAATTGAGGCCTAATGCATAAAATGTTGGATATATTTTTAAGCACTTTCCATACATTCTATTCTAGATTTGTAAGTTAATTTATTGAAACTAATATAACTCCTGCAAGTCACTCTTACAGAGAAAAGGTATTCAGAATAATGAAATCCTGAAATACATTTTCACATGAGGATACATAACTACGTTACCTGGGCTTCTCGTAGTTTTGCTGTTGTATTTTGCTGAAGTGTCTGCTGTTCCTGGTGCTGCTGCTTTGCCTTTTCTAATTGATGTTGCAATTCTGTGGAATTTGCTGCTTTTTCCTTTAGCTGAAAAAAAACCACAACCAAATACCAAACAAACCAGACTAATGAGTGGAAAAAGCACCACTCAGTATGCCAATTGTACTCAATGTTCACTCTAAAAGACTTTAGTGTAAACATGAATATTTGAAAACTTGTTTAAAAATTAAAATCTGTAATGCTAGCTAAATGACCAAAATCTAATCAAAGCATTCATTACTATTAATAGGTGAGATTCTATGTCACCAGCAAGAATTATAAAACAATCATCAGATGCATGTAATTTAGCTCTCAAAAAATCTAAAACATAAGAAATTTTTAGTATGTTTTCTGCAATTGTTGTTAAGATGTAACATGACTGATAATACAGATACCTGTAAAACAACATTATTATTACTATTTTTGGCAATTTCAGTAGCAACTGTCAGTCATTATTTTAGTAGCAATTTCAGTTTAGCAGTCTCTCCACTTCTATACTAGCCAAGGCTTTGCAAATTAGCTACAGAAAAGTTTAAAGCTTTGACAACATACCACTCAGATATTTGGTCAATCCCCATACAGCCAGCAGAAAATCAGCAACATATACAAGATACTCATTAAAACAAATAAAAATTAATAAAACAAGCATTTTCCGCCCATCCAACCCACACAGATTATTAACTATCAATGACCTGTTGTGCCATGTTCACTTCTTCTTCATGTAGGGCTTATCTTACAAAAATACCTACGCACAAAACTACCCATATGGGCCTCTGTGCACCTAAATAATTTTTTTGTAAGACCCATAGGCAAAGCTTTTAAGTGCAAAATGCACAACTTTTGTTCATTTGTTAAGCACCTCAAACACACACACATCTGATGAGCATTTAGCGTTACAAAAATCTGTAAAGACAAGCAGCATCTAAGCAGATTTTGATAATATCACTGTAACACTTTGATAGTATTAGTCAAAAGAAATTCCCATGAGGACAAACTTTATAAACTGCAACATCCAAGTGTGTGTACAGACATACCACCACAACCAGAACAAACTACAGAATCGGCATAAAAACCCCTACCTGTTCTTCAGCACGAGAAAGTTTTAATTGTAGGTCAGCCACCTGCTGCTCTTTGTCCATCAGTTTCTCACTGGACAGCTGCCTCTGTTCCTTAAGCCGCCCATGCGCTTCCCCTAACTGGCGCTCTGTTTCTAGAAGTTTACTGTGCAACTGCAAAAGAGAGTCATCCACTTTTTCAGTCATTCTCTAGCCAACAGTGATATAGACTCATTTTGTGCAATGTTTACCCAAAGTTTTTATAACCCAGAGCAAAACAACTACATGACCTTCTGAAGTCATGTACGTACCTCATACACCTCAGAAGAAACCCAAACCATGTTAAAAAACATCATCAACTGCACAAGCAAGAAGAGATATTCAAAAAAATGGGTTGGAAGAACCCAGAAAAATCTTCATTTATCTACAGAAGCCTTTCAAAAGAAATTACAAAGATTTAACAGAAAGAGGGTGATCCTTCAAAGACATAATAACTATCATGTAAAATAGTGATGCTTTTGAGCCATCTCGGCTTATCCAGCTCGCACACTCACTCCTGCAGATCCAGTGGCTGAAGCACCCTGCCTTTACCTGCTCCACTGCCTCCCACAATACACTGTTCTGCACTGCCAGAATATTAAAAGTGTAATTTTTAGCTTGAGTTGGCTACATCAATGGCATTCGTTCTCTGCAGAGTAGAGATACAAGAACCATCAGTGTAGGGTACTCAGTAACTTCGGTGGCTTACAGGGCAGTACCTTCCAGCAGCAAAGAGTCAGTCATCAAAAGCAGTACTGCACCATCTTCAAAGTGCCAGGATAGCCTTTTACAATTCACTGTTCTGAAAAGCTCTCTTCATAAAATCAGCTTATTCTACTTGGAACTGCCACTATAGCTCCTGGGTTGCCTCCTGCCTATTTCTACACGAACACATTGAAGGACACACAAAGGACATTTTAACTCAATGCAAAACCAGAGAATGGATCAGACCTTGCAGCACAGCAAGAACTTTCCAAAGGTTGTGGAAAGCTATGAATGAAGCTTGCTCCCCAATGAATTTATGTCCAAGACCCTTGAACCATTCAGCTTTTAACTCCAGGTCCTCCCTTCAATACCTCTAAACCTTCCTCATGATTTTCTTAAATCCCTACTAATACCTAAGCAAAAGACAGACCAATTGTATTGTTCACTGCAAGCAACCACTTTCTGACCAGCTGGCTGCCTAGCAGAGCAGAAAAAGGAACAGTGGTTGTGACACCATTAGACTTTCCACCCAGGCTTTAAGGGAGGTGAGGCCACCCTCCTGTCTATTTACACAAGAATTTAACACTGAAGAACTTAACGCTGAAGTCCTTTGGGCCATCTGTCAAAAACTGGCTCCAACACTGAAGTTTAAAGGGTTTGGAGACCAGGAAATAAATGTATCCATGCTTTACCTTCTTAGAAAATCAAGCTAAATTATCTGTCCACAACCATAAAAACTGTGAGTGAAAAGTTGTTTGGTATGAGGCTAAAATGCTGATTGCTAACCACGACTGTACAGTCAAGAAAGAGGTAGGAGAAGAGGGAGGACAGGGTGAGGAAAGAGACCATAATCTCTCCTCCAGTAATGAGGAACATTTGTCTTTTCTTGCAGGATCACCAAATTATAAGTATTTCCTCTTCACTAAAAATACAAACAAGAAATTTAGGAAAAATAATCTATTGAAGAAAGGGTGCAACAAGATAACTATTGTAACTATTCATGGCTATGTTGATACTGGGAGAAAGTATTTGGAAAGAAGAAAATCAGTAAACAATATTTTACACAAGTTACTTTTATTACAGGCATGGTTAAGTATTTTTGAAGAACTTTAAGATGGCTTTTAAGTAAACAGAACCATAAAATCCAGGATTAACCTATCCTACAGCATGCAAAAAAATCATGAAAAAATACCTATATTTTAAAAGATACAATCAAGTAGATTCAAATTTTCTCAGCAGAATTTATTAGCATTTAACATTTCTTCAAAACTGAAGGAATCCATACTTTCTTGTGTTACCCTCTTCCTAATGCCATGCTAGAATCAACACCATCATTGAAGTTTCTTCCATTAAAAAGATCGCTTCTTCCACATCACCCAAATTCTAAAATATACAAACTTAACCAGACTTACACCCATTAAAACGAATTTTGAGAACATGACAAGGACTCTTAGAAATGTGATTTGACTGAACAACTATACACATACCTCCACAAACAGAATTGTGTCAATGTAAACTATTGGACTACAAGCATAAAAAGGAAATTCCAATGAAATACCAAGTGAATAAAGATGAGAAATGTACTCTTTTCATTACAACAGTAACTGAACTCTTCTCTGAAGGAAGAGGAAGGAAGAAATGTTTATGTTTGGCTTTTATTTTATTTTATACCAGGTAGAAAGGGTTTTTTTCCTCCAGTATTCTTTTACTATACAATTCTAAAACACATCCTGAAGTCCAGTGGCTTGTTGAAGATTTCTTGCTTAGGTTATCTTCCTTCCCAATGGTATCACCAGAGAACGTGTCATGTCTCCATTTCCTTTCATAGGAATTTATTCAGCAATGCTTTACTCACCTTCCTTCTCCTTCATTATCCCACCCCAAAAATCCTTTCTGAAAACTCCCTCTCAGGCTGAAGACAGATTTCAGCTCAACCTCTTGGCTATGCTTCTGAGGTTTCATACATGCCGCCTAGGCAGACTGAGGCAGTTTTACCAAATGCGGATTCCTATGCAGATAAATAATATAATTATCTCCTCTTGCCCTGACAGAAGACTGATGGGAGACGGAAAGACATTCTGGCGATGCAATATACACATAAAGTTTCACCAAGTCACAGCTCTTCCAAGGTAAACTATACACCCAGAGCTTGCAACTTGATCTCTTTCAGACTTGACAGAAGGTTGAAAACTGAGAAACACTCACTTTAAAATAAATAAGCTTTAGCAAGATTAAAATTAAGTATGTCATACTAATTAAGGTATTTCTTACATTGTAGGATTGGGCATGATTACTGATACACAAATATTTCTCCACTCTAACATATCACTCTCCAAGAAAGATATACTAGATGAAACTGAATTCAACCAGCCTCAAGTTTCAAAATGCTCAATGTTATATGGAAGTCCTACTTCTCTAAGTCATTGGACTCAGCAGAATAATAGGTTCTGGAGGGGTGGATGTATGCTCTGGTGTGAGTGTTCTCACAGCTATGAGCAACATACAGAGAAGTTGTTCGCGGAGAAACACTAAGGAAGCAAGACTTCACATCACCCTGGCTTTTCACACTAAGTATTCCCTACTATATTCACAACTCAATCTTAGAGGAAATCGAGCACTGCTCAGTTCTAATGCAAAACCAAGACTCACTTTTCTCGTATTTCCTATAGAGTAGTAAAATATAAGTGCTGGTTTATCACGCTCCTTCAAATAAGGAAATGTAAATGTTATGTGCATGAGAAGTATGCATGTACAGTTTAAAAAACCTTAATGGGATGGTTTTAAGGAACCATTCAAATACGATGGTTTAGGAGGCTTAAGGAAACTTACCTGACTGAGCTCGCTTTGTAGTTGCAGGCCATGCTGCTCTTTTTCCTCCCTCTGCTGCTGGAGCTGTTTACATTCTGCCTTGAGATGCTGGTACTTTGTCTCCACTTCGGACAACTCTTCTTTAAGTTTCTGGCTTGCTTCTCCCTTTTCACCTAGCTCTGTCTGTAATCTCTGTATTGAGGCTTCAGATGTAGACAGCTTTGCCTGAAGCTGTTGGCAGTCCAAGTCCTTCTGGTGAAAACTTGCCTGCACATTCTTCTTACTTACAGATACTTCATTGTGTTTTTCTTCCAGCTGGGTGTAGTCCTGTTCTTTCTTCAGTAGCTTCTCAGTCAGACTCTATGAAGAGAGTTACACAGCAATTCAAGTATAATTCTGCTTGCAGCTGTTCAAAGTATTGTACAAATTTCTTTCTTTGTGTTGATGCTGAACAGTGAAGAACTTGTACAGAAACATTACTAAAGAAAATATTAACCTGTATCTTGTATTACACATGTTGATTCTAGAACCCATACAGAACACATTTTTAACTGGAAATACTGTTTTTCATATTCTCACATAAATTCACTCCCTCTGAGAACACTACACAAATTCTGTTTCTGTATCTTGAAAAAATATTGTTTTTCCTGAATGTTCAAATTAACTTTATTACAACTGCAATTGCTTGGGGAAAAGTTAAAAGGTTTTCCACACTAGCTATCTTCCGGGCTACAGGTCCTTACTGGCCTCTGTAAGGCAGGCCAAGCCCCATAATTACAATGCTTTAAAAATAATGAAAAGACAGTTCCTGCTGGTCTCAGAGAACTGAGAACTGATCTTATACATATATACTCATATATTTATATATACATCTGTTCTTCTCAGTATAGCTCCTGAAAATACAAGAAACAGCTTTCTTGTTTGAGGTTGTACATGACCTTGAAAAACTTTGCATCAACGCACAGAAACATCTTCCCACATCACAAATGGATCATAAATCAATGTTCCTATCAAATATATTATATTCTATATATTCTACATATAATATATTCAATCATGAATTAATGTCTCCTCCCTCCTCCCCGACAAGTTCTTCAAGGATGGCAAACTGCTCAAAGTGGAAGCAATTTCTGTTATTGGGAGCTAGTCTTCCCTTTTCCAATTCTAGGTCCAACTCCTCCAGGGCCAAGATTCCTTAGCTAGCATATCATTCTTATGGATACCACCTTTCAAAAAGCTGCATAAAGATATGGCTGTAAACTGCTTTAAGTCACTAAAACTGAAAGAGGAAAAGGAGCTCACTGCCACTTTTCCCTATTCCTCAGGTGGTGTTTGGCATTAACCTGACACAGCAGAGGACTCTCTCTTAATGTGTGGTTATCTTATGCATGAATCTGTTTCGGTCCACACTGTTAATGCAATACCAATATATTCAGGAAAAGGCTCTATACTGTATAGCAACACTTCTGCCAAAAGCTTGATTCATTGTTGCTGGTCTGTGGAAAATTACAGCATGCCAATTCTCACCATCTCAGTTCCACACCTGATTCAGTGAGCCAAACAGAGAGTCATTCTGCTAAAGGTAGTTTCATTTTTCAAATTTTAATTGCACCTTCTTATATTCTTTGCAAATGCTGCATTAATATTAGATTACATTAAATACACTCTGTTTGGTCCCTGTCCTTTCCTATTTTCCAAGGCTGACAAGGCTGCTGGTAAATACATGTATGTAATGTCCAGTGCATACACAATGTTACATAAACACAGTTCAGACACAATGCTACATGCAACATAAAGTAGCATACATCTTTCTCCTTGTTTCCTTTCGCCTTTTACCTCCATTTTTACCCCTACAATACATGATTTCTAAGTGCAAATACAAAATGCAGCAAGCTCAAACAGCTCTGATAACAGCTCTCAAAGAATATAAGTTGAAAAGTTTCTGGAATTTGTTTCTATTTTCTACTATTCATTATGCAAATTAATGGCCTGAAAAATACGACAAAAAGTACAATCTAAAAGCTAAGAAACTGGAAAACCACTTTTAATGTGTGAAATGGCAATACTGCTTACTGATAGGTAAGCATAAACTGCAGCAATTAGAAATTTGCAATCATAACACCACAAAAAATTTCAATTGTAGCATATGATGATCATCAAAATATAGTGTTTGCTTGCACATTATAATATTCCACATGTTAAACAAAATGGAAAAGGAATTCTCAACTTCTGCAAGAAGTGAAGTTAGTCTTCAGTGCTTCCAAGGCAATGTGTGATGTGTTTCCATTTTGATGTGACCTGACAAGCATAGGAAATAATAGCACTCTCACCTGATTATTTTGTTCTAGCTCTTTGACTGAACTTTGAAGTTTTTGCAGCTCCTGAACATACACAGCTACCTCCTGAGGTCCTTTGGCAAGTTCAGCTCTTAACTGGTGAATGGTAGCCTGAAAAGACAAACAGAAAAATCCGTATTTAAAACAGAGCTTTGCATGAATAATCCAACAAAAGCAAGATGTCTGGTATCAAGATAAAAAGCATATTCTATACAAATAAAAAGCCTAAGGAAAAAAATCACCTGTATACTAATCTCAGAGCACCATCAGAAGTATCACTGAGCATAATTTCCCAGCTGAGATTCATTTATGTACCATTTTGGAAGGCAAAAATTTGACTCAATCCAATAGCAAATGCCAGGTTGAGCCCAAAACTGATGAAAATCGTAACAGATTATCCATTGATAATTATCACAGTATTCTAGTCCAAGGTGAAACCTTTCCAAATCACTGCAGTTACATGGCCAAGACCTTGGCTGCTCTGGGAAGGGAAATGTGCTGCAAAAGGTTCTAGAAGCAAGTCTGGCATTTGATGCAAACTTGGTGTGTGACTTTTGGACACATCAACCCTGCAGGTCAGCATAATCAGAAGAACTATGCCACCCCATTAAACAGGATCAGTACAGAACAGAATATATCAATGACTGCACAGTATTTGAATATGGTAATGGAAGAAAACAAGAAAAACACTTTAGGGCATGGCTGCCCTAAAACATGTTTTGTATTAATGCACTCATTTCAAATACACTATATAGTAGTGACCTTTACAAAGAAGTTTTCTTTCCTATTGTTCTCATAAGCAGAGATTTCAGCACGAATGCATAAATACTGAATTCAACAGTGAACTAAAGCAGAACAGAAGTAGTAGGCAATAACCATGCAATTTACAACCTTCCTACAGAAAAAGGAACACCAAAGAGAACATAAGAACACAGTATATGAATACATATAGTTATTAACTGACTTTCTGTAATGCTGTGCTTTACAAAGCTGTTTCGTAACAGAGCTGTTAGTTAAAACACATCCTAGGATCGGTCATTTTCACACAAACGTTCCAGGATATTATCAGAAAACAGTACAGATGTATCATACTGAGAAAATACGATGCAGAAAATGTGCAGAAGCTTGCAAAGGACACCATTGCAGCTTTCCCAACTGGAATCATAATTTATATGCATAAAGATTCATTTTTTGTTCACAATTCAGTAAGACCATCCCATATTTCTTTCTTAATGGGGAAATACATCCTGGGTAAATATTCAGTCCCGATATTTTCTTGCTCATGTGTCTATATGAATAATGAAACACTAAAAAGCTAGGACTGCTTCTGTTTAATAACCTCTTGAAATTGTCTTGATATGACAGAAATTTGCCATAAGAATAAAATGCTTTCCAAAAAATTTACCTCGAATTTAAGTGTCTCTATTAGACAGCAGAAAAATAAAATGGATGGATGAAAGATAGAAAGAAGCAGTCACAAAAGCTGTAGTGGACACACTTCCTCAAATTTGTTTTACAAATATTTCAGTGTTTCTAATGCCTTTTCTTAGTGGGGACAAAACAAACAAACACACAAAAACCCACCAGTCCTGGATTTATTAAATTTACCTACAATTTAGGCTACTAATCTTATTTATTTCTGTGGGCACCCAAGTTAACAATCAAGCCTAGGTGATGTATTTTATGAAGGTTTATCAGATACTGAAACAAATCCCAATAAGCAGAGATTCATAGCAATGCTTAGCTCCAAAGCAGTGCAGCTGTTTTCATAACATGTTTGCTATGCAGGAGCCACTACAGCACTACAGTGAAAAACTAAAGCTAAAAGGAGCTGCTCAGTATGAATATCCATCTGAGAGATGTAGATGCCAGTTTCAGCATCTGAAAAAAGGTAAAAACATCCAATAGATTCAGGTGACATTTGTAGAGTATACTATTAATCACATCCCTTTCCTGCAGTATTTGAAGATGCTCATATAGGGCTAATATGATTTTTCGTATTTTCACCTATACTGAACATTTACCTTTTTTTAAAGATATTCACTTTGAAAACCAGCATTAATATATGCATCCTCAGCCAGCCTGTAAAAATAGCCAAGGATGGTGTAAGAACCACTTTAAACTTTCAGCCCTTGGCTTCTATGAGAATATTTTTAAGATGCAAGGTTTCTGTTACGCCCATGTCACGGTCATTCTATCTTCACATGAGAATTAATTATCCAAAACCACAAAAGACTATAGAGACAGTATTTTGAAATGAAGTTTAAATTCCACAGCATAGTTGCGGGATCTCATAGTTAAAACCAAATTACAGGTTTGCAGCAACTTGACATGGCCACATAACCACATTATATTTGGAACACCAACTGTGATATTTCTTTTTCACATCTGATACAGAAATATGGCATCCATAATTCTGGCTTGAAAACAATGGTAGATTCATGTTTAGGACAATACTGTACCCATGTATAACTCCTGGAGCTAAACATATCTGTTGGGGGGCAAAACAGAAAGGAAAACCTTAAGGAGTTTGGAGCAATACCTGGCAGCATTTCTCTAAAGCTTTACAGTGCGAATGACCGGACAGAAAGTTAAAACTTTAGTTCTGAAATCTATGGAACATGAAATTCCGGAATAAACTATGTCAGAAATTCTTCACATCCACAATTCTCAACAGGACAGAGGATACTAGGAGTTCTACAGAAACCCTACGCATTCCTCCCCTAAGCTGGGGAATTTTGCAAGGACCACACTTCATGAGGGTCCACAGTTCTGCGTTGACAAGTTTTGCTGGCATTGCTGCATTGGAGGGTGACAACAGAAGAACGGGGGGGGAAATTAAAAGGTCTCAAACACATCAGACAGGCTTTAGTGAAGACTGTTTCTTTGTCAAGTAATCTATTAGTAATATATTAACCAACCCACCAGTGAGCACAACATCCAGCAAGAATAAATTGTATGTTAGACAAAAGTCTTTTTCGTGATACTGTATTTTTATCAGAATTTCTTGCCATTATCTCTGTCAGAGATTTCCTTTACTATCATGGTAAACATCAAACAGGCTTTAGCCAGGAGCAGTCTGAGACAGTTTGAGGAGTGAAGTTCCCTCTAAAAGATCCAAATCTGAGCTGCTGCATCCCTTTTTCTCTACTTGGTATGGAGGTGGAAGTGGTAACTGGTAGAAGAGCAGAGGAACCAAAACTTCTGGAGAAGTGAGATTTAATTAAGAAAGACACTTTTTCATTATGACTAATTAATATTTTCCATTTTCATATGATAATCATGGCAAAGCTGGAGCACACATCTTTAGGTACTATTATTACTATTATTATTATTATTATTATTATTATTACCTCAGAGTTAGCATGCTCTGCCTGCAAGTGCTTGCATTCAGCTTTCAGCCTTTCAGATTCTCTTTCACGTTCCAGAGTCATTTTATCCATCAGTGTCTGAACTTGGACCAGCTCCTTTTTCAGGACAGCCACATCTTCCACACCAGGCCTTTGTAGCTGAAAAGTTGTGAGCAGTGAGCACCATCACATTAGCAGACATGCTTCCAGTGTCAATGTCATTCCCAAAAATCTATCCAATCATCAATTCATAGACAAGGTGACATGAAGTATTACAGCTAAACTACAAAAAAGAAGAGATATAAAAACTCCACCCAAAAAACCAAAACCACAGAGAAGAATTCCCAAAGAAAACAGGATTTAAGGGCTAGATTTTAGTTTTTGTCTGCTAAACTTTGAACTTGTTCATTGATTTCAACCAAATCTGACAAATGGAAAATTGTCTCAAAGAGCAGATTTCTGTAATTTTTATGTATGTAGATGTCTAGATACAGGATACTGCCCCTGTCTTAAAGAATTATTTCAGAAAATCTCCACAGACAAAACAAAAGGGCAGCTGAAAGCAATGTCTTGAAGATACTATCAGATATGGCTCACATCAAACCCACAGGTAAAATCTGTTGGCAATTGCATCTCAGGCACTGTAACATCCCTCAACATGAAACACTATGGAGGGAAAGGAGAGGAGAGGGATGGCAGCTATGAGCACTAAACAAAGCAGAGAAAAGGAGTGCTGGCATCTCTAGAAGAGAAAAGCCACAGAAAAAAAAGATAAGAAGGAAAAGGGAAGACAAGAAACAACTGAACAGGGAGGAATGGATAGGTCCAGCATCTGGGCAAGGACAGCAGCCCCTTGAGGGCAGTCAGCTACAGGGAAGAAGGGGGACAAACAAGTCCTACTTTCCTCCAGAGTTTAAGCAGTAGCTGAGTGGGAGAACCTAGGAAGTTCCTTGCACTACTGCTTTAGAAATGACCCAACTTGCTGAGTCACTGGGATTGCTCCCTGGAGGCATGGCTGTATATAAAAGTCATCAGGAGCCAAAATCCTGGAATACACACACATTGGTATTATCAGCCAAGCACAAGAGGGACACGATTAACATAGGCATGATGATGACAGCTGCCAGTTTTTCAGCCACCATGTCATAAAACACCTCTCTGAGCACTTCTTAAAAATGCAGCTGTCCAAGGACAGTCAGAGCATAACACCTCATGGAAAAAGAGTGACCTAAAGATAGCTGTGGAAGTCAGCAATGGCATGCTCCAAGTACAGGTCTATACAGCACATCTATATGTGTAATAAACTGCAGAAATGCTGAAGGGTAGAGCATTAAAAAAGCAGACTATAACATAACGCAGGGTGAATTTTAATATATAAGTCAGAAACATCATATAGTTTCTCACTGGAAAAACACTGAAAATGCAGATCAGAAACAATGGTACTCTTGATTTTTTTCAGCCCACAAGTAGATGTCTTCAAGTTCAACAGAGTTTGAGTGCCTTAAAACTGTGTTTGCAAGCATCTAAGTAAACCCCTCCCTTGACTTGAAAATAACACAAACATTAATGTGATGTGAATACCAGCTCTGTCTTTAAGTCTTCTACTGTATTTCTCTCTTTTTGTAGTTCTTGTCTCAGGTTCATCACTTTCTGTTCTGCACCTTCCCGAAGGCTGATTTCTTCATCATACTTTGATTTAAGATCTAATAAGAAAGAAGTTGAATAAATTATCCCTTTCACAAATTGCACAAGTAAAGAAATGAATCAGATCTCATGTTAACACACTTACCCACAATTTCTGTGGCCAGTTGTGCCGCTTTTTGCTCAAATAAGTCTTTCATTTGCTTAATGTTAAAATTTTCTACTTGGATCTCTTCTAGTTGCCGTTCTAATGATTCTATTTCCATAAAAAGAACAGTATTATTTTCTAGAAGAACTAGGACAATACAGCTCTTCATGCCCATAACTAACCACAAGAGGTGAATATGTAATCCAAAATCCCTTAACATCCAATTATCTTAGCAAAGTGAACAACTTTACTGAAGTTAAATAATTACAAGCATGATGTCACTGTCACTAGCTGAGTACTCTGCAGGATTGTACATATTGATTTTCACTGGTCACAAATAGCCCTTCAGATCACTGCAACATGCTGTTGAATTCCAAGCCCTGAACTGTAATTAAAAGCTTTAAACAATATCAGTCTGATACTTTATGTACAAATAGGGAAAATTTTATTCTATAAGTGCCTCATGGAGAAAAACATAGAGCAAAAATTATTGGTCTTCAAAACAAAAAAGAAGTCATTGCTTTCTTTGCTAGCAATGAGCACAGAAAAACACCAAATAGAACCCTCACTGAAAAATGCTTTAGTTTATATAGTATAGTGCCATAGCATATATCCGAGTGCTTGAATATATGAAGTTATTAAAAAGGCATGAGAACTACTTTCAGATTCAGGAGAACTTCGGTTTTGTTTCTGAAAATTCCAAACCCTGAGCCCCTGAAACATTTTCCCCGACTATTGCTTAAGATAAATAGCTCTTTATAGCACTTACAATGAATGTTTTTTCCCTGTAACTGTAACATTCCAGCTTTCTAGCTCTTTAATTTACAAAAAGTACTAATTTACCCAAAAGGTACACCAAAATAAATTCCAAAACGTTGCAGAAATTAATATAATAAAATGTTAGCCACCTGTAGACGTAGCTGTTGTCAATCCATCAGACTTAGAATCCTTAAGAAAACAGAATAAATGCACCATTAGACAGTAGCAATAAAAACTACTACTTCCAAAGTTCATCCATTTTTTGGAAAAGACAGGCAAATAACAACTTCTGTGCTCAAATACTGCACAGCAGTGTAAAAACACCTGAATTCAAATAGTTATATCTGGAAGACTGGAAAAGGCCAAGATGACTTTTCATTTCATATATCGCTACACTATTAAGGTTTCCACTAGTAAGATTCCAGTAAGAATCCCCTCCCCCTTCCTTTCCTGAATATAGAAATCTGTCCTAAAAACAGAGGTTACAGACATCAAGAAGTACATCCTGAGAAGGCATTCTGTCAGAAAGCCATTTCTGAGGCTTGTAACTACCCTGCATCTAAGTAGCTTACAGTAATAAAAAAAGCAAGATTTTCCTTTAGGGCACAACACACCACAATTTGCCTTGCCTCGTTTTTTGGGCTCATCTGGATACCTATGAAATCCCACTGCTGCTTTCCAAAAGCTCTTATGAGAAAGACTCCATTGCCTTTTCTCATAAAAGATGAAACACCACATTCAATTTATTTTCTCTAATAAACTGAGTTCTGAATAAGCCCAACAGAAGGAAAAGTCTGAACTGAACTTGTAGTGAGTAGTATGGAAGAATCATTATCTATTCTGACTTTGTTCTTTACATTTATATATACAGTTACACTGTGGAGAGATAACTAGCTTTGTTTTCAAGAACATGTAAATATTTAAATTACAGAACTAACTAAATCGGGCCACGTGCCTTACAAAAAAGGTTTTAATCTTCAATGTCAATGCTGACGATAAACCTGCTTCAAGTATTTTAAAGCAATTACTTGCTGCCGCTGCCCCTGCAATTTCTCTAGTTCTTTCTTCAGCTCTTCTGAATACCATCTCTCCTCCTGAGGGGGAAAATGATAACAAAAAAAAAGGAGATGGGGAGAGAGAACTATAAATTAGGTTGCTTAAGACAATGGAACACTTCAATTTGAAACAAAGAACCAAGTGCAAGTAAAATATATTTCCAACCTTCAGCGAAGCTTGCAAGTCTTGCACTTCTTGTCGGAGCAGTGATACTTCATCTCTGAATAAATATATCCACAGAATGGAGAAAATGAATACACAGTGGTTACATTTTGTCAGTTATATACAGGTTGTAATGTGTGTTAAGTAACTGGACTGATAGCCATGTGCTACATAAATATAAATTACATAATTATAAACAGTTATTTTTAGATTTTTTTGAAACTTTGAACAAACCAGATTAATATCATTTTGCACATTACTTGAAAAATGCTAAACACATTACACAGATAAGTAAAGCAACAGATATTAAAAAAGTCTCATGAAAACAGAATGTAAATCTAAATCAGTGTATCAGCTCAGCCACATGAGTTCGGAATGACAAAGCTATGAATTGGAACATTTAACTGTTTTGCATGCCTTTTTACAAAAAGGACAGGTTTATTCCCCTTCACTTC
Source organism: Origma solitaria (assembly GCA_013397895.1). Classification (NCBI taxonomy): domain Eukaryota; kingdom Metazoa; phylum Chordata; class Aves; order Passeriformes; family Acanthizidae; genus Origma; species Origma solitaria. The sequence continues at coordinate 500,819 of VZRL01000886.1, read as the reverse complement.
CCAAATCACTTAAAGGAACACTGTTAAGTGACAACATGCTATCTTACTCCTGAAATATGCAGTTACATAATTTTTCATCCATACAGCAATTTGGTATGCCCCACAGACACACTCAATGGTCTGAATATTTAAAGCCTTAGAATTTTAAATTCTCAAGTTTCATGCTCAAGCCTCCAGCCATGCAAGAACACAAGATCTAAGGCTATAACTGTTACTAATTGATTTACACAGCACCCTTCAAAATCACAGGTCTCCTTACAGTTACACAACTATACATACAAGGATAATGTTGCATTACTGAGATACAGCCACTCCAAATCAAGAATACAAGGGTCATTAAAATAATGCAAAATTACTCTTTCTTATTGTTTGTACAGTGGCAACACCAAGGAGTATGCAGAATATACATGTGGGGGTACCAGTGCCAAGAAATTCTCTCCGTTTTATACCATACAATTTTATTGCTGCTGGTGTGCATTATCCCCTCCTCCGCAGATATTCCTTTAAATTATCTCACGCTTATGAGAAAAAAAACCCCCAAAGCAAGCTATTCCTTAGCTAAACTGGTGAGGAATAGATTCAATCTATGCTAACAAATTAACAGCAGGTCAGGGTCATCAAGTAGCAAGTGAAACATGCACTTGAACCAATGGAGCACTGACTCCAAGGTAGAGCAATTTCAATGACAAAACAAAAGGGATACTGGGAGATTTACTTTTTCCAGAGGAAAATTTTGTTACATACACATTATTCTGCCTGTGTGATACATTCGCTGGAGGTTTGCAAATACAACTTTACTGAGGCAGGTGTAGCTGTATTCCAAAACCTGTCCATTGGTTGTGGGTGGAGGAGAGGGAGCCGCTTACTCACCAGTTATGAGTAAGTAAATGAGCTAATATTCAGATCTAAGATTACAAACAAAATCTCAGACAGGTGAAGCAGTTAACTGTATTGAAGTTGGGCTGGACATATACGAGACCCACAATACCAAAGTATTTAAGATGCTGTGGTCTTCACAGTAGATTAAAGGGTTTGAGTTGTATAAAGCGGGGAGGGAATGGAAGGAATTTGTAATGTAAGGACCCTTCTGTAATAGTTGCCTTGATATCCCCAACAAAATTCTGCTTGACATTTTTAAGATCAAACCTAAACTCAGTTTAAATGACCAGTGGAAAATGAATGGGAGGGGAATTAGTGTAAGGGATCACAAAAGACAGTGTAACTTTGCTTTTCTCAACAAGCATGCAAAAGAGTAGCATTAAAGAATGCCACACTAATAGGAAAATATAGCTCATGTGTTACACAATAGCTCTCACCAGACTCTCTTCATTCCATCAAAACTCCCTGACTTTGTCCACTTTTTCAATTATTTGAGAGAAAACAAAACCACTTGTCCTTAAACTGTTGAGAGCCAGGGAAAAAAAATGACATTTCACCAGCCAACATCTGGTTGACACTGGAAACTTGCAGGCATAAAAAGATTTCATAAACTATATAAACAATATAGTGATGACCAGTAATTCCCCCATGTGAATGCTATTATCCATCCTACTAAAGTATCACCTCTGGTCTAAGCTGTATTACTACAAAAAGGCTTACATCAGGCAAAGAAGAAATACTCATTATTGAATAAATGTGCACATCGGAGGCCCAATACAACTTCACTAGTCTAAAGACAGTCTAAAGACCACCACTTTATCCTGTATAAAGCCCCAATTTTGATTTCCTTTGTTGCAGCATCTGAGAGAAAAGGCAGCTATCCACAGGGAAGGAGTCATCCGAGACCTGTGCTAATGCTGCCTCCTATTGGCTTGCCACCTGTGCACAATACTGGGGAGATAGGGATCTGTTTTGGATAACAATTGAAACATGTTATCTTCTATACTCTTTTCTTACCAAAGAGCCACTCTCTCTTGAGTTAGTTACATAAATATATGTATTCCTTTCAGAGTAATTATTAGTCATTTTGGGTCACATTTCTGCTTGTGACGAAACATTTGAACTGTTCACTTCCCAGCATCAGCAGCAGCCACAGGGTCATGTGCTGTGTACCCCTGTGCTGCTCACTCTGACCCTCCTGTGTATAAGCCAGGGGAGCTTGGGGGAGTGTGACAAAACAGCACCACGGACTGCTTTTACAGTAGTGCAAAACAAGCACTGAACAGAAAAAGAACTAGCAGGAAGCAAAAAGAAACCTATGTAAATTTTACCTCCAAGCAAAACCTTCCCAAAGCAGCACAGACTACTCAGTTAAACATTTCTAGAGAAAGCTTCACATTATCAGTTCCTGCTACATACAGCTGGCCTCAAAAAGAAAACAACCTGATATGCTTCCTAGGGATTATTTAACAATAGTTTTGACCAAAATAAATTAAATAAACTAGTTAAGATTTCTGAAGATCAGCATGGAGCTTCTGAAACACAGATGGAGAATTACTGGCAGACAGAAACTTCTCAGATTTGCAAATAACTAGGTAATAAGGGAAGCTATTTAGGCAAATACTGATATTGTAATGACCCAGTAAGTACCCTAATTAACCAGGGACAAAATCGGGTTTCTTCTCTATCTTTAGGGCTGTCCTCCCCACTCTCAAATGATGATATTTTCAGCTCTGTGCTGGAAATTAGGAGGAACCTGCATTTTTTCTGCCACACTCATAAAAAACATTCCAGTCTGTAATACTGCATTGTCAGCTGAATTGGAAACAGGTGATTTAACATTATAAACACATGTATCTGATTTTCATTTACTGTTGGATCAGTATCAGACATCAGTTTCAAGCTGCCTTTTAACTCTAGTTGGAAATGGGACATGAACATTTAAATACTTGACTACGTAAGTTCAAATTAATAAAATCTTCAGTAACCAGGAGCAGCTCAACACTGGCACAAAAGCACATGAACAAATGAGTACTGTTTCACCTTTCTGGTGACAGATGACCTTCCCCTCCATGAGTTGAATCAATGCCAGAATTATGAACTGCTTCATAGTGCTTGAACAGCTCTTCTGCTGATCCATGAGACTTCATACAGAGAGGACAAATAAAGCCCTATTACAAATAGGAAAAACAAACAAACAAAAAAAATGAGACACATTCTTTTTATCTTATTTTTATACATAACTCTAAATTTTGTTTGCACATTTAAGAAGTAGTAAATGCTGTTTTGAAGATTCATAGTAATTCTTTCATGCTCTGATGACAGGTTTTGCAATTAAAAGATTAGGAAATGCCTACAAAAGTCATATTCCATTATTCAGTGAGGTTTTTTCCCCAGCAGCATTGTGTACTAGCAACAAATTTTATTTAGCAAAATAAAAAGGACTGCTCTGGAATTTCTCCCCCCCCAACAAAGCAACTTTTCATAAAATCATATTCTTATTATAAACAGAAGGTAGCATCTGTAGTTTCAACTTCAAAATGAAGATATAAAGACCCACTCTAAAGCAGTTATTCATAAACCGATTACCTCCATATTGAAACTACAGATTTTCGTATGGGCCAGACAACTAAGAATCACTTTTTACCTTTTATATAATTAATTGGTAAATGCAATTCAGATAAATACCACCTCAAGAAAATCAGATCTCTACAGCCTTAAGAATCAGTAATCATCCATTTTCTTTCCAGCATATATACTACAAACTTACCAGAGTAGAAATTTAGCAGATCAATGCCCTTGTTCTACCCATTAGCCCACAAATGAAAAGGGCAAGTGTTATCTACCTCTTTATGTATCTCTAAACATTTGTGGAGTGTCCAAGCTGCCACTTATCAGAAGTACCATCCACCTTATTTTTCACAATTTATTACATCTGGTGTTGACTGCTGGACTCACTAGTGATTATAGTGCCAATTCTGAGCCCAATTCCCATCTACACTTCAGCCCATAATGCAACATGGTAGCAACACTGAGACACCCCAGAGTAAGAGCTAGTCTCACATTAAAGGCTCCCTGTAATTCCCATGCGCAAAAGGAACCACATAGAAGTGGGATGCTTGTCTTTAATTTTTTTTAAGGTCCCCTGTTCCTTTAATTAACTTCAAATATGGACTTTTACATTTATATGTTATCCTTAAGTTTTTATGCTACTACAAATTGTAGTGTACTCCAACACTAAAGCAAGGCTCTCCAGTATCCAAGACAAGAGCACTCCTCTAAGAGGGATTAACACACTTTACCTAGCACAGGCTCCCATACAATTTATGAAGGACACATGAAGAGTTTTGACACTTCTTTTCTGCTCTTAACTTTGCATTTGGATGTTAACAGACAAGCCACGACACTAAATATTAGCGCAAAGTGAACATACTGAATGTGTATGTTGACAACCACAACAGCATTCATTTATTAACTTTGCATTCATAGGATTTTGTTTCACTAGGCACTACAAATTCAACAACCTAACATTTACATTGTTTTAACCCAGGAAAACCACCATGTTGAGCTACTCAAATGTAGCTAGAGCTCTGAATAGAGACTTCATAACTTCTATTATTTATTTAGGGTTTCAGAAATTAATTACTAAATACAGTTGCTTGTCAAGTCCACCACATATCGTATGGAAGACTAGTTTTGTCACAACTAGACCAAACAAAACAGTACAGTCCTTCCTAAGCAGGAAACAGTCATTTAACCTTAACAACCATTTATTTGCAGAGTTGATCAGCACAGTTTCACTCCAGATTAAGTCAAGTTAACTCATATATAAGTATACATGCTAAAGTGGCTACAGAAAATTTGTTCAGCTACTAGGTTCCCAGTAATGTTTATGTGAATTAGCATGTGATGCCGGTGAGAGTCACTCTGAGTGCAAGAACTAGAGGCAGTTTCCTGGCACACAGCAAGTGGCAATAAACCATAGAGGGGGGCACAGATAGAGGATTGGGTTTTTTTCCTAGTAGGTCTCACAGAAAGCAGTCAGTTTCATACAATGACAGTACAAGAGCATCCTTTTGGGATGAAACGCTACTAGGCAGTTCTCAGACTTGTGTTTAGTTTCCCAGTGGTGGGAAGGTCTGCTGTTCATAGAGAAAAGCATATGTTCCTCATAGTTCCAGTAAGCGCATCTAGTAAGAATAAGTATAGAAAATTGCTCTGGCTTCTCCTTCCTTTTGCTCTTTATCTCTTTTCATTTAAACAGCAAAATCTGTTTCATTGCTTGGGGTTTTTCTTTTGGTTGGTTTTNNGTGTTTCTTTTTTTGGGGTTTTTCTTTTTGTTTTTTTTTTGGTTTTTTTTTTTTTTTTTGGTTGTTGTTGTTTTTTTAAGGGGGGTTGTGGTTTTATTGTGCTTGGGGTTTATTCTGTGGAAAGAGGAGCCCTGGAAAAGAGGAAAGAATAGATTACATGTGCAATTAGCCCAAGGGGATGGCAATCATTCATCTCAATTATTGGGCAAAGCCAGCCTTTCCAAGCAGGCAGGCAGACAGATTTGAAGGCAAGGTCCACAAGGACAAGGGGCCAGAGGCACAGCAGAGCTGCTGAGCTAAGGGAACGTGGTGCAGTTATGAGCCTGCAGGGTGGATGGGAGCTCTGGGGAGGCAGGCAAGCTGTCATCAGCAGAGGGGAAGCATGGACCAAAACCTCCTCCTCTTCTTGGTAGAAACTGCCATCCTCTCACCCAGGCAGGGATAAAGAGTGCATCACCCATCAGAACCAGGCTCTCCACCAGCACTGCCATGATTATGGCTGGCCTCAGTTTTGTGGCACCTGGCACAGTTGGAATCAGCTCTCACATGCACCCTTAGTCTAACGCAGCTTTTTCTAGAGGTCTGACAAACAAGCTCTAACAGAGTAAGGGGTCAACAAGGTTCCCTCACCATGGAAAATGTCATCTTCCCTGTACAGAGGTGGGCAGGAACACCAGCTCCTACAGAGGCAGGCACTACCACTCATCCGTCAGAGCCTTAAATTGCACGAACCCAGGAGCCAGCTGCACCGCACAGGCTGATAATATTCAGCGTCAACTCTGATATCACCAGCACTAATTCAATTCTCTTTAGAGTAGGAAAATCAGAATCATCAGGATCTTCCTGGCACCAGGCAGTAACAGGCAGAAGTGTATAGGTTTCCTGGATTTGTTACTATCAGCCCCAGGTGACAATCTTGTTTGGGAAATTGAGTTAGTGAATCACTAATTTTATCTCTTAAAAAAAAAAATTAAATACAGACAAATAAAAAATATCTCTCAGTATCATCTTGAGATGAACTTTGTAAATATGTGCAGAAGTGTATTTTACTATTCTAAAGACAAATGTGTCAGATGAGGGGAAGAAACCTGATGGTCCAAGATTCTTAAATTTAGTGAACATTTCCGTCAGTTTGCAAGAATTTATATCAGGTCCAACATATTCCTACACCGGGACCATGCCTGTCCTGGATAAAGAGGAGATCACGTAGCTAGAACCAAGAGAGGTAACACTGGTCATCACAGCTAGGGGGAAGAGCTGAAGCATCCTTCCCAGTAAGCCTGGGATCCCTTAACTAAGAGACTCTTTTACAGAAGAAGCAAGTATGAGAGCAAAGTACCTTGAATTTTGGTCGGTTTCCTTTTAACATGCACTTAGGGATTACTTTGCATAAAGCACAGCCACGGAGAAGGTATTTCACATTCTTCATTTAATAAAAGCGAAGACATCACTTACAGCCCCTTCAGTGCTTCACCATAACTCATGACTCCCTAGTTGACGTTTCTAGCTGGGTTTTATCTTTCACTTTACACAGGGAGAAAAGAGCCTAAAAGAAGTTAAATCATGATTGGGGGTTGTTTTTATAAAGAATCTTCTCACCAGGAAATGACAATTTATTGAATTCAAAGATTTTTGCAGATGCCTGTCAGTTCACAGAAAACAAAAATAAAACCACAACAACTACATGCACTAGTTTTTATCAGGAAAAAGTTCTTGAGATCACCACAGCATTTCTGAAGCAATACAGAGAAAGAACAGTAAAAAAAAAAAAGGCATTCAAACAAAACCCTCATATACATGCACAAACAAAAAACTAGGAGACAGCACACAACTTAAAGCTCAAAATAGCTCCTGGCCAAATGGTCAAGGTATTCCAATTAGAATAAGTTAAATGCTAAACTTCAAATCCCAATTTTCTGATCCTGAGGGTAATATTTCTCTTTCAGGTGGACGCCCATGAGCCATGCCAGGCATCAAACACCATCAGAGCACCATGCTCTTTGCAGTGGACAGGCCCTCCTCAGTGCAAAGACTTCAAAACACATGAGTTTCACTCACAGCAGAACAGAAATTGCTAAGCAGAAGTTATGTAGGAAAGCATCCGACCTCAGCTTGAGTTAGAATACCAAATTTTACCAAAGACGCCAGATGCCATGAAAGCACCAGAAGCTTTTTTAATTGCTTTTCTCAAGACACACTTACAAATAAGCTCAAAGAACAGAAAACTATTTTTCCCCTCTAGTAGTTCAGATTTACTTTCAGGCTTGATAAAGTTAACCTTCTCAGTGCTCCATCTCCTTAAAGCCATTCAAGGTAAGTGATTTCTTTCTGGTAACATTAATATTTGTATGAATCTTTAAGATAACATTCTTTGGGAAGTATGCCAGGATGCTAGAAGCAACACTGGAAGGAAACTCACTACAAAAACTAGTGTGGGGTTTAGGGTTTTTTGTACCAAAATAATTTACAGAGCTATTAACTGCTGGAAGAACTTCGGCCTACAACAGTGAAACACAGTGCCCAGCAAAAGCAGGGGCACAGACCCACAGGCAGACAAGTGCACAGCCAGACCAACTGCAGGCTACTGTGGAGCCCTCCTAATCCTCACACTATTTTAAAATGGATGCAGAAATACTTACGGAACAGAAGAATGAATGTGTAGGACTGAATGGATTCTGGGTTTCGGTCTTCCCCTTATATTACTCTGTAGGACTAGGGGTGATGGGGTTAGCTGTGCAAAGTATTTTTGAAAATTTCAGCCTTTTCAAAATATTGTCTTACTTTTAAATGACTTTTTTTCATCAGCTCAAGGCTCCCAACTGAGGTTTAAAAAAAAAATTACATGTAGATGTCTACTCCCCAATCACTACCAATGCAGAACTATTCAACACAATTAAGGGAGCAAAAACTAGGCCTCTGACTTAACAAATGTGTATACCTTAGGTAGGGTCAACGTAACAGCTCCCAGGGCTCCATCATCAGTGACTGGAGCCTGGGACACCTAGATATAGATGCATTCAATCTCTCTTCATCTGCCAACCACTGGTCTTTTCCCCTGAGCCTTAATGAAATGGTCTTCTAGAGCTAATATGAAATTTTGTCTTAATTAGTTAATGAGTGAGAGCACAGCTTACTTTACTCAAAGTTCCTTTTTCACAAATTAAAACTGGAGTTCTCTGGCAGAAAGAAGACACCTCTTGAAGTACAGTCCCATGGGCAAAATATTTTTTACAGGATGGAATTCAGATGCGCTCATGTCATCAGAATCCAAGAAATAAGGCACCTCATTTAAGCTTTAAAGTCACAGCCTTAGTACCTTCCAGAAATGTAATGACAGTGTAGTCAATCCCATTTTAATACTGCATAGAATTAAATAAGTAGTCCCATTTCAGATGCTGTGATTGCTGCTGATCTACAGCTGTGTGTGGTAGAGAGCCATATAGCACAAATAGCATGCAAAGAGCTTGATTTACTAATACAAACAGAGCTTCTGCTACATCTTATATTTTTATTCCAGCACTTACATCATGAGTCAAGCTTAGAGAACCATGGAACTTGACTGCTTCACTGTTTTCCATTCTTGGAAAATATTTAAGAAATGTGGTAAAAAAAAAAAAAGAAACCCACCCCAAAAAACCCTCCACCAACCCACACTCCAAAATACAAACCCCACAGAATTATTTCAGGACAATTTGCACTTTACCATATGGAAAACATTCATGACTATTCTACCATATATATGCTATAGGACAGTTCAGCCCAAACCAAAAGCCAGTATGCACTTTAACACACTTGGCATTCACATAACTAGACTTTAAGTTTAAATAGATTTGAGTATCTAAGTTTTACCATTGACCCTGCAGAAATACCAGGCCAGCACCCCCAGCTACAGCCTGTTTCCAGTGAGATGCATTAAAAAAAGCCAATAGCAGTGATTCAAGCCCAGGGCTGTAACACATTCTGGCCATGACCTATGTTTGTTTGCCCATCTCTCAGAATCTAGACTTATATTAGCAACTCTCACACAGCTGTATTGGTACAGTAAGCTGTGAATAAAATCCAACATGTCTAAAAAACTGTAAGTTCACCATTCATGTTTCTTCCACTGCAGGTGAGCCTCCACAATTTTCCTCAATACAAGATACGCATCATCACCAGCACTTACACAGTTAAGTCTAAGCTAAAACTCAGATATTCTCCAGTTACACAGTGATTTAAAGTCTGAAACATTTTACATGATGGAAGATCAGACACTTTTTATATTTAGGGCCAGTGGAGAGAAACATAAGTGATATTTCAGAACTGAAAGATATATCAAGTACTTCTAGATTGTATTTTCCAAATATATATCAAAGCAACTACCTGAATTCTCAGGAAGTTCTCAGAAGCAGATTAAACAGTCTGCCTAGACAGCAAGGGCAAGACCACATTTCGTAATTTATTTCAGAAGGTATATATTTTGATTTTTAAAAATCATGACATATTTTAAGTTAAAGAATACATAAATTAGGTCACTCCCTTTATATATTGCTAAAAGGAAAATACAGTTGACATTTTTTCATGTCTTTCACCAGACAAAGCCCTTTCCTCTGTGTTTACATAAACAGTAAGATGACAGTGGCTTTCTCAGATAGCATTTCTATTCAGTCATTAGAAAAGCAGATAAAAGGGTCATGTTGAGTATAATTAAAACCTGCAGTCCATTTCAACTCTACAAATAAGTATTTAAATTTCAGGACAAAGAGAACCAAGGTGTATTTACACAGTATTTTATACCAGACTGCAGAATTGATGTTTTCCTGGAAAAGGAGCTGGATTCTTCCTAAGAAGAATAGAAACAACATAATTTCTAGTTCAGTTCTCTTATGTTTTTATTGCTATTGATGAGTAAGACTACAACTGTGTCACAACCTACAAGACTACAATTTTGTAATGAATTAGAAATTCTAATCTGGTGGGACCTCTATTCCTTAAAGAAAAGTCATATTACATGGCCAAGTCAAATCAAATCAGTATCTCTAATCCTTCATTCTCTTAATACAGTTTGGATGTTGCAGGAAGTTAATGTACTAATGTAGCTCAATCAATGATTTTTGTTCCTGTGCAAAGCAGGCAAGTACTGCTGAGGTGAAAACAGGCACCACAACCCAATTTGAGAAGCAACTGAAAGAGAATAAAGTATCAGCATTAAAGCGCTGACATGATGTTTTGTGCAATAATAGTCTGCAACATTCCAAGGACATGCATAAAAACAGAAGATTCAATCAACTGCATCTACAATGTGAGACAAGTCAGAAGAAGAAAACACATGAAGAATGAGGTCTTTTTAAAGATTGACATAAAAACCCCCACATTTTTGCACAACTACTATGTCAATTTACACTCTTCGCAATTCTGCTATGAAAAGCTTATTCAGAAAACATCAAGGTCATATCTTGCTTGTATTAGCCAAGAAACACATTCTTACTAAACATCTGGAAAGTTACAAAGACTATCCAACAGAACTGTTTAAAAATTGTCTTAGATTTAGCCCAATGGTAAATAAGAGAACAGATATTAACAGCTGCTGTATTCTAAATGCTGCAGGGGTACCATACAGTGGTTGTTTTGGATGCCTCAGATGGAAACAGCACAGGAAGTCTCAAACTATGCCTCTATACTGACTCACTGTTTAGATGCCCTGAACGTCCAACAGAGACTGTCAGAAAATGCTGCACACAGTTCAGAAATGTATCATTCCTTTCAAAAAAAGAAAACAAATCAGAAGCCGCCACACAGCTTTTGTTAGAGACACCACTGTATATATGGAAGTTGGGAAACAATGTTTGGGAACTTGGTGATGCACACGACTTTCATACAGCATTTGCTTGGTTAAGTTGGTTATACACAGACACATATTTGTCAATATTTTGGCGATTATTCCTGCAGAGGAATAAGCCACTGTACTTTAAAGTAAGGCTTCATCGATGCTTGGGGGGCAGGAGAAAGTGCTACACCAACATTTTCACCAGTTATCATAACTTTCAAAAAAGTTTGAAAAAGAGGGCTGCACAGAGAGCTGTTCAAGAAGGTGGCCATAGATCAGGTTGTAGGTGATTGGCAAGAAACCCTTCCCACAACAGCACACTGCAGGTGTGAATGCCTGGAACTGAAAAACAAGACCAACTCTCACTGCATGGAGGACAGAGAGGAAGCAAGGGCAAGGAGAACAGGGGCAAATGACCCGACTTGCTAAAGTTTTCATCAGCTGATAGGGATAGAAGGGGTAGAAGAAGTGGAAGAGGGGGTAACAAAGAAACTATATGCAATATCTAAAGCAAGATACTACGACTTTTGTTAACCAAGTAACAATTTTTCAGGTCTCACAAAGTGCAACCAAACACCAGCCTTGCAACACATCCTATCTCCCTGTTTAAGGAGAATTCATTAGCAAAAAACCTGAACTCACAAGCTGCTTCAGCCTTCCTTCCAACAAAAGGTATTGGAACTTCTCCCAGTACTATCCACGAGCAGTAACACTAAACACCAGTTTAAGTAAGCCAAACCAAGCAATGTTTCATATGTCTGCTACATAAGATGACGTGGACAACATTATATCATTGTTATAATACTGTCCCAGAAATGGCAAAGATGGAACAAGGCTGACAACTTGGCTGTGTTGCTGTTGTAAACAATGTGTTTGCTACAAATGTAAACTATTATTTTCCATCAGCAAACAATCAGCTTCTCAGTAGTCACACATTTTAAACTTTTCATACTAGTACTGACGATAGCTATTAACCAAATTCCCCACTTTCTCAATGCTTCTAGGCATTCTGATATAATAAAAGATCAAACTGAAAAAAACCCCACACATATATTTGCTTTCTTTGTTTCTCACCTCTTACAGATATTCACTGAACCACAGGACAAAGAAATACAGCTTTAGAATGGGAAACAGCAACAGCTAGAATTTGTATTTCAAATACCACACTCAATACACTGTTTATCAAGTTAAAAAGTTGTAATCAGTTCTTGACAAGTAAAAAGTACTGACCAAGGAAATGACAGTAGAAAAACAAAAAGTCAAAGTGGGCAATAACCCTGCAGTCAACTCCATAAAATATGCTAAACTCAACCAGTTTAAATAAAACAGTAATTTCTTCAGGTAATCAAACCACCTCTGATGGCTCCCATCTCACAATCTACTGACACCATCACAACAGAAATGCCACAGTTTATTCAAGTACAGCACTTGCATTGTGACCAGATAATAAAGAAAATAAAAAGCTGACTTGACCACAGAGCACTACTGATGGTCTCTGCTTCAACAAGAGGCAGTGAGGAGTCCACCAAAAGCCATACTTTAATTGTCCTGGCTCTGAGGAGGTCCCACACCACACCAAGAGAGCAGCACAGGTCAGTCTTACCACAGATCCTCCTCACTTTAACAGGTAACACTTCACGCTTGAAATGATATCTCAAGTTATCTCTAGAATAATCAATGTATTGATTGCTTTCATCATCTTTGAGAATAACATCCAACAATTTGAAGTCTTCCCTTCAAAAATACAGTGCAAATACACATAAGAAAGGAAAAAAGCACTACCTAGTAAACGCATATAACAACAAACACAATAAAATCACATCACACACACAGCCTAGAATAAACACTTAGATTTCAAACCTCAGCAAAAGTAACACTGGGAGAAAACGAAAAACTCCACCTCTATACAAACCTATTTAGGGCACAGCAAGCTGCCTGCCCCCAGAAGTCAAATCTACTCTCTCAAGGTTTGCAGCAAAATGAATTGTGCAACTGGAGGCTGTGAACTTACAGAATCTACATTCTTCTAGTTCTGGAGCATAAAACCACACACTTTGTTTTAATTGTGTGGTTTCACACTGCACAACTGGAAGAATTTAGAAATGCACTACAATTTACATCTATTAACTGAAACAGCCTTTGCATATTCTTGGAGGCATAAAAAGAAATCCAGTAAGATTATATATTAAAAATTCAGTTTTCCAATTTTTTTTATAATGTTGCTGCAATACATAAGCCCTTAAACACACTCAAAAAGAGAAGCTTCTGAGTTTTTATATTCCCATTCTCTGTTCTCTTTTACCCAATGTACCGATCTTGCACTAGGAATCCTTTAAAAAAAGTTAGCTAATAAGAGCTCGAAACACTTATTTTCACAAAGGATGTACATGATCCAGCAACATGTTTATCATGATACTGTGTCTGATGTGAAGCAAGGCAAATAAGGAAATAGTCTTATTTATAAGAAAGTCAAGCAAAAGCTGTTAAAAAAAAGTGTATACATATCAGTGACTGCAAGTCTTGCAATACTACTGGAAATGTCTCATGTGACAGACAACTGCAAGCCAAAAAATCAGTTCTTCTGCTGAATGTATACTTTGGAATCATGCATATGAGATCAAATTGTGTTTAAGCATGGAATCAAAAGAAATCATTTAAAAAGCTGACACCCAAGCCACAAGAAAATATGTAGCTCATTTAAAGCAGCCCATTACCAAATCTATTTAAACAAAATAAACAAGACCCACACTAATAGCTGGGAGGTCACGAAGGTCCTGTCTTCCTTCTATCCCAGTGTGCTCACTCTGGTAATGCTCAGACAGATCAGTGGGAGTAACACACACTTTCATACATAGTGGACAGATGAAGCCCTGTGAAATGTATATTTGTTTTTAAGAAACTAATAAAGACAAAAAAAAACGCAGATCTGGAATCAAAAGTACAAATTCTTATGCTGAAAGCTCTCTACAATCACCAAAAGCAAAGTCTGTTTTCCTTTTGGAGAGACAACTTTTGCAAACCATACCAATACCACAGAGAAAGCAAGAAGGAACAGTTATTAAGGACATGAAAATAAACAAATCTAAGACATGCCTTAAAAGCTAAGACCTGCATACCACTATGTATTTTCCAGACACTCTTGGTACCCTTTTCATGTGAGAAAGGAACAAGCTGCGTAACAAATTCTGAATGGAGCATCACAAGGCATCATGTCACATTCATCGTGAGGTTTCCCATAAGGGTGTTCAGATGTTTCAGAGAGAGAGGGAAGACTGGTGCAGTGAGATTGCAGAAATACCTCTATAAATTAATAAGCAAGTTTGCAACAGCAGCAGGAGAGGCTGAGGCAAACCTGTCCAGTTAACACAGTTACATTACACTAAGGAAAGCATCATCTCACTGGTAGACTCACTGCAAGTTTGGAATATTTAGCAACCCTGTACTGCAGACAGAGATGCACTGGGACCTAAGCTACCAAGGTAAGACTCAAATGTTTCCTCCTTGGGCAGATTGCTCTGTGAATAAAAGACTTCATTACAGGTCTGTGTGTTACCTAAAGTGCTGACATGGTCACAGATGGGACTTCAGCAAATTTTCACCTCTTCTTGAGCAGTTTGAATTCAGACTTTGCCACTCCTTCTGTTCCATACTACAATTCTCAAAAATCAGGATTTATTTCAAACAGGCTTGAGAAGGAAGGAAATACACAAATCCGCAGAAATTTAATAATTATTCTCCACTCAAATCTTGCAATGATACAAATTAGAAACTCTAGCCCAAGAAACGGGAATGAAAACAAGTTAATGGATTTTTGACTGCATAATACTGGAGGAAGCAGGTAGGAATATCACAACAAAACAAAGAGCATTCTGCAGAGACCAAAGACAGTGCTCCTGAAGAGAAGCTCCAGGAGAAACAAGACCTCAGGCAAGCTGTGAGGGAAAAGGAAGGCTAATAGATTCAAGTAGCATTACATGTGAATCTAAAAACCCATCACCAGGTTCGGAGCTCAGTTTCAAACAGATTTTGAAATTCTATGCTAAGGATAATACCCAATGCAAGAAATGATAGACAACTAAAACATTCTTTTTCTTATGTCACACATGCATATCAAACAAGAGTGACAAGGCAGCCTTTGGTCTGACCCAGTTTCGACTCAGCAGAAAGCACAGCCAATGGCACAATAGTGCAGGCACATCACCAGTCTGAAAGCTCATCCCATGGCAAGAAAATACTGCTCCATTAGTACTGAGGTACCTTATGGCACCCATAAGCTGTACAGTCAGAGATGTTGCACTCATGTTAATAGAATTTTACCATTTTAGCCAAACTTTAGAAAGAAGCAATTGTCTCATTGCATATTTTTATGCCTTAATCAACTACACAAGAAGTAAGATTTTAGTCTGCACTTTAAGAACATTTATTTGCTTCAGGGATGGTTAAACACGCACACGAAACAGATTTGGACTCAAAATGTGTGACATGTAGAACATGCAGCAAAATATTAAGGAATGTCTGATTATATTGACTGGATTAAGGCTTCAAGGAAGAAGAAATAAGCAGATGCACAGACATCATTTTAAACAGCACAGTGAAAGTTTCTCTTTTATCATATCACATACACAAGTACTTGAAACGTCACACACCTTATTCAGTGTAAGAAAGGGCACTTTGCTCCCTTTAATGCTGTAATAGGGGTAATTAACCTTGCACTGCATTTGTATGTTAAGCTCAAACCATTTTCAAGATAGGTAATCAGGCTACATTAGCACAAACAAGTTTCAACAGCCAGTGAAGTCAGTTTGCATTTTTCAGAGTTAATGTCTGACAACACTGTAAATACAAAAACATTGCAATATGGGATTGCAGCAAGAATAACAACTTATTCTGCTGATTAAGTATGGCATACAGCACATGAAAAACTGATATGATTTATACTCCAACACCAAACAAAACCCAGTATCTTTGATATTTCACAAGAAGGAAGAGGTTTCCAGTATACATTATAGCTCAGCAGAAGCAAGGTGAAAAGGGTGTACAAGCACGATAAACTGTCAAGCCTTGTTTTTCGCAATTCTCATAAAAGATTTATTAAAAAGAAGTCTTAAGCTTACATCTCATTGCTTTTAATTTTAATAATTCATCTCTAGAACTACAGGAAGGATTGCTTGTGACCACTTGGATAGATAAGCCTAATTAATAGTTACATATAAACATGGCCTCATCTTCCTTTTTTTATTTAAATAACGAACAATTTTTAGAAGATGACATTTGCAAGTATTTATTTAGTACAGCTGATATTTAGGAAGGGCATCAGAAGTTACTCCCAACAGCTTCATGAATCAGAGAAACATCATCCAAGGTTTAAGACACCAGTCCCATACACAATGCACAGTACCTCTGAGGAGCCTTCATTGTTCACATCCACGGCATTTCCAGGTGTGGCAGATGAATCCGAATCTGAACTCTGAGACCCACCTCTACCTGGAGTCTGAAATAGACAGGGAAGAGAAAAATGAGAGTCTACATTTTAATATTTAACAAATATTTAATAAAGCACAGTACACATCCTATGCAAAGGCCTCTCTTCTACTTGCTGGAATACAGAGGTATTGTATTTTCCCTCCAGAAGAGCAATGAAGTGAACAAGCTGACAAGCAATTATATAATTTTCAGCACAACACTTCAACAAAAGCTTTTATCCAAGACTCTCCATACATAAAAAACCAAGCAGATACCAGAAGCAAAGGCCAGATTTTAAACCACTTCCTCTCATGAATGATCAACACAAAACAAAAACTTTGGCTACACTCTGCCCTTGTATCACTCTCACTGATGTTAAATTATGTTGCTATATCCTATAGGAAAACACTAGAAATTACAATCGAAAAAGTTTCAGAAGTGGTAAACTAGTATTATCATACTTTCTTGATAACTTGTCTACTTTCTGAACAAGCCTTTAAATATATGAAAGACAGAAAACTAAAGTTTTAGGACCCTGTTGATTCAACAAGCACACAAGCAGGTACAATTCCTCCATTTGGAAAAAAATAAAAATAATAATCAAGCCTGTGGTAAAGTTAAAACATGCTAATCAGTAAGACAACCTATAAAGATATGCTCCTATGAACATGATGAAAATCAAAACCACAGTATTGATTTGAAACTACAGATTTAGATAAAATAAGCAAATAAACTTTAAATACTACATGATTCAAAATCTGGGTAGATGGATTTTATCTTCTAATCCTTATTTAACTATAACTTTGATTTAAATTTGATTTAACTTCTCTTACTCATCTCCAGAATGTCACTGCTTGACTGATGGCAGCAGAGTTAGCATTCTCAAAGCAAACATCATTAAAAAATTATCTCAATATGTAGATGCAATCCTAGTTTCAACAAAGAACAAAAACTTTATTATCTAATTCCAGTCTGACAATCTCAAATGGGATAAAGTAATGCTACTGCTGTATTTTAACCCATCTGGAAATACTTGTAATGTTAGAAAGGATTTTATAATTTAATATAGGAGGATAAAGATAAAGAATTTAAATATATAGATTGAAATCTACAGAGAAAGAGACAAAGTTTTCGTTTCTTGATCTTGGTGCCCCCCAAATCTTATTTGGAAAAGAATTTTCTTGGTCAAACATCCTTTTTTTGAAGACAAATCAGTTATACGACCTCTTATAAGATACCTGCAGCACACACAATTTCTCATTTTTTGAAAATTAAGTCCATTTTCCTGCTTTGTTTTAAAAAGAATGTTCTATTTTTAACTTCCAGAGATAACAAATAACAAAGGTAACAACCTTTAATTATTAAGCAAATTTTTAAAAATATGTAATTAAAAGGTCCAGTTTACTGATTGAAGACTTAATTCCCAGTGAAATACATTTCAGTTTTGGAAAGGCTCTAAAGACTGGCCAAAGGGAAATGAGAAGGAGTGAAGCACCAAACTTTGGGGGCTGATGACAGTAAGAGAAGACAACCATCTCTCCTCACTCCAGCCTTGTCTGAGGTCATCAGTTAAGTGATCAGTATTCTCTGGTTTTCCTACTCCATGTATTTTTCCTGTTAGCTGTATTGTATTTCTAAAGAAAATACGAATACAGCTTCCTCCTAGTCCAGCATACAAAATCAATAGGCAAGGTGATGAAAGCTCTGCAAGTTAATAACAGGAGAAGCAAAAAAGGGGATAAGCAGAGATATGATACACATGCAAAACATGTCAAAGTGAAGACATTGGTACTTCTTCCCAGGGTCACTGATACAGACAGCAAACAAGGTACATCCCCTTGACAGGTGTCAAGTTTCCACATGACATCAAACTGGGAGGACCAACTGACACACTCAAGGGCAGGACTGCCACTCAGAGGGAGCTAGAAATGCCTGGAGAAATAGGCCAAGGGGAACCCTATGCAATTCAACAGGGACAGATGCAGTCCTGTGCCAGGGAAGGAAAACTCCCGGCTGTAACAGAGGTCTTGGCTGAAAAGGATCAAAGCCTCATGACAGCCAGCAAGCCAAACAGGAGCCTGCAGCATGCCCTGTCTGCAGAGATGGCTCCCAGAAGCCTACACTGTGTTAACAAGGGGCCCAGCCAATGGATCAAGGGATGTGATCATTCCCCACTGGCCAGAACACACTGGACCACATCAAGATACTGCTCTCCCAGTCCGGGGAGAACACTGATAAACCAGTATGAGTTTAGCAAAAGGCTACCAACACATCTGGGGATGAAGCATCTGCCCTGTGGGAGAAGCTGAGGGAACAGGGCTGGCTCAGCCTCGAAGTAGAGACAGCTTTGGGAGGGCCAAACAGCAGCCACACCAACCATGAAGTGCCCATCAAAAAGGGGAGGCCAAGCTTGTCTAAGCGGCACACAGTGGGATCTGCAGATACAAAAACTGAAATGAGAGATTCCTACAGGATGTAAAGAACAGCTTTTCCAGTGTGAGGCCAGGCCTGAGCAACTTGCTCCTGACCTCCAAACTGGTCCCGTTCACAGCAGGAGCTCAGACTAGGGAGCTCCTGAGCTCCCTTCCTGCCGCAACTGTTCTGTTGCCTAAGAAGTGCACCCACAGAAACACACATCCTGCAGGAAAGCTTTGAAATACAAGTTAAATAACTCCATTAATGAACATGTGGATTGTGTTCCATTGACAGTCAGAAGAATAGTATCTAAAATAAATGGTAAGGTGAAGCCAGGTTTCCCAGGAAGACAGATAAACTAGAATACTGCATCTAATGTTTCAGTGGCACTAAGATGGTGCAACTGTCTCTTTAGACAGGCAGCATCTGCCTCCACTTCTGCAATACCTGAGCCATACGCTTTCAGCACACCTAATGAATCACTTTGCCCCAAACCCAAGAATCTTCTGCAACAATTAATACAGTATTTTCTTCCCCTCACATCGTAACTTCTTATACAAGACTACTGTACACTGTTAATTGCCCATCCCATTTCACCCCAGAGTTGACTCCATTTTGCAATAAGATTTGTACATTAAGTTCTGCTAGTTCTAGCACCACAAATTTGAGATTATTACAACCTCCAGGATGCAAGCTCTTCTGTTATTACTCCACTGTACACTGTTATTACTCCATGGTTGATTAAAGTATTTGTTTATGAAACACTTCAGACATGCTATAATCACACTAATAAGTACTGGATAGCATCTTATTGCATGCATTGTATGACAGAAATTATTACACAGTACTTGATAAAATCCTTTTAACTTTTCAAAAAACAATGTGTGTTGTTGAAAAGAGAACGCATAATTATAAGCTAGATTTAGAAAGCTTAGTACAAATGGTGACACTTTCTGGTGAGTGCCACACGCAGGAAAGAAGTATAGGAAGGAAAGAGGTCATTAAGTAACTTTCAAGTTATAGTCCATAGTATTCATTTGCAAAATATACAGAGTAGCAAGAAAAATTAAACACAAAATTAGAAAACTGTAAGGGAAGCCAAGATCAAAAATGCAATTAACTTATCTTTCAAAGTTGTAATGTAATTTAAACACTCTTCACCATCCAAATAAAGAATGGGGGATTGGGAATGTCTTTTTTTAATTGATCATTGCATCATCAATTCAGTTCACACAAACGGCTCACGTACCACTGTGGTATCACATTCCATTAAAAAAAAAAAAAATCACAATAAATTGAACAATTTGAACTTTGTGATCTAAGAAAATACTTAGAATGACATTCTTTGTTTTCAGATGGCCTATACAGGGGACCAAATGAATGACTTACTAATCCCAGAGAAAAAAGTAATTTCCGCATAGACTTCTGTGTATGTACAACTGCAAAATGAACATTTGACATTTAAAGGCATACCTGAAGTTGAAAGACTGATGCAAAGTTAGTTTTTGATCCAGCATACTTCTCTCCTAGTTGTCAGTTTTATTTGTTTACTTTGCAGAGAAGCATATGTTTCTACTGCTAGCCCTAGAGTAGTAGAAGTGATATGCTAAACATCATAATGCTGTTCTCTGTGTTTTCTCAAAACTGCAAGCTAATATAAAGAAACATCATTAACAACTAAAAGGATGACAATGATTGCAGCTTGTTTTCCGAAAAGGAACAGAAAATTATATAATGAATGAGTTGAGTTAATGCTTTAAAATGAGGAAGTATAAATATGGATCACTACCGTGTCATTTTTGCATAGTCATTTATCTGTCTATAGCTACATTCCTTTCAGTTAGAACACTCTTTTCAGCAATTTTAAATTCAGAATAAATTAAAAACTTTGAAAAGACACATAAAGCCTTGAGAAAATATGAACAAGTAGAGATTTAACAGTTTTTCCAGCACAGATTTAAATACTACATAAGGGTACTACTACAACCATGAAAAGGTTCTGAAGCAACAAACAAGACACAAAAATGAGAAGGTAAGAAGATCCAAGCCCTTGTTGCCAAAGAACTCTCAGTGCTAGGAAAGGGGTATTTTGCCATACAGAACAATAACACCATTTACTTCTAAAGCAGTGTGGCGCTGTTTTATGACTCTGTAAAATGAAATGACTCTTGACTTCAGAGGGCATAAAACTTTTCTTTCCCATCAGGCCATCAGTTTCACAGAAGCAGACTTTGTGCCCAGGAAGAGGCACACATACTCCCTTTGATTCCTGAGGATAGGGCAGAAGCACAGCTGCAGTTCAGCATCTACCCAAGCAAATATGCTACCTAGAGAGCCCTGCAATTATAAATGCAAAAAGAAAATTTCAAGTCAGGCATGAGATGCAATGATCTCAGACAAGTAAATATATCTGTGCTTGAGCTTGGAGTAAGAGAAAATGTGACTGTACTACCTTAGCTACAGAAATGCCTGCAAAGCCCTGTTCTCCCCTAGACACCAAGCTCAAGACCAAAAACTTAAGCACTAGCTAGAAACAGAAAGCAACAGAAGAGCACAGAGAGCAACAGACAGCACCCAAACACAGCACAGTTGCCAACAGTTGTAGACATCCAGTTAAAGACAAATAATGAAGACAAAAACTGAGCAATGAGAAGAAGGCTCAGAAGGAAGTCACAGTAATCAGTTTTCTATCAGCTGAAAATAAATGCCTCCTCCTTGCAAATACAAGAAGTGAGCTCTGCTTTAACAGGCCAGACGTAACTGCCACTGTCCTGCTAGTAGATTACCAACAGAGGGATGACACAATGCCCACGAAGGGCATTCAGAGTTAAACACAATAAAGAAAAGACTGCTCTCCAAGGAATCTGCTGACAAAAATCAAACTATTTGAGCAGGAAAGCTGTGTCTCAGAGGTTCCACACAGATGCCTTTTGGGAAAGACTGCCTTTTTCTAGATCAGCATGATGAACAATGCATGAAACCAAGAAGAGGCAACAATGTATGAAAGGGGATTTTATGGTGCAAACATACAAAATGGATCCCTGAGATGTCATGTTGAAGACACACATAAAATTTAGAAACAGTTTGTAGGGAAAGGACCAGCTGAAGACTGAGGAGCCAGTTGAAGACAGCATGGAGATACTAACCTCAAAAACTAAATGAGTAATATTCAGTATATAATACTTTCTACTTTGAAAATATGTCAAAGGTACTGTGAAGACGCTTTTTAAAACAGAAATTACAACTGCGGAAGAAATAAAAAGGTGATCAAGGTAGAGAAGCAGTAAAAAAAGAAACATCTGATGTTTCGAAACTTCAGGAATCAGAATTTTAAATAGGTAACTAAAACTATAAACCGTATCTTTGTAGCTGCTGTCTTCTTCCTTTGCAACTTGTCAGCCAGCTGAGTTACAACAAAAAGGAACGTAATAAAGAATTCCTTTTTAAAAAATGTACTTTCATAATTCAAGTTATATTACAACTAATGACTAGCTCTCTGGCTAAAAAGGGTGGCACCACCTATAATCATATAATAAACCAAACAGATATGCAAAAAACTATGTTTCAGTGACAGGAAGGCAGAGGGGTTTTGCCAGCTATACAAACGATGAACAATAAAAGGGTCAAGAGGAGGTTCGTTATCCTTCAAATTACTGCATGAAACACATGAAAGATACTACTAACTGCGTTCTTTATGAAAATATATGACATACACCTAAGGTTCATTTTTAATACCAAAGTAGAGCAGAAGTATTTTTCACAGTTTGCCAAGCAGACTGCAAGTCAAAATGGTATGTATGTACGAGGTTGTGCATGCAATCACTATTTTTAAAAAATGCCTAAAGCCCCTTTTAATAGCAGGTGGATTTTTAAAAGCAAAGTTATTTTCAGCAATTCAAAGATTAACACCTTTAAAAATCTTGGCATTTCTCTATTTAAGTTTTGGTCAGGAAGACATCTGTTTCACCTTTCATGACAATTAGCTCTCCTGTAATCCTGTAATTTTCCGGAGCAACTGGAGAATAGTTATTTTTCAGTCTTTTTGGAAAATATGTCTGTTTCTCACACAGAGACTTTTGCACTGACTTTAGATTTTTATAAGACATGTTTAGCTGAATTAATACTTAGGGGCAAATATCATTTGGCACTGTATCAAGCTTTTTCCTCTCTCACAGCTTTCCTTGATGGCCTGGTATTTCTTAGAACCAATAAACACCCAGCCAACTGCTGCCAATATTTAATTAGTCCGTACTAAGTTTCCCTGCTTGTTAGCAGGGCTTCCCATTAAACTTCAGGAAGGAAGTTCTTCCTTGTAAACACGAAGCTCCAAATAGACCAAGATCTTCACCTGCTAAGGGTCTATAACCAAAAAACAATCTGAGGTATGGTTTACACTGAAAAAGTTGGTGGCATGCTTACTTTATTCTCCTATAATTAACTCTCATTCTTGTAGCAAACCCTTCCTTGCGCGGCAGATAAGGAAATCACGCCAGAGTTTCCAATAAAGCACTTTTTCGCAGAGGTGCTACGCAGACAGCACGCTTTGGAAGCAGCACCAGATCAAACGGGGAGAGCAGCTGGCTTCCCCTGGATCGGTAAGCGCCTCCTGCGTGACACCGACACCGCTCTCTCGAGGCGCGGGCTCCGAGCGCTGCCTGCCCAGCGCCGGCGTGACTCAACCCTTTCCGGGGCATCCCCCGCCGGAGCCGCCCGGAGCCGGGACCACGCCGGCACCTGCCCTGCGCCGGCGCCTCCCCGCCAGCTCCCGCCCGAGCCGCAGGCGAACTGCAAGGCGCCCAGCACCGGCGCGGGGATCCGGGCAAGCGAGAAGGGTTTCACAAACGGGTGTCACAACTTGGCTTTCCAAGCCAGGCAGAGCTGCCGGAAAAGCCGGTTCCTAAAACACGGGAGGCAGCCGGACGGTGGGTGCCGGGCTGGCTCTCGGCGTTAGGAGCCTGCTGCCTGCCTGCCCCGGAGGAAATCACCGCGGGTCCCTGCGGCGGCTCTCCCCAGGCCGGGCTTCCCTGGATCCTGCCCTCTGCGCGGGCGGCCGCAGCCGCGGCAACGGGCGCAGGCGGCGGGCGGAGACGCCGCCGCGCTACGGGAAGGAGCCACGCTGGCCAGGGCC